>JAWWEO010000045.1:20384129-20453481 GCA_035582975.1 Ormyrus labotus | reverse complement strand
AAAATATATATATATATATTCTACACGCGTGTAGATCGCGCGTGTAGAACAATTCGGTGTAGAAACGACACGGTCTCGCCGTAATGCACTTTTGAAATTTCTGTCTACTTTGAAAACTTGATTTGAGTAAAAAAACTTTTAGAAAAAGTTGACACGTTAAAAGTTGTTTATAATTGTTTGCAAGTCTTTGCACTCAACAATAAAATTATGTTATAAAAACAACATTTTTAAATTATTTTCAAATAGTGCAGTACAGGAGAAAGGAAGCAAATATTAAAGAAAACACACAGCATAAATAAAATGCATCACCAATAGCCAATAACCAATACAACACTCAATAAAATATTGTTCTTTATTGTTGTCTATTATTAACACTCTAATCAAACTTTACTTTTAGATATATTACATACACATTTTATAGTTTGTTGTAGAATGGACGGTATAACACCTCACTGATTAGAACCTTTGAAAGAATAATGAAAAATGGTTATTAAAATTTCTTATTTAAAACACACTTTTTTTAATTTAAATTTTTAAAACTAATTCTATTGCTACATTTTATTTATTCGAATTTTTATTTTTTCGTGTTTACATAGAATATTAAAAACTAATAAAATGACTACACATTTTTCAAGGTGAGAAATTAAAACAATAAATTGAGAGGTCACCAAAAATATAACATAAAATGATGTTTTAAATAAAAGAAAAATAATCCAAGTACTAATAATTAGATAAGGACTAAGTTGCATTCAAGTTAAAATAAAATGGAGACGATAAAAGACTATTAGTAGACGAGAATACCCTTAAAGTGCTCCATATAATATGTACATAAAAGAAATTTAGACTCAAACTGGCAATGTGCAAACTAATTTCAAGAGATATCTTAAAATCGCCCTTTGAAGAACTTAAGTAAAGAATGTACGGAACTTTCAAACTTATCGAATAAAAATTTCTTATTTGCCAATTTAAATATTTATAATGACACGACACACGCCAGATTCTGCACTCCACTAAGCACGTATTTAACAAATGACTACGTCATCAAAGGACTGCCCACGAATCAATGACAAATAAGCCCTTCGAAACCGCCCAGCGGACCCACTCATCGGAAAATCCCGCCTCGAAACTTCTGGAAAGCCCGCAGCCTCCCGAAATGAAACCTCGAACAACCGCTTTCCAGCATCCAGCGAACCTCCGCGTACCCCAAAAGAACAGTCCCTCGAAAATCTTGTAAAAACTACTCACCAGCAGCCTCGGGCCGGCAAGTGTGCGCCTCTGACTTCATGGCACTGCGTTCCGCACCGCGGCGAGATCCCGTTTTTCCGCACAGCCTCCGCGACGACGACGGCGGCGGCGGCGGCGGCGGCTCGATCTCTCTCCCCCTCGACTACTCCCCCCCGCGCCGAGGGTTATTGATTGCGAGAGCTGATGCGCGCGCTGAGAGAGCTGGGAGATTTTCCTCCCTCCCGGTGGCGACGGGAAAAACCGAGACGCGCCGACGGTCGCTGACCTGCTGGTTCGCTTGCCGATTTTTGGAGAAGCTCACGAGGAGGAGGGACTGTGAGATGTGAGAGGAAATTCAGGGAGAAGTACGTGAATTATAATTACAATGAAATTTTCTCTGAATTTATTGGTGGATTTATTTTTGAATAATTAGGTTTGCCGGATAAATTAATGTAAAGCTTCTTTGCAATTACCATATTCTATTATTTCAACTCAATTAGACTTACTTTATTAAGGTTTCAAACTGAAATTAACTAATGCTTGGGGAAAAGGGTGATGAACTGTAATGCCTCACTGCAAATTCTATCAGCAAATATTGTAGGATGCGGCACTTTGTAAGCGAATGCAGATATGCAGCTCACCTGTACGAAAATCAATATATTTCTTTCTTAATTTATAATAGATATACTTACAGTAACAACTTTAGTGTGATTTATTTTTGCAGGTGTTTAAATGATAAAATAAAAGTTTCTTCATACTCGTATATAATTTTTAAAGCAATGCCTTTCATTGTTGCAATAGTAAAAATATCGATTTTAAAAAATGTTTCCTTTTGACAAAATTTATATATATTAATTTATATACTGCCAATGTTAAAGTACCCTTCCGACAACTACTTTTTTTATAAATCGGCAGAATTTTCATAATCTGCCAAAGCACTAATAAAAGCCAATGTTCTCCAATGTATCGTCCAAACAAACGAACAAAAACCAAACCGAACAACCGCGAGCAGCCTTTGTTTTTAAATCGTTCGAACGAATGAATCATATCGGCACGACCGACGTCGCGCATCTCGCACGAAAAATCCTCGGAGAGCTTTTAAAATTGCGAGCCGAACCAACGGTCAGCATCGATTCTGGCAGTTGCGTGAGCCTTTTCCCTTTCTCGGGAATCGGGAAGTGTGCCGCGCGCAGGGAAAAATAAATCAAGAGGAGCGGAAAAATGCCGCATCGACTTTTGGCCGAGGTCCATTTTCGCCGAGCGGCGCAGTGTTGTCGACCTTTTTCCTTCGGGGTAATTGGGTCACTCATTTTTAAATTGTTCCCCAAGTGAATCAATATTGTTTGCGACACACCGAATGTTGGAGAGTTCGAGGTCTGGTTTCGTTTTTTGAATTTTGAAATTTTCTGATTGCAGCTTCAGTTTGCGGGTTTTGAATCTTGGAGGAAGTACGTTTATTGAATGATAAATCAACTCTTGTAAACTGCAGGCTGGAAATTATTCATGCTTATTGAGTTAAATTTAATATTTTTTATCTAGATTGTTCATATAAAATTAAGGTTTTTTTGTTTGTACTTTCACTTTCTAATAAGTGTCCCTGGGTAAAAGTGCAACGATAATATTTGCTAGAAACTTTGAAATTTTTGAAAATTTATAAGATAATTTAGCGATACTATCGTTACGCTTCTACCAGGGTATTGTCAACATAAAAATTTACACTGAACGAAAAGCCAGCAACAAATTGCACCTGCAATAATTGAATTAATGCTATTTAACTGATCAAATACGAAAAATGACCAATCAAGGTTAGATAAATTCTGGAATAGACTTTAAATACGCGAAGCACTACATTTGCACTACAGAATTAAACAATATGTACAATATTTATTTTAAAAATTGTACGTTAAAGCTTTTTGTGACAGTCAGGGTTCGCGTCACAGACTTGCATTGAATTGGTCAGTGTAAAATTGTAGATTAAAGATGACTTTATTCAGAAAATTTAATAAACCAGCTTTTTTGCAAGAACGTCTATTAAATTAGCCAGCAACCGCTGGAGTAGATCTGTACATTCAATTTTTTCATGAATGAATGAAGCATACAAATCTCTAGAGTGTCCGAAGTTACTAGTACAAAGAAATATTTACTTATCCGTTAAATAACAGTTTGCTTAAAAATAGTTTTATTAACAACCTTTAAATTCGTGAGTATCTTAAAGTAAATTATTAGTGATAATTAGTAAAATATGATAAAAACTGGAATACTT
Organism: Ormyrus labotus; assembly: GCA_035582975.1. Lineage (NCBI taxonomy): Eukaryota > Metazoa > Arthropoda > Insecta > Hymenoptera > Ormyridae > Ormyrus > Ormyrus labotus. The sequence goes on along the minus strand of JAWWEO010000045.1, from coordinate 20,449,994 downwards.
TTATAGATTGCTATTTAATTAATTTCATTCGTGAATACAGTGTTTATTTTTGCAGCCGCTCGATCGCGCGAATTCTCGGAAACGAGTGATTGACAATGCACACGTTTCCGTTTCTTAGCCGATTTCTCTGCCGAAATTGATCTCTCTCTCTCTCTCCCTCATCTCGGCCGAACTTAGCTGAGTTGACCTGCTAATATGTAAGTGCGTATATTTCGAACTACGGAAGTGCTTATGCGCCACACGTTGAGGTACTAATTTCGAATGAGTAGTTATATAAATTTGAAAATTTAAATTGAAAAGCTCGGAACCCCGAGTGCTGCGCCAGCATTTTACAAGCATTTTTACAAGAGTGTTCTTTTAATTACTGTAATTACTGTATGTATATTACTTTTTTAAAATTATTCAGGAAATTTCGAATAATAATGTTTATTGATAATGATTGTTGTACTTGGACTTTTGTTCTCCTAATTAAAGTTTTTATATGCTTTCTGCTTTAACAAAAATAATTACTTTTAGTTTTCATCTACGCTATACAATTAGCATAATTTAAAAAACTTTTATTTATAAAATTTTTAAAAATAATCTCGTATACATTTGGTCCTTTCTCAGAATATAAAAAACGGCATTCGAATTCCGTGGTTTTTTTATTCAAATTGTTCTGCGAATCCGATATAAAGGTGGTTTTAAGGCAGTACGTCGGTGCTTCCGTTTGGCGGTTTCGCCTGATTTTTTCCTTACGGCTTTAGCAATCTCCCTACTCATCTCTGCGGCTACGTCAGAGCGGCGGCTCGCGATTTAAACTCACTTGGCGGCGGCGGCGCACCTCGCTCGCGGCACCCTCCGCTCCGCCGTGTGGCTCGCTGCTCGAGCTCATCAGCAAGATGGCCGTCAATATTAAAGTCCAGCAGCGAGCAGCAGCATTAGCGTCGAGCAGCGCCGCAGTCGCCGCGACTAGACGGTAGGTCTCGCTGGCGTAGCTGTCGCCTACCTCGGGCTTTCGCTCCGAGCGGCTAGTGAACGTCTGGGCGGCGAAGCCGATCGAGATAGCCAGCCAGTGCGCGGACCTCCCTCGAAGGTGTGTCGAGCTAACCTCAAAAAGGCCGCCCGCCCGCGCGCAGCAGTGCAACAGTGCCGGCGCTGACGAGACGAGAGAACCCCGAGAGCGGACGAATCTCTGCGCGCGCGCTGCCAAAGCATTGCCGAGGCCCCCCCGCGAGGAAGAGCCTTCCCCGGGGCTTACGGGAGCAGCGCCAAAGGCGGCCGCAGGGGAGGACGAACCGGCGCTTTGAAGGGCCTCCCCTCCCTCCTCCTCCTCCCGGCCGACACATCCCCGTGTGTGGATTAGCGCATCTCGCCTGCTGCCGCTGCTTCTTCAAGAAAGTGCATTGCCGCTCGACTGCAACCTCCGTCTTGTTTCCGCAGGAGACTCTCCCTTGAAAACTGCGAGAGGGAGGAAGAGAGAAGACGAGCGCGGGGGAGAGAGAGAGAGAGAGAGAGAGAGAGAGAAGGAAGGAGCGACGTCGATTGATCGTCGGAGAGAGAGAGAGAGAGAGAGAAAGAGGCGGACGAGTGTAGTGTGTGCGCGATTATTATGGAGGGCGAGGTAAATGTCTCGTCGCGCGTGCAGCAGCGGCATCAGCGACTCGGACAGTCTCTGAGGAAGCCACGAGCTCCCGCTCCGCTGGTCAGAATGACCGCTCAGAGCTGAGGAGGAGCTCGATCAGGAAGTTCTTGCCGGCTTCCCGCCGCCGCAGCAGCCTCGTCGCCGAGACACCAGCAGAGCTGCTACTCTGCAGGGGAGACCACGACAGCTGCCAAAGTCCACGTCTCGCTCTGGACGGTGAGTTCACTGCCGAGTCTCTGTGATGCCAATGCTTCTGCTATGGGGCTTTGTTGGAGGAAGAGTGTCTGAAATTGATTTTTTAGTTGAAGGTGAAGTTTGGAGAGATGCAAAGCTTTATTGAAATCGTGGGTAATTAGGGGATAATTTGTCTGCTTTAAATTTTCTGGTTTTTTTAATATTTTTGTTTTGAAAAAAAAAAAGTTCTGTTTATTTTGTTTATTAATTAAAAAAGTTTTCAAAATAGTATTTCCAAAAAATTTTTTTTGTGACAGTTTTAAATGAGAAAATGTACATTATCTTTGTACATTTTAGCTTATAAAATATTATAGCTAAATTCTGTTTGACAAAATATTTGAAAATTTTGAAAAATTTTAAAATTTGTACTTTTACAAAGAGTACTCCATTGACTCAAATTCTTTAATAATATTAAACCAATAATATACTTAAAAATACATGAATCATTCATGAATCATAACTTCCAAATACTTGCTTTTTAATCAAGTTAACTATAGTTCAAAGAAAATTTATTTTAGTCACTTAAGTAAATATTTATTAATGATTTTTATCCATTAATGGATAGCTTGGTAAACTAAAAACAAATTTAATTTTTCAATTAGGAACACCTAAGAAGAATATTGGTGAGGATGAAAGTGTCCTCTTGTGCATCAGTGGATGCAGAATCCCAAGTGCGGACAGAGCCTGAAAAAAGCTATTTACCCAAACAGTTTTCAAAACCGAAGAAATGACTCTGCGCCTGGGCACTGGATAGCAGTTGCTTAATCGAAGCTGATAGAGGAATCGGGTTGGATAACAAGCTATAGGAGCAGTTGGTGAATTGAAAGTGGTGTTTGTATTTAACAAAGCTTTTTTGAGTAAATGTGTTAAGTTATGAACAATATGTGGAATATGATGTGCGACGTGATGCCGACTATCGCAGAGGACAGTATTAGCCAGCGGAGTTCCCAGTTTTCTGGTGAAGATGCCAACTTCGAGCACCTTATGGTGTCGGTGCTCGATGAGCGAGACAAGCTCATGGACTCGTTTAGGGAGAGCCAAGATCGTCTCCAGCAAGCTGAATCCAGACTCCAGGAGGTGGAGAAGGAAAGGGACTCGCTTAACCGTCAACTGGATGCTAATATTCCTCAGGTAGGATCTTAAAAAAATTTAACCTATCCAATATACAATAATAGCTTTATCTAAATGCAGCTGAAAATATTTCTTAGTGTGGTGGGCTCTGTGCAATCCTATTTGCCTTTTAAATTGAATGTGAAGAAATAAAAGTGTACCATTGACTTTTTGAAACCGCAATTGTCAACCACTTGTGACACTCAGACTTATGAATCATCTTTAATTATACAGTACTATTAGCATTCATCATAATTTCTAAATTATGGATCATTAAACATTTTTCTGAGTAAGGCAATCAAATGAGAATGGATTCTAGTGAACAATTTCTCTTCCAAAATAAGATTTCAGGAATATAAAAAGTTGTATTTTCAGCTGTATTTTTAGCAGTCACCTTTACTAAAAAACTTTCAAAGAAAAGCTTTGCCAAGTTTTTTCAAAAAATAAATCTGTTTTTCAATTATTTATTTGCGAAAGTTTGGTTTATTCGAGTGAGTGGGTAAAAAAAAAGTACTGGAGCTATCAACAATATCACTTGTACACGCCGCCGATCAAACAGAAGATCAACAGCTGTGATAAAACAGAAATATCGGACTACCTCTGTTCTTTAAACGGAATAATGAATTTGCACAATTTCTTGTTGTCAAATAGTGCGTTTTTTGTTTTTCAAAGAAGTGATATCTTCTTCTTGGTACTTGAATCATTTAAAATTAAAAGACTAGAATCAAGGTTGATGATTATTTCATTTTAAAATTTATGTCGAATCAGATAGTTATAATATTATAAGACCAAATTCCGCGGATAAGAAAAAAAAAATTGAAGGGAAAATGTTCTTTCATTGCTTTTTAATAATTGGATTCTGAGTGCTTATTAAATTTATTATAGCCAGCAAAGGTTCCAGCTTATTAAAGCAGATACGGGCTTATTAAGCTGAGATGTAGATAAAAGTAGACCGTTTTCTGCCAGACTTATTGATTTAATGCAGCGAAGCAGAGACGAAATAATAATCGATCGTTTACTAACTAAATTTTTAAAAAAGATAAACTCTACACGATATTTTCGAAACACTGGACTCCCAAAATAGCACAAGTATTTTACGTCGACTTAAAGGATTTAGCATACTGTAGTTTAATTTAAAATCAAAGCGACAATAAGCGAGGAATCATAAAAATATGACGTAAACTTTAAAGCAGGTATCTTTGCAATGAAGAAAAAGTTATAGTAAAAAAAGTTTACTACGAGCTACGTTCGAAGCTATATAAAATGCGATTTATTTTACGGTCAATTATTACGATACAAGAAACTAGGCCACTTTTTCACTGAATACAAATAAATCCTAATGTTGGTAAGCTTTAGGCTTGAGGTGATCTGAACACGAAACTAGTCAAGTTGTTGATTATCAAATAAATTTTCCGCAAAACTGTAATCTGATTATTATTTTTAAACATTTATCTTTCGCCAATTCGTAAATTTAAGTATTTAAATATATTCATTAGCTTGTATATTAAACTTTACAATATGGAAATATCGATAAGCATTTTTTATAAATTCACGCAATCGAAATTAGATTTGGCAGCAATGTAAAATTTAAAGCTCTTCGTAAAATTTACAGTGGTTCAAAAACAACTGTTAAAGTTCTTGTTAGGTTATGTTTACAAAAATGAAAAAAAGTATTTCCAAAGCAATGTTGCCGAATGTTTAACAACATATATTTTATATATTTTCGTCTCTTATTTTAAAATTATTTTTCCAAATTTTCTATATTATATGGTATCTAATCTTGAAATTGAAATCACGTTCAGACTTTAATTCGCAAATCAATGCTTTAAAGGTTTGTGTGCAACGTTGCGCTGCGCCCTTAAACTGGCAGTTTATACGAACTGAATTTTCATTTCTTTGAAAAGATCGTTTGAGCAGTAAACTGCAAGCTTATAATCTTCCGTATTAATTGGATAATTATTCACAAGAGGCAATTGTCCCTAATGCGCCGATAGTTTTAATAACATAAAATCATGCGATGATAGCCCGAACAAAGCTACTAGAATAAATATTTATGACGCGCTCCAGCAACAATTATGCACAGCGATGTAGGTTGAAGCATGCATGAATTATAATGATTAATAAAGTATCTCGATATATTTCCTCCGAGGAAAAAAAGACAAAAAAGACTCGGCACAAAAAAGTCACTTGTTGCAACGAGCTTTTTTCGTTCGCTCGTCAAAAGACGCGGCTTAAAACCAAAAACTTTACTATCTGTACTATCCTCCTCTCCCGAGCAAGTGGCACTTTAAAATTTTTACCACCCCATGAAAATTAAATCAAACCCCGTTAAATTCCACGGCACTCGCCCGCTTTTACAGCCGGTACAGTGCGCAATATACAAAATATCCGAGGCAGCATAAACAGCGGCGGAATTGAAGAAAATGCAAATAGACGGCCTGTTCGCTTTCCATTTAGGCCTCGAGAGCGAGCGGATGTAATAAAGGAAAGTCACAATTCCGAGCGGATGATGTTCGCAGAGCGAGAGAGAGAGAGAGAGAGAGACGCTATGAACTCCGAGCGCAATGAATTAACGCCCGGCGTGGGCAGCTCGAACAATTCCCGATCATCAGAGGGAGATATAAAAATCGAGCGAACCTATTCTATTCGCTGAAATGCGAGAATTTTGGAATTCCGGCCTCTCTGCCGGTGGAGAAGTTATCTTTGACCCGGTTTTGCAGACCTCGACGAGCTCGCATTCCTCGCGGAACTGTCGTCGTCGTCGTCGTCGACGACGCGCCTAAAGGAAAGGCGCCGGGGGATTACGTAAGGCATAGTGTCTTTTTTGGGGACTATTTTTAAACCATTGGAATTGGAGAAGCCGCTTTGATCGATGGCTGCCATAAGGCAGGTTTTTTTTAAATCCTGATTATAGCCAATGAATGCTGGTGCAATGAACAACATTTTAAGTTTTGAGGTTAAATTTAAGGGACATGTGATATTTGAAGTTTTACCAGGAAAATCGTGAAAATGTAGACGCGCAGTTTCCCACTTTCGGACGTAATAAAACTAGTCGGTTAAATGGACAGGTCGTTTGACCTAATGAGCTTTGCCTCATCTACATTTAGCTCCGAAATCAAATAAACGCCAAATAGGCAATAGGTATAGGTTCCTGATTATACTGTCAAGTTACGGTTATTCTGGTATAGCGACGCTGTCAATAAGCGCTCAGTTTTCTATACATAATATAATCCTTAATTTCTAACAGAACGATTATCGTTGGACTTGGATTTTCATTTCTACAGGTCTAAAAAAATTGTCTAAAAACCTAATCTTAAACGTCAATCTTTCATTATTTAAAAAACCATTGTATATTCTCACTCGCAAAATAAGCAGATTACAAATGTTTTCAAGGTAAAAGCCGATTTTGCCGGTCGCGAAAGCAAATTCCGCAAAACTGTTTTCTGAAAAAATGTAAGGAAATTGTCGATTCTGTCGACCCCTGCAATGCCATGCATAATTTACGTATGGCCCCTTATCTGTTTCCCCGATCGAGCGGGCACCAATCATTTTGTCACTGGAAATCGATGCGCTGCGGCACTTTCTCTCTCTCTCTCTCTCCCTCTCCTCTTTGCGCAGGAGAACACGGCTCTCTCGGTTGATTTAACGAGTAAATAGTTCGTTCAACCTAGACCCTTTCCATCTGTCACTTTTTATGAAGGTGTCAATGTTGAGTTTGGGGTTGGCGGTTGGTTCATCTTTCGGAAATAACAGCTTGAACAATTGGCTGATTTACGGCTTTTTATTTTCGTGTAATATTTCGTTTTCTGCCGAGGAGCGTAGAAAATCCAACGGTGAATAAATATATGACATTTTCGAGGCTACGAATAAAACGTTGAATCCGTCTATCGTAATTATATCTAAACTACAGTTAACATCTATGACAAAAATAACTGTCTACCGGCAAATAGGGCTTTTATCCTTTCCGAGAAAACGCATGCATTGAAAGTTTGAACGCACCGCACTTTATCTGACGTCTCTTTACTTTGACGTTTTTAATAAATCTTTTGAAATTATTCGAGTATTAAGATAAAAAGACACGCGTCGGCTGATTATCGCCGTCGCAGCTGTTGTTTTATATATGCCTATAAAGCTCTAGGCTTTAAACCACTCTTTGACTCTCTTTTTGACAAAGAATTTCGAATATCCGTTGCATTCACAATTTTTGGGAGAAAAGAGGGGTTTTACTTTTTAATATAATATCCTTCAGCTCTTCTTTGTCGAAGAAGGCAAAGCTAATAAAAAATAAATTTCATTCTGCAGTTTTATATTCAATATAAAACTTAAAAGGCAATTTATTAGAGTCCAATAACACTCAAAAAACTATTACACCTTCATCCAACACACACACCGAAAGGATGTACAAAACTTCAAAAAAATCCATTACGCAGCACCGAAAGTGCTTTAATTCTTTCATCGAGCCTCTCTTCCCGCTTCCAAATTCAGCCCGCCAAAACCTCGAAAATTTCACCCGCTCGATTTGAGAGAGAGAGAGAGAGAGAGAGAGCCGTGTCCCTAAAAATTTCAAAGCTCCGCCTAGCTCGGCAAAGTCGAGCTTTTTTCGCCCCCCGAAGCTCCTTATAACTCTCAAAGAGATTACCCCGCCGAGGAGAGAGAGAGAGAGTACGTGAAATTGCGTGTGCGGCGCGGAGAAGCGCGCGGACTCTCGGCTGCAGACGACCGGAGCCGCTGCACGCTTGCGAGCTTGCGCGTTGCATCTTCTCCCCCCGCCGGCTGCTGGAAGGATAAAATTAGTCGAGGGCAGGATCGATATCTCGCCGGTGTATTGATAGTGTGTGCCGCCGCTGCCGAGGGGGCTCTCTTTTTTGTTTTCGCACACCGGGAAAAGGGCCACTTGGGCGTCGCGACGGAATTCTCTCTCCTCGCGCGCGAGGGAAAATTGTTGAAAGAAAGCTTCTGGATAAAATTAAAAGCTCTTTTATTCGGCTTTATCGCTCCTGTGATACGTTTCGCCGCTACTTCCTGAGAGGATTCGAGCTTTGTTGCTTTCTCGGCGCGATCTTTGCGGCTTTACGGGCTGCGTTATGACAGCAGTTACCTTTGAATTTGAGATTGGATCGTTTCGAGAGCTTTAGAGCTGCTTGTCGGAGCAGGATTGCGTTTTCGGGGATTGATGCTCTGGGAGTTGGAGTCTAATTTTTTAATGAAGTTGGTGATGACTGCTTTGCGGGGTTCAAAAGTGTTTAGTGTGGACATTTTATTTCGTGTGTAACGATACTCTAAACGGAATGTTGTTGTAACTCCAATCGAAGGATGACGATCATCTAATTGGAATTTTATCGTTCTTCGCTTGATCAATAGTTTACGTAGCGTAGCTAATCAATAATAATAATCGCCAAGATAAGGCTTATATTATTAAAGTAAAGTTTTACCGTAAGCAATTAACCGACAATTTATTTTACCTGCTAAAATAATTAATGTCATTAATAATGATGATATCGATTAATAAATAATTAAAGAAAGCTGTGAAAGAAATTGAACGTTTAAGTATTCAGGTTTATTCAATATTTATATTTTATGTTGTGTCGAGAATGCAAGAAAATTGTACACTTTTTTTTATTTAATTAAAATAAATATTTATATTCTGGATCAACTTGAAATTAAAATCAAATAGCAATACATAAAAAATCCTGCGAACATTTCAAAGATTTTATCAATAACAGCAATATTTACTTTGTATCCTAGTATAAATTCCTTATCTATCCGACAATATTCTTTTCGTGAATCATTAAAGTCCAGCTTGAATCAAATTAGCGCTTATCAAAAAAATCGTCTACTTCAAAGAGGTCTTTCTATTCCTCCTTGTTTACTTAAGGTCGTAAATATCCGAAGATAAAGAACAGCCGATATACACAGAGCGGAGCCATGCAAAAGTCCGAAATTGGTCGATCGGTCAAAAATAAGTTACAAGACGCGTTTCCCGCCCAGTCGCAGCCTCGCAAACGCGTAGAGGTCGACTTCGGTGAGTACTCGGCATCGATTCAGAATCACTGGATGCGACGCAGAGACAGGAAGCGGGGCGGCCGCGTTTAGGAGCGTGAATTTGTTTTGCCCCTCGCGCATAAAACGTTCGCCGCCGCTCGACTCGAATTTATTCCGGAGAAACGCTGAATTTACGGCCAGTTTTAAATGGGAAAGCCCATATCGGAGAGAGAGAGAGAGAGCCGCGCGCCAGAAGCGTAAACGTCATTTCGATCAAGAAAAAAAAAAAAGACCGCCCGGCAGTGCGAAAAACTTAAGCGAGGTTTAACGAGGAGGAATTGATTGCGAACGCCTACCTTTCCGCGGGCATCGAGAGCCGCTTTCTGGAGCCGCTTCCAGCAATTAAATCATGACCGCGAGAGAGCCGCTCAAAGACGAGGAAACGTACTCGCGATAAAGTACTCTTTTTTTTTTTTTATTATTTTCTCGGCTAAGGATCTCGGTGCGTTTTAGCCGTTGATTTATTTATTACGCGCAGTGCTGAGCAAATTTATCGTCGCCGCTGCTATCGGCTTTATTTTTGTGTCTTTGGTCGAGTTCTGCTCGAATTTATGATGGCTTGTTATGATATTTAAGTGAGCGAGTTGCGGTGTGGGATAAGGGAGATTAAAAAGATATTTACCGGGATAATCGGCGGCAATAAAGTTGTTTGGAATATCAGAAATGAGAATAAAATATTATTGGAGTAAAAACATTTAAAAATTAATTCAATCGTCAACTTGTTTTATAATCCGTAATTTAGTCCGAAATTCTAAAAAACCAAACAAGTAAGTTCTTGATTTTTCATTTAAAATAAAATGAAGCCATCGGCAATTAAAATTAAATCAACAATCAAAAAATCACCGCAGCTCCTCAAGCAAACGAGCACCAAACTCCCGGCAAGCGTGTCCGCTGGATATTCGCGGTCGCGACCCGCGCGCATCCGCGTCTCTTTCTCCCAGCGGCGCGTTCGAATGCTGCGAATTCGGTCGAATCGATATATCGGCGGGCAGTGATTAGTTCAATCGCGGCCTCCCCCCACCTCGTCCCGCGCCTGCAATATTATACACGACCTCTTCGGGAATGCGTTCGGGATCGCAGTTGTTCCCCGTCTCTCCCGCCGGCAGGGATAATAATGCGAGCGGCGCTCCGGCCAGCTGCCGACGATGCAGGTGACTGGGATTTGCGCCCGATGCCCCGAACGCTAATTCCGAGCTGCCGAGCCGCTGCTCGCAGAGTCGATATCTTGTTTATTTAATGGATTTTAGGCAACTGGCGTTAATACGAGAGACGGGGCTATTTTTTTCGGGTTTTTTCAAACTTTCTTTCGCTTCCGGACGTGGATGAGCTTTTTATCGAAAACTTTGGAAGCTCGATGAATTTCAGAGGAGCTCCGAGCGGTAACCTGCTTATCGCTGCCGATCAATTTGCATTTACGACGGTTTCGTGCTTTTCCACGATATCGCTCGCCGTAAATATTTTCAATGAAAACTAAAATTATAGCAAGCTCGATATGCATAATCGGATTCCGTTGCGCAACCAAGTTGCAATTATTCCTCGAAACTTTTTACCGCTCGACAAAAAGCAAGAAACCAACGACGTCAGGCGGCAGTGCGAGCATGATAAATGTCTCTCGCTAAACGCGAATAAATCAATTAAACCCGTACTCGTTCACTTACCACTCGCAAGTAAAAAAGAGCAAGAGATCCGCCTCTAATGAATCTAATACCCCGCCGCTAAAACTCGCCCAACCCAAACGATCCGAGCAAAAGCTTGACACTCGCAAACTCCCAGCACTTCCCTCCCATTGAATTTTTCGCAATGCGCCTCTCGGCGAGTCGCGCGACCCTGCAAACGTGGCGGCCCTCAAAGACCTTTTTGCAATCCGATATTGTCAGGCGATATACGGCAGCGACATTTTTGTCTTTCCAGCTACTGCACCCACCTTCGTTTCAGCCCTCGGAGCTGGAGGTCGTCTCGGATTTCCTTGGCTGCTCTCTTTCTCGGGCGCCGCTGAATCCTCAAATCGCTTCTCTTTTTCCGGCGGTTTTGCGGGCGATGCTTTCGATTGGTTAATGAATTTAGCGTTGTCAATTTACAGTTGTCGTCTTTACATTGTTGTGGGAATAAAAATTTCTCTGTGGAAATCTGAGATTTAATTTGGACGATGGAACGTTTTTTAGATTGTCATCTTCTGGTGCATATGTGCCCTGGGCCAGCGGAAGACAGCTTTAAAATAGCTTTTCCAATGCCGAGCAATAAAAAATCAATACTGCAGGTACATCGCACAATAATTAAAGAATAAGGAAGTCTCTAAAAAAATATGCGTGTAAAGACAGTCACTTGCGTGAACATAGAGGTGACCAAATATTTACTCAATAAATCAATTGATTACTCAATTAAGTACAATTGCACTTGAGTAAGTTAGATTCATCGAACTGGACATCATTACTAAAATGAAATTCGATTGACAATGCAATTTACGAAGAAGTTAATCCAAGTTTTACAATTAAATCTTTCAAAAGTCATTTTACGATTTAACCTCTCGTTAATCCTACTTTGTCGCGCATTACCTTCGATCAGTCAAAATGCAAATAGCGCAAATTGCAGTCTACAGGGCTTCGAGCTCGAAACCAAAAGGATACGCCGGAGAATTGCGTCTCCCAAAGCTTACTCCGGGGATTAAGCACTCAGCATTTACAATCTTATTCGCACTTAATTCCCTGCTTTATCGAGACTCGTACGGAACTTTGCTAATTGTTTTCATGGTTACTTTACTTCGGCTGCAGCGATTTTAAACGGATTCGAAACGAAGGGCTCGAGGCAGGGGCGAAAATCAGCTCGTTACAAAAAAGTAAAGTAAGAGTGTCTGAAAAGAAGCGTAAAAAAAGGAGGCAAACGATCCGCTTAAGCCACCCTTGATCCGTTTGATTCGCTGCGAAGGTAAAGCCCGGCTCTCGCATTAGCACTCGTCGATTTCAATTACAATGCAGCTCGCAGAGCGGGGAAAATAACGAGAAACGCCGAGAGAGAGAGAGAGAGAAACGAGAGCGAGCGAGAAAAAGGGATTCGACCTACTTATGAGCGAGTCGCGTTCGCAGGGGGAGAGCGCAAGAAAATTAAACTAATGCTCTTTCGCTGGAAATTACAGATATTTAAACGACAGAAGACGTCGTCGAAGTGCACCGCGGAACAAGTCCAAGCGGCGAAGGTATGTCGTCGCGCGGCGTAACGAATCTCTTGATCCGATTGTGGCTTTTAAAAACAGTTCCCGTGCTTACCTCTCCGTTGGATCTGGAACTCGCGCCGAGGGTAAGAAAGCGTTTGAATAAACAGCGAGCTGGAAAAGTTGAGTCGAGAAACCGCAGACGTGCACACTTCGCTGGGCGAGCCTCTGTATTTTCGAGGGGTGCCGCTTTCTTTTGGAAGGGAAACGTTCGAGAAACTTTTTCTTTATCGTGCCGAATGTCGATTTTTCTCGAGTACTTTAGGTTGAAATCAGTGAGCATTATTAATTATATTACGCGTACAAGTTGAGTTAATTGTATCACTTCTCAAATCAATGATTCACTTTTAAACAAAGTGGACCGTATAAAAATTGGGTTATTCATTCGATTTACTCTCGGCTGCATTCCTGAAAATCCAAAAAAGAAATTTTGAACGATTTCAATACTATCGTAGCGACTATCGATTTTTATATAAATACAAAAGCAGGTATTTACTGTACAAGGATACCGACGCCTGACCTGATTTTAGCCACTTGTAACCTCGAAAATGTTCGTGGTCGAGCAGCCAACGGGCTACGAAGCCCTATTTAGCCTCCGCCGTATTGTGGGAACAGTCAAAGTTCAAAGCTGAATCCGGTAAAAGAATACATAAAAACCCAGTCTGCTCCCGAAGCCACTTGACCACAAAATTTAGCGAATATAAAAATCGGCATTAAAAGAAAAAAAAAAAAAAAAAATGACCGTTTACACGCAGCGATCATTACTCTCTCGAAACCCTTCGTACCTTCCCTGTAAACAAACAAGCGCTGCGTGTGCGGCCGCGGCCGAAGCGGCCGTAAATTAGTGTTGCCGGGGCTGCAGCTGGCCCTTTTACCCCGATATATCCACGCTGGCCGCCTCTGCCCCACGCGCGCCGCAATCTTATACGGACTAGGAAGAGAATCGCGGCGAAGCGCGCAGGGACTATTGATCCGATATACCTTACTACGTGTGTACGTGTAAACGTGAGGCTCGAGGCTCTTTCTCCCCCTCCACCCTCGCTTTTCGGCTTTTCGAATTCCCTCTGTTTTGTCGTCCGCTTCCGCCTCTCGCTGCTAAGACTCTGTTTTTTCTCTCTCCCCCGTTTTCTTCCGAGCTCTCCTTTTCCGCCGATTGTCCAAATCGACGCGCCGCCTTTTATTGAATAATTTCCGAGGGCAGATGTGCTTCGGGCTTTGCACGCGCGGCGGATTTGCAAGACGCTCGCGGCTGGTGTACATTCTTAACGAAGATTTTAGCGGCACTTTTTCGGACTAATGAGTCATGCCGTCTCTTTAATTATGTACCTCCGACGACTGAGCGAGATTCTATTTTCGCTTTAATGAAAAGTGCTTTTAAATATCCAATTTACGGAAATTAAAGCGCGTCTAACTTTTAAGAGAAACAATTTTTTTACCTGCCTCGCCACTTAAATTCCCAAAGCAAATTCGAACCTACTTGAATCCGTCGCTAAAGAATTCCTCGCCGTCTCCGTTACACGCACATACAAACTCCTCCTAAAAAATCCCCAGAACAATTCCCGCCACAGTTCGCCAAACCATTCCCCGAGTCGTATAAATCGAACTACATCCACCCACTCTTTTTCCTTACTCCTTCGGCGATCGTTCCGGGGCGCGGGGAGACAAAAAAAAAAAAAAAAAAAAAGAAAAAAGGTCCGCATTCCTTTGCGCTGGAAAAGAATGCGATATATGCTCTCGCGGGCGACAGTGCGCGACCTCGCCGTGTTGCGCAACTCTCGCGTTTCCGCGCGTCGCGCGCTTTGCGATCGTTTCGCGCCGCGCTCTCGGACCGGTCGGCGGCTGCGCGCGTGTGCAGGTGTCGGAGTAGATCTTTGACTCGTTACGAGAGCGCTATCGATGGCGCTGGATCCTGATGACGAATGGAGAGGACGCTTTGTTTTTTTTTGTTCGAGTGTCTTTTGCGCGAACTGGTAGGTGCACGCGAGGTTGGGATTTATTTGGTTTTGGTGACATTAGGTTTTATGGGTTCGCAAGCGGTTTGTATTAATTATTGCACGTTAGTGGTTGGATTTTAAATGAATAATGTTAATGCTGACTTTTTAAACATTTTTTCTTTTGGAAAACTCCAGCTGCGTTGAAGGAGATAAATAAATAAAATATAATTATTATTAGTCATTTTATTAAGAATAACTCTCAATATTCTATACTTAACCGTCACTCCGTTAAAACCGAGCCCAGAAATCCAATTCCTTACCGGTAGCCTTAAAAAATGCATATCCTTAATCCCGGAATCCGCAATCCAGTTCCCGCTAAATTTAAAGCCCTCGTCCAGATTTTTATCCCGCGAGCGACGTGCAGAAGTCCAGTCGGGGGCCGCGAATCGTTTAATTCCATATACGCTGGCTCACATAACGCGCGGACACATCGGCGGTTACGCCTCTCTCGGCGTATACGTGGAAATCGGCGATTAGAGTCGGGACTTCGCGCGAAAATTCCCTCTCGGCGATCCGATTTTAACGCGCGCTCGTTTCGCTGCACAATTAACGCACTCTCTCGCGTATTGCGCAATCGGATTGTAAGTGGATCGGGTACCGGGAACTTGGAAATTGACCGCTAAGGGGGAGAAGCGGGAATGATTTATCCGAACGATGTAGTAAGCTGCCCGGGAGAGTTAGAAGGCTTTTAATGAATAGATAATGCCTTAATAATTCAAGAGTGGCGAGAGCCTTTTGAAGTTGGACGGGAAATTTTTAATGGATCTTTAATCAATGTGTTCATTTGGAATAATGCGAGTACCCTGGTGAAAATAGGTTCAATTCGAGCATTTATAGCTGTTTTAAATGAAAATGGGGAAAATGGAATTTTAGAAAATTTACAATTAAAATTATTCGTTGTTTGAAATGTCGCGTAAAACTCTACTTGAAATATCAAAAAAATTCACAAACTAACGTACAAATATAATATATTTCTATAGAATTTAAAAACTCCCTATAGTTGATTGTAAAAATGAAGCAGCGAAAGCTCAAACATACCATCTCATTAACCCCAGCCTCATACATCACTTTCCCCTCGATTTTTCGCGCAAAGTCCAAGCCTCGGTCAGCGGAGCGCGAAACTAATTTTTCCCGCGGACTCGGCGCAGCCGCCCCTTCGATTGAGATTTATCGGCGAAACCCTCCTCGCGTCCCCGAGGGGTGTAAAAAATCTATTACGCAATTTACGCGCGGGGGGCCGATAACGCAGAGAGCTCCGGCCCGCGGAAAAAGAGTCAATGACACATTGCGCGGCGTTACGTCCGCGGCTCGAGGCGCATTTCGGCGTGTGCCGTTCCGACTCTCCCAAGGGCGAGCGTCGCGCTGCTTAATTAACGGATCGATTCGCGCGGGAGAAAGGGAACAAAGGACGAGAAGGGAGAGAGAGCTCCTTCGAGCGCGGAGGGAAAAGGGCTGCTTTAAATATATTGTGGATCCTTTTCGCCCCGAGAGGTGGGGCGGAGAGGAGAGTGGGGAATTGCCGCGGAGAGGGAGATATTCATAATTGGCCGGCGCTAATTGTCAAAGAGAAAGGCTATTCTTTGAAGAAGGGAAGGGAGGGGAATAGTTAGAATACACTTGTTAGTCGCGTAACACCTATTTTTATCTCCTTATTCGTCTTTTTTCTGCCTTTTGTGATCTGTCGAGGAGAGTTGGACGTCGGGTTTTGGCGAGAAACGTTTGCTTCGATTACGTGAATCTTAGAGCTTACTTGTTTAGTTTAGTGTATTGTTTTTCTTAATACAATTCTTACAGCCTTGAACCAATTCTTTTTTACTTCCTGCTGCATAATAAATTGGCTTTTTATCGCGATTTAATATGTTAAATAATAAAATATCAGCGTCGAGTGAGAAATACAATTTAAAACTTTTTCAAGAGCAACGCCGCTCGGTACTAAGTATTTCTTTACAGCGAAGATTTTGAAAGAGTTCCGCGGATAGATATGCGCTGGACGAGATACAGCACAGGAACCTATTTTTAAATAACAAAGGACCGGAAATTGTGAGTCATCTTCAGTACAAGAACAAAGCAACAAATATTTTATCTTCGGCCAAAAAAATTTTAATAAAATACTGCTGACGTCAGCAATTTGATTAACAGTTGCTGCGAATAAAAATTCTTTGTAGATAAAAAGAAATGCCTTTAAACACGTAAATTTGCGTAAATCTTCGAATCTAAAAACAAAAGTCATTGAACTCGCAAACAATCTGTTTTCCGTTCCCGCGAAAAAACGCGAAAACGGTGCAGATTAAAGCCGCGACTTCGTTTCCCTCCGTCGCAAGCAGCGGCGAACGAATAACATAAACCTCCGCTGGAGGTTAGCCTATCGCATTATCAAAGGGCCCCGCGGCGGAGAGAGAGAGAAAAGCAGCTCGTTCAGCGGCGGCAGCAGGCCGCTTTCTTCGCACGCGAGCGGCCGCGTTCTTTCGAGTGCAAATCGGTTTAAGGTCCGCTCCTCAATGGAGCTCCGTCGTGCAGGACGCACGCACACACGCGCGCGAGGCTCTAATCTGCGCGCGGAAAGGAATTATACACGCCCATTAAGCAATAATCCCCTTTGCGCGACGGCGTCGTTAACAATGCGTGCGCACGAGCTTTCTCTCTCTCTCTCTCTCCCGCCTTTTGTGGCGGCTTTGTCGAGGGCGAAGGACGAGTCCCGCTGCTGCCCCTCTCGAGGCAGGATGCTGGAGAGGGTTTTTTAGAGGCGGGAGGATTTAAGCGAGGATGCAAATCGAATGCGGGAGTTTTTTTTTTTTTTTTTGAGGAGCCCGGCTTTATTTACTTTGTGCTTTATGGCTTTACTTCGGTATTGCGAGCTGACAAATTTTTGTCATTTGACTAGTTTCCAAGTTCTTAAAATAGTCGGAAAATATTTGATATTTATTATCCTTAAAATAAAATCTGTCCTTTAATATTCCCCGCTCTGGCGCAAAAGAATCTTATGAATTCCTCGCGAAAAGCTCTCCGCGGTTATAAATTTAGACAAACATTCCGGAGAACGCTCCATTTAAAATGCAGCCTCCATTAAATCCATAAAAACTTAATATAAAACGCTTTAGCTCTAATTTGTTAGCAGGCCAAACTATACAGTCCTCTTTTAATTTCATTCCGCCGATGAATGGAGCCTTCTTCTTTCAACGAGATTATATAGGAGACGATTAATTCAAAGTCGACACTGTCCGCTCGTTACAAATGCAGATCACGATTCAGCGACGTAATCACGGTGTGTATGACTGTAAAGCAATTGGAGTGCGAAGGGCAGCGTCACTCTATCCAAGTGTTACATGAATTCAATAGCGGCGCGTATTTTACTTTTTTTCCTCGATGAAAAAATTGCGCTAATAACGCGACGCCGTAAAAATATCGGCCGTAAAGCGACTCTTTATCGACGATTATTAAATTGTTAATAACTTTGTTTGTCCAGCTTTAAATCGCAATCGATTTCCATCGCAATGCAAATACGAAGGTTTCACCTTGACGATATAATAACTCGGATAAACAGAGAGCGATTTGTTTATTATTCAAAGCGGCGGCTCGCTTAAATATTTCAGCTTTTAATTACACACCCGAAAAGTAGCCGAAATTCATCTTTGGCCACTTTTCCCGGAGAGCGCTCGTTTTAATAACGTCGCGCGTGAGCATTCGAAAAAAAAGAGAGAACTCCCTCCGAGGAGCGGCGAAGTTTAATTTTAATATCGCTATTTTAATTCTCTATCGCGAGTCCTTTTTCCCAGTCATCTGGACTACTTTCTTTTTGCGGGGCGGGAATTCCGACTCGCTCATCGGAGAAGCTTATATACTTTTCCTCCTCCTCTTCCTTTTTCCATTTTCCTCGGCGTCGTCCGCATTTTCTTTTTTTTTTTTTATCCCCGGGAAAAATTCCCATTCTCTCCGCTGTCCTCTTCTCTCGGCGCTGCTTTTTTTTTTTGTCTTCGCGAGCCTTGATTATACCTCGCGCGAGCTTTCTGCCTCTCTCGTCGTGCATGACCTACTCGAAATTTGATTGATTGAACGGAAGAACTTGGCGGAGTCGAGTGTTCGGTGGGGATATTTTTAGGATTTATGTTTCGTCGTTTGTTTTGAACTTATTAACTCGTTGGGCGATTTTTTTTTTTTGGTTGCAGGTGAGTTTCGGAGGTTTTGTCGATTCTGTAAAGTAAAAAGTTTTTCAGATCGTTACGAAAAATAAAATTATTGATTTTTAAACGCTCTAAAATAGTCTCATTATATTTACTAATCGTCGAATTTCTTATTTATCCAAAATAACATATGAATATTATTCGTAATAATAATTTGTTGAAACGATGACGGTAAACTAACGTACGTTTTTCTTTACATAAAGGAGTAACTTACGACTTCTCAGTACATGTCACTGTCGGAGATAAAGACTAGATTGTATGCGGCTGCCAAGGTTAAAAAATTATTTTTTTACTTAGTAATCCAATCGTAATAAGTTTAATAATTAACGTCTTTCAAGTCTTCTGGAACTTTTCTGCTTTTTGCTGTTACCGGAAGTTATATTAACATTCAGTCTTTAATGGAAAAAATATTTCTTTTTTATTCTCTTTACCCAACGAAGCAAAATTCTACGCGATAAAAAAATGTGCGCCTTGTCCGATTCTCGCCTGTATGTCGTTTCGTATTTACTTACATGTTTTATATTTACCAGCATTGAAAAATAAATCTAACTCGAAGTAACAGGTTTGCAATTTTTGTTAAAAATCAATGTGGAAATATATTTTATAGAAGTTGAGTTATATCACAAACTCAAATTTCCAAGGTAAAGAAATCAGCGAGTCGAATCGAAGTAAGATTTGCATAATTAGATAGTCCGATTCGTATTGCATACATATATACTTTCTATCATTTACTTATTTCAGCTTGAAAGGATTGTTTCCTAAGTAGCAAGATTTAGAAATGCTTAAATTTAATTAAATTAGTCAATATTCCTGAAAACGTTCAACTTTTAGTTAAATTCTTTAATGAACATAATTTCCTTACACTGCTTTGTAAAACTATGATTTTGAGAAGCGATTATACTTACTAAAAACTTTCTCGAGTCATCGCAAACCATCATTGCTCTTCCGCAAATTCTATCCTTCACTTAAAAACGATCCCTCTAATAAATAGACTCAATCCCTTGTCGAAGGGGTCACTTAAATCCGCCGACAAAACCAAACAGCATTACCAATCCCGAAAAAAGTCTGGCACACCACGCCCTAAGTGAAAAGCCTCGTCCCATTTTCGGCGTCCCGACGCTCGAGGCATCATCTCGGAGCATCGGCGGCGGCGGCCCCCCTGTAAGAAAAGGAGAGCGGGCACGGAAAATCCGATTCGCAAGAGGCAGCAGCGCACACATCTCTCTCTCGGCGCTAAAGCCTGTTATTCTTACTCCCCGAAGCGCGTCGTCGCGGAATACCCATTTCCAGAAAATGATCATCTCTCCCCGAGAGAGAGAGAGGCTTTGCGGCCTCGTTAAAGGAGGGGAGGGAAGCTCGCTCGATTTGGAAAAAAAATTCTAGGACGACGGGTGCAACGCTCGACCGTCTCTCTCTCTCTCTTACACGCGACGCGGCGCACGCCGGCGGCCCGATCAATACCCCACCTACTCGCGGCCGGCGCATGAATGAACCTCACCTTATGCCGCCGCCGCCGCTGCGGCTAAGGCTGCTACTACGAGAGAGCGACCCTCCCTGCTCGCGCACGATGCACGGCACGCGAGCGATACATTAAGCGAAGGATCTCTCGGCGAGACCGTTACTGACTGTCAAGCGGCCCTTTGCTACCCTCGCTTTTGCTCTGCGGTTTTGCGGCGTTCCCCGATGATGCTTTGGGAGAATCGTTTTATCGACGAGAGGCTGCTTTCGGCAACGGAATCGGGGGAAATTTCGAGGCATTGCTAAAGGTTTTGTCGAGAAGTTTTTATAATTTTGAGATTGAAAATTATTCGTCAATTTCAACTATACTACTAGAAATTCTTGCATTAAAGTTATAAATGACAATAGTAGGATACTCCATCCTAATTTATTATCAACGCCACACTTTACTCAATTCTTCCACCCAGAAGCGTCCTCGATTATTATCGAATTAAAAATCGAAAATTTGTCAAACTCCCTCTCAATTACAGTACGCAACATCGGCGCACGGCATCGGTTTCCTTCGCGTACAGAGAGAGGCCGCGAGAGAGGACAGCGACGAGCCGTCAACGGCGGCGATGTGTATGTAGCTCGTCCGCTCTTGTTCGCTTCCACTGTCCACTTGAGCCTCGGCCCTGTAGTGGTGACTTGGCTCCCGCGGCTAGTCTCTCTGCGGAGATAAGAAAGGAGGGAGAGAGAGAGAGAGAGGACGGAACACCGGACTGTCGCGCGGAGAACAAATGAAATACGGCGCGAGCAAAAAGAGCCGGAGGATGAAAGAGGAAATGAATGGGAAGGGAGAGCTCGCGCAAAAAGCTCGCGTCGCCGGGAATTGTTTAGTGGTTAGGACACCTCTCGCTCTATCCGGCGACGTTTTTTTTTCTTTTTTCGTTCGATATAGAGCCTTCGAGGGGGGGCAATTGGTCTTTTCGGTAAATAGCGCTTGTTAGCGAGGGATGCGTCAAAGTTTTACGCGGGTCTTTCTGCTCGCTCCGAACTGCTTGAATAACTAATATTGCTAAAGTTCCGGGACGAAAGTTCCGGCGTGTGTTGGTATTGCCCGGTGTAATCCTGCCGCGCTTGTATATACATATGTTTCATATTTTTCTTTTTACTATCGTGAAAATGAAGTTTCCCCCGCGCTCGCTCATATTTCCGACTAACTGTAAGTCAAACGAAAACTTTAGTTTACGGCTTCGGCGTAATCTGCAATAGTTTATTAGAAGCGGTAACGAACTCGCTGCTCATTAAGTTAATATTTTCAATTTTTCGAAATTTCTTTAATTAAAATCCTCTCGTAAACAATTTGATCGAACGAGCACATTAAATATCGCACTGAAATTCTGGAGCAGCAATCGTTTATCCACACTTATCCCAGTACTCCAAGATCCGACTAAACCTCCACAAACAAACAAAATCCACCATATTAATCGAAATTAGCAACAGGTGCCTTCCGGGGCAATTATTTTTAGGGTCTATATCGCGGTAATGGCTTTAAATTCGCTCCACCTCCGCCGGCGCGCAAACCTCCTTTTTTTTCAGCCGTGGGGGTTCCCCATTGTCGTGGGCAAACTTTCCGGAAAACGGCGCGAGAGTTTCCTGCGTGAGAAATTCCAGCCTCCTGCCGACGACTGCCTCCTCGGCGCTCGCGGAAACACTCGCCTCCTGAAAACGCGTCCACCCCGATGTATTCCCGGGACAGGCCGCTATGCGGTTATGTGCGTTTAGCCCAAGAAAAACTGTTTGAGATTTTGTTGGGGAAAATTTCGTGGGCTCTACCGGCGGTAATGATAAAAAGCCTAGTAATTTTTTGGCTTACGGCAAGTCCGTTACCGCTTTACTAAAAAGATTGTAATTTTTCCCGAACTTTTCTCTCCGTGTACGAAGTTTCCTGCACATTTATATAAGATCTAAACATTCTCGTAAGAATTTTTCAAATAAAAACTTCAAGTCGAACACATTGAGACAAAAAATACAACCAAAGAAATATTCAAAACAGGATCATCCGCTCTCGGCAGCCTTTTCAAAGCCCCCGGATAACTGGCTCTCGCGTCGCCGAAAGGCTCCAGTTTATAACTCCGGTGTCTATTCGGCCGGCTATCGATTTCCCCGGACATCAAGACGTATCGGCTCCCGAGTAACACAAACCCCAGCCGGGAAAGCTCCTTATTCCTTCATAAAGCGTGCGATTTCTCTGTCGCGCCGGCGAAAAAGCGCCGGGATATAAAAAAAAGAAAACTCGCGCACACGTCCGGAATCGCTGCAGTTTCCAATTACGCGCACGCGACGCAACTCCCGAGCAGAACGTTACGCAAGACGCCGAGATAAAAGTGCACCACCACACCACGTGGCAGCGGCGGAGGGAGACACGAGAAAGGCTTGAGGAGCAGGGTTGTAATTGCGGCTTCCCACGACGCGAATTACCATCGCACGCTGGACGCCTCTGTGAGGGATGCGGGTGGGAAGGTTCTCAAGTGATATTGGGTGTACCCACCGATATAGATTCTCGTCAGACTTCGAGTGGGGCATCTTTTTTCTAAATGGCTCGTAATTTATGGGATGTGGAATTTAAGGAGTTGTGCAACGAGAGTAGTACTTTCTCAACTTTTTTTTCCATTTAAAAAAGGTATTGGCATAGAAATCATAATGTTCAATGAAAGCATTTATTGACTACAGATAATTGGCCAATAATCCCATCTCATTTGCAGGCGATTTCATTAAATCGACCCAGTTTCCGGTCTTCGAGTTACTTCACAAATAATTAAAAAATAATTGAAAGGTATCGACTGATGGTATCCTGAACCTCGATTTTCCGATTCTTATTATTCAAGCCCGTTCCTACGAAATTAAATAAAAAAGCTCAAGTTCCACAAAGCTCCAGGACCACATCCTCTTCGCAAAGATCCCACTCTCTAACCTCGAGCATCGCGATCGATTCTGTTAAAGTCTAATCGGCGTTGTAGCCAATTATCGCGAGCATCGATTCTTTATAGGATTGTTCAATGGCGCGGAAAGTCTTTGCGCAACAGGCGGCGGCGCGGCGATGCCGGCATGCAGATTATTACCGGAAGACGGATTTTCCTGCCGCGTCAGCAGAAAAAAAAAAAAAAAAAAAACACTGGCCTACTCCTCGCGAACTCGGCAAATTGTTGCTTTCAGACTCTCCGCTTTGATGGACCCCGCTGAAAGAGGCTAATTATCGCGACGTAGCCGTTCTGTTTCTCGTTTACGCAATAAGATATCGAGCGAAATAATTGAGCCTCCGCGAGAGAGAGAAGCGAGGATCCGTTTTTAATCAACTCTCTTGTCGGCGAAAATGTTTTCTCTGATCGGTATTGATTAGATATACGCCGAGGATCGATTGTTGGTTACCAAAGTACTATTACTATTTAAATAGCGATTTAAAAAATTGAATTAGCAATGCGGGTCAGAAAAAAAAAGCTCGAACGATTTACATATCGTAAAATATATCTGCATGATTAATTTTCGTAGATAATCGCCGTTAATTCCTCGAAATTTCCATAATATTCATATTTTATTCATACTGCCCGAGTTATGCAATGTCACTTGATTTAAGCACTGTGTCTACCATTGAACGTAAAATATAAATTTTTTGAATTTTTTCACTCCGGCAACAAAATGCAAATGCTTTTCTACGAATTCGTTTCCCGCAATCTTAAAGTGCCCGACTTTATTACTCCACAGTCCGTTTACCAGATAATTTTTCCGAAATTTTCTCGCAGCAAAGTTCAGCGAAAAATTCAGCCTTTATCCAGCATCCTTTTGTGGAAGGAACGCAAAGAGGCTACGGTGAAAAAGAGCCGAAAAATAACCTCCAAATAAGTCGAAAGCGCCGATCCTTGATTAAAGACGAGAAGGCGGCAAGAAAAGCCTAGCGCGTTTCAGGCATTGACGTCAAAGAAAGTGCCGGTCCCGAGAACTCGAAAGTTTTCTCTGGTACTCGCTGCATGTTATATGCAATCTAGTTGCTCGAGCTGCTTATCGGGAAATGGAGACACTCGATGTTGCGCTTTGACGCGTCATGTTAATTAATAATCGCAACGCCGCGTCTTTGTACTGGAGGGGTTCGATTCTCCGGGTGAATAGTCCTCGGTGGGTTAACTAATTTTGCAGTGGGACCGATTGACTGTTAAAAATAATTTTCTGGAGCAATTCGGAAGTGCGGCACAGTTTCAACACTGGAATTTCTATTGAATAATGTACGTCTTTTAGAGTAGGCAATACGTGAAATGGGTTTTCTATTTTCAATCTAAAACTTACTTGTTTGTCCTGCACCGCGTAAATAAGTCTATATGCTGCGGGTATACGTTATATATGCACCAACTCTCCAGTGGTTTACTGCATCTCGATATTGACTTTGTACTAGTTCAACTAAGTACATTGTCTTGGGCCAACAAGTTCAAAGACTGACTTTATCTGTTTCAATATATTTAGCTAAAGCGTATTGCTTTCACTATTACATTGAGGCGAAGCATTTTGCAGTTATAATGTGCCGATTGCAGCATAAAGAAATATTTACCTTAAAGAATTGATTAGGTGTGAAAATACGACGATTTTAAATATCATATTTTAAATGTCATGCAGGAAGTTTAATAAATGTAAAAATTAATGTACTGTGAATGTACAACATTATTCATTTTCAAACAGGAAAAGATGCAATGCATACAATTAAAAAGAAAGGAATTCGTTTTTACTGAATAGATCTCAACGGATTCAATAGCTTCTGTAAGTTTAAATATCAACAGGTGACTCTTATGACATATCCAATAACGTACTTATACTTTCAATGTCTTTACTTCCATGAATGCATCTTGTTGAAGTTACCTTACTTTTCTTTTTCTAAAATTGTGCTTCCGGAATAGTAATTATTTCTACATCCGACGAACATAAGTAGAACCATATATGCTGGTGAATTAATTACAGCATTTAGTCTAATTTTACTTTTTCTTATAGTAACAAAGTTGTTACTTATCAGTAGAATCTATTCCAATTTATTAGACTTATTAACTTTCCCAAGAAAAGACAATCCAGTTAATCGAAAAAGAGCAAACAACTTGGTAAAAAAACATTTCAAAGCAGCACAACATCGGCGCTAAAATCTCGTCCTACTTTTTCCATTCATTTTACCCAAGCACTAAATAAAGCAATTAACAGGTGCACCGTATAAAGCTTATTCATAAGAAACTACTCGTCGGAATCCACACATCTGTATGCGGCAGCGGCACTTCGCGGCAACATCCAACGCTCGGGACGCTTAATTTTCTTTTCCAAAACGCCGCCGGAGAAAACCTGGAAAGGGCATGTAATTCTTCGCGCGAACTCCGGAGAAAACCTGACGCCATTGTAGAACGCAATCAATTCCGCGGATTTCATGAGGAACTCGACCTGACACGTCTCGCTCCTTCTTCTTCGCGTCTCGCCGCTTTCCTGCTTACGACAAGGCAGCCTCTTTTACTGGCTTTGGAAGAACGTATCAGTCGGTATATCCAAGTCGTACCTCTGTGGTTAATCGCGCACTGATTGTGACATTGCCGTTGGCCTGCGTTTGAGACTCCCCATTGTCTAATTATTTAGCCAATTTAGCCGTCTTGCTTTTTCTTTGTTTCATGCTTTAGGAACTAATTGTGATTTAATATGTTTTTAGGAGATTATTAAAAATGTAATTCGTTGGTTAATAAAAGTAGTTTCGAAATAACGTGTATAAAACTTACAAATTAGTACTGGTTAATGTAATAAAATAGGAAATCAATATATTTATCTTGGCTAATAAATAGTTTTATTCGACATTAAAATTATTCAACATCTAAATGAATGGCAGTATATTTTCTTCGTATCTGCAGAATTGTTCGCATAAAAACAATATTTTATTCAATGGTAATATATATGAGAACATTGCATTCATATTCCAAGTTGATCAAAATTTTTATTAAAACAACTTTCAAAAGTTTTTAAAAATTCAGCCACTGCATATTAATTAGGTTACTCGTAAGAAACCACTCGTCGGAATAATAATATTAATAATATAATTAATATATTAATTTCTACGTTCTCTACTTTTTAATAAAACGTACAATTTCCAGGAGATCATCCAGAACATATGTCATCATTATTATTTATTACACTATTTTTCTAAAACGACTCGCTGCGAAACAATGGAGTCTAAATTGAAAAATGGCAGCGTTCAAAAGCTCCCGACAAAAATCGAAAACTATTTATAAAGTAATAAAGGGAAGCCTTAAACTTCCGCATCGGCAAACTTTCCGCGCACAAAAGGTGCAATTCGAAAATGAAGTAACATCCAGCGCGGCGGCCTCTTAAATCCGTCCCTGATGAGAATTGACTAACGCAATCAGTAAGTTCGGAATCGAACCTCCTCTCCAACTGGTATGAAACTTTCGAAGCATCGACGGAACAATACGGGGGGATGCAAGGAGGCAGATACACGTCGAGAAACGTCAATAAGTGAAACTCGATCCGCCGAGAGTTGGACGTCGTACGTAGTAAGCACTGCGTGCACACAATGTGCGCTCTTAAGCGGCCGAATAAGTGGCCTCTGCTCTGGCGTCTCTCGAAAAACCGGAGCTGAAGATGGAAGATTGCAAAAGTGGAGGGGGACGGGATATTGGAGGAGGAGAGGAGGTGCCATTGTGATGTGCGGGATCTATTATGCTTGAAAGGAGGCTTGCAAACAATGAAGCTTTTTTAATTATGAAATAAGTGCATTCGATTAGAGCTACGGTTAAAAAGGATCGATGCTGTAATGTACATTAGCATAAGAATAAGACGTTTCGTCGCTTTGAATTGGTGCACCGAGGTTGTAGTCCGCATTTAACCTCGTATTCGTTTTCAAAGTCATTATTCATTTTTGTTAGTTAGTACACGGAAAAATGGGTCATCTCGAGAATTGGATGGGTTTTTATATAAGGAAAGTGACGTGTAAAAAAAAGTTGACGTTACAAATATTTTTTGTTACAATTACTATAAAAATGTCGATTCAATTTAGTTAGAAAAAAATGAAAAAGATTGACCTGTATAATTTGCATTAGCATCATCAATTATTATTATTATTTATTATTTAACGAAAAGATTTTTTAATTAGCCTCCGTAACGAAGGTCCTTGATATAGAAATTTCAGTAAAAAATTTTTGCTTAACTTACAGTCAGTGTATTCTAAAAATAAATGCCATAACTACGTTAACCGTTCGCGATATACTCAACAGAAGACTCCCAGAAACAGGCAGACTTACTGTGACTCTTTATCTTGTTTACCTTTCGACTCCCGGGCACTATTTCTTCAATAGGAGATTGATTATGATGCCAACTGGCTTGATTGGACGATTTTTTGGCACTTTGCAGCTAACTTTTTACGTGAACATTCGCTCCTTTGGGTGCATCTAAGGCTCCTTTCAGATCCTACCTTTATTTGATTGTAAGAACAATAAAACTTACGTGATATTAGCTTAAATGTTTTACATAATATATAATATAATAATTCTTTTTCAAACCAGTTCTTTTAATAAGTTTTTTAACAGTTAAATTAACTTGACAAATCAAACCTACTTTATAGAGAAATTAGCTATTTTCGCTTTTATATTTAATGTTAGGTTTTTTCTATTTCCTTAATTATGTACAGACTCTTCTTCTTTTTTTTATTTCTGGAATTTTATAATTTGATTTCTCATTGGAATATCCTTAGAAATCAAAGTATCATTGAAAAATTTTTATTATTAGAAAGACAAACAATTAAATTTCAGCTCAATTTCAGCAACTGTAGATGCGAAAGCAATTCTGAATCCTATTGACAGTTAACCAGTTGAAGTACCAAGAATTTTACACTCTACTAGACCAATACCTGCGCAAAATCAACCGCTCTTACCCAGCTTCGCACGCGATCTCTAAAATTTAATAGGTTATCCCCTCGCCATTCACGAGTGACTTGTCCGGCCTAATACAATATTCCCCCGGTTGCTTGAATATTCTTTCACCGATTAAACGCCGACTTCTCTCCGTACTCCGCGGCTCTCTCTCTCTCTCTCTCTGTTTGCATAAACGAGCGCGCGAGCTTTGCCCGGCCGCGACGCGGCAATTAATTTCGAGCGCGTCAAACGCGGCCGCGCGCCGCGCAAGAAAATGAAAAACGACCCGAGCCCCGAGAGCGCGTATGCGAAAGTGCGGAGAGAGAGACCCGATATGTGCATTAGCGCGACTCTGGGAATTGCGTTTTTAAATTCTCGCTCGCCGTTCTAACGAGACTATTAACGCTCGCGAATCTTCTCACACCGACTTGGCGGCGGGAGTGTTTGGGTGTGTCGCTTTGGCCTCTCTCTGGAGGTTGCAGTTTTTTTCTCTCTTTCGGGCGAGGAATTCTGATGAGGTTCCGAAGCTTCGATCGGAGGTGGTGGTGTTGATTCCGCGTGCTGTGTTTCCTGGAGGGGAGTCTCGGTGTGGATATAGTTGATTTGATTTTCTTGTACTCACTGTATTATTAATCTCTTCTGGTAAGACGAGTATTCAATTGCAGGCGGTGAATTATTCATGGAGGAGGAGGCGCGAGAAGTGTATTTTGCAAGCTTCGCACCGTATCGCTTCTCCAAACGCCAAACGCAGCTTTCGACGAAACTTTCAAACCGTATTTTCGAATGAGTACCAAAAAGTATAATAAAAATAAAAAAAAAACTAATGATTGAAAAGCTTTTAAATGACATTCTTCCCGGAAAATTCCTAAAATACGCGCAGTTGAAAAAGGTACGCAAAAATGAGCTTTCCCGATCGATCGCTTCGGGAGCCGCGCGGCGCAAAACTGCATTATCAACGATAATTAACATTCCTCCGTTAGCCTCGGCCACGCATTATCCGGGCGACCTATGCATCTTTATCGATTGCCGTGCCGCGTCGTCCCACACAGCGGCAGCAGCAGCTGGCGGCGCGATATGACAATGTGTAAAACGCCGCAGCGCATTCCAGCGTATATATATATATATATATATGTATGCATCGACGAGCGAACTTTCTATAAGCGGGAAAACGCGCGCCGAGTTTACATCTCGCTGCCGGTGATTGTCTTTTCCACCGCTGGAGGGAAAAGTTTTCGCGATGGCGTTGCTCTTTTTCTTTTTGATTCTTTGCGTCTGAAAAATTCGCCCGATGGCTCTGCGCGCTCTTTGCCGCTTCAGCCGCTGGGAGACGGAGGAAGCTCGAGGCGAATCGAGGAATATGGACCTTCGATTTTGCTAGGGATTTCTTGAATATTTAGTGAGCGCGCAGGGCGTTTACAATTATTTTCAGGTGACGTGGGAAGGGAGAGGCTTTTGAAATTGATTCATAAGATATAAAACTTCATCTTGAAATAATATGCAAATTTGAATTTTCAAATGATTTTAATAATTAATAGCCTGTCATCGCGATTGGGGTAAGAGCCATTTTAATTATTTACGAAAAGTTCTAACTCGAAAAATACAACTTGGCTTTCGGATAACGCCAACCTCGAAAACTTAACACCCACTATTTCCCCAATAAATAAATGCTCCCACACCTATAAATAGTGTCCTAATGAGCGTAATCTCCCTCCCCCCATAAAAAACGAAAGGCAGCAACCTCCCCCGACTCGGCCGCGGCGCATTTAGCTGAAACGGCCCCCTTCTCCCCCTCTCAGCTCTGAAAATCCGCGGAAAAGTCCGTCTTAAGTCGATCCTTCGGGAAAACAAGCCCCCCCCCCCTCATTGTGCGGCTGCAGTCGCTCCTCTCCTCCGATAATGAATCTTTGTTTGCGCCGTTTTTGCCCGAGCCTCTGAGTTTTATTACCACCGCGACGAGTCTCGCACAATGGGGTGTGCGTGATATCTGCCGCGGGAAAACGAGGCCGGGAGGGGGAGGAGCGCCTTGGCTCGATTGAGGGGGCGGGAATTAAAGGAGCCCCTCTGCGAGAAGACTCGTTTAACCCATTAACGAGCCGCCTGTTTGCTGCCGCGCGCTTTCCACCGCTTTCCCGGGCGTGTTGGCCTTTTTTTTTTTTTCTTGTCGAGGCTTTAGGGAGCGATGTAAGTGTGCGGGTTTAAGGGCTCGTTACACGATTGTAAAGAGAGGCTTTCTCAAGAGTTTTAAGCGCGAGAAATTAGCGATTGTCGGGGGAAAAGGTACTTTTTGATGCGTTGCGTACGAGGGAACGCGTAATTTCGAAAAATTCCATTGATTCACGAGTGCGTCTTTGAAACGAGCTCTTTCATAAATTTAAGAGCATGTTTCGATCTGTTTGTAACATCCGTTAACGCGATTGCTCCGGTTTAGCCTACAAAATTAAGTGAAACATCAGGGATGGAGGTAAACCAACCTTCGAGTTTATAGGTGTTAAGCTATAAATGCTTGACTGACTCGATGCATCGGCTAATCGGCTAGTCGCTATATTTATTTGTTTATTACATAGGTAAACGGGAATGATTTTATCGGATTTTATCGATTTACGATATCTGCAGGTGAAGAAGAAACTATTTATATTTTTTTAAAATTAAGTTGTAAAAATCGCAAAAATAAAAAAACTGTGTATGGAAAAGAAAAGATGCATTACTTAAGGATTGTTCTGAGGAGTATGTTTTTACACAGAGAGATTTTTCAGTAAACTTTACATATTCGTAAAGAAGAAAGTTTATACTCAAGAAGATTCAACAACAGCAGTTCGTATATTTTTGCGGAAAGAACAAGATGTGTTTCTAAAACTTTTATTTACACCTTACAATCTTTATAAAGAATTCGTTAATTCAAAACAAACCATGATTTTCCTTTCGCGGAAAAGTTTTAAATAACAAAAGATCAATATCTTTAAGATTCAGCTTTCCCTCCATTAAGGTCGCGTTAGAAACTGCAAAGTGTGTTGTTTCAAACTTGGGCAAGTGTTAACCCATTTCTGCGCCTCGAAGCGTCCGCGGTAAATGGACGCAGATAGTGTTGCGCGAATTATTTGTCCTGTTGAATCTAATGCTACTTTTGAAGCAATAATAATTTTACAATGGAATCAAAATGAACATCGAAAGCAATTAAAATATTGCGGCGCTCTGCTATAGATTCGTTAATAAATTTTGTTTGTAATGAGCGTTAAGTAAATGCAAATTGAATTTGCATTGTCTGTTTTACAATTCGCGCATTAAATTCGAATTTTCTCAATTTACCCTGCAATCACAATGAATAATAACCATAATTTAAGATGTTCAAACTGAACTATATAAAGTTTGGATACGAAAACATGATAAAGAATTAGCCCATAAGTAACCAAATAAATAGCGGAAACTCAGCTTTAAAAAGCCCACAGCAGGAAAAGCCCTCCTAACAAACGCACTTTCCTCTCTCATTTCAGGAATTCTCCCAGCTGACGAAGGAGTTAACAGCCGCTCGGGAGAGCATCCTCGAGAAGGAGGAGGAGATCGCGGAACTGAAGGCGGAGCGCAACAACACGAGGGTGAGGAATAATTGCACGCATTGTCTTTGATAATTGCTCCGGATCCTTTCATATTCCTCCTCCCCACAGCGTCAATTTTGATTTATATCGCCGTCGCCGTCGCCTTAATCGGGCCACTTGACCGCTTAAGCGGGGTGGAGGAGGCCTCTTAATTTGAAAATATTAGAGGAGTAGGACGAGATATTTTATTCTTAGATCTTTTGTTTTGTAACTTTTCTGCACGCGATTGTAACTGACTGTTTTATTGCCGGCTGTCTATGCGAACGTTTCTGTAATGAAATTTAAAATTTGCATCCGATTGAAATATCCCACGCCGTCCCTAATGCTTCTTACTTCACTTTTTAGGTTCTTTATTCGAAGCCGCGTACATTCATTGAGAACTTTATTCAGTGACTCGCTATTGATTATTAAATTTATTGCCCGGTGTAAAACTATCGATAAAAACCAAGTTTATATCGCCTTACTCAACCGTTTTAAAATTATATATCTCTCGAACGAAGTAAAAGAAACTAAATTCAAAACTCATTCTCCTACTCCCAGCTGGTACCGAGCAATTATCCTCCCAACGAAAGGAATCCCGTCCGAGCCCACAAAGCTACATCGTTCTCGAAAAAAGAAAAGTCCGTCGTCGGCGCACACCTGACAATAATGAATGAGTCTCGCGCGCAACAAGTTCCGCCCGGAAGCTTCGGAATTAGCCGTCGTTCGGTTCCAGCTCTCGGCTTGCTCAACGGCCGCCGCCGCCGCCGCCGCCGCTGATTAATCGCCGTTTTATATCCCGTCCTCTCTCGATCGCGAAAAATTCCGTGGGCGCGACGCGCAGCTCTGTACGTCTCGGAGGCATTGTGAGGCAGAAAGCTCTCCCCCTCCGACGACGACGCATAATCAGCGTAATCTCGACGTAACGAGCGCTGAAAGCCGTCCGTTGCATAATTAGCGCGGTTTAATGACCCTCGTTGCGGACAATTTGAAGCGCGACTTGCGGGTTTAATTCGCTTATCCGTCCCGCGGAAGTCATTCGCGTGAGACGCGGACGCTTTTTGCCGATTAGAGAGGCTCGGGGACGTTGTTTAACAATTTGCGGGACGACGACGACGACCGCGGGCTGCCTCGCATCGGGGTCAGATAATTTTGCTCTAGTTCGAAAAGCAGCTCTTCGATAAAGACTTTGTCGTTCGCTTTCAATGTGGGTTCGGCTAAAAATATTCGATTTTAACTAGAATAAACGGAAGCGCGCCAGTCCCCCGAGTTCCGGCTCTAATCGATTGTGCAAATTGAAAAGTGCGCCTCTCCCTTTGACTGTTTAGCTCCTGCTGGAACACCTGGAATGCCTGGTCTCGAGGCACGAGCGCTCGCTGAGGATGACCGTCGTCAAGCGGCAAGCCATCGCCCAGTCGGGAGTCTCCTCCGAGGTCGAGGTGCTCAAAGCCCTCAAGAGCCTCTTCGAGCATCACAAGGCCCTGGACGAGAAGGTACGACAAGCGCAGCCCACCAGTGGTGGCTTGGGTAACATGAAATGCCGATGAATAGCGTTAATCGCAATAGAGCCGAGTGGCCTTCTTTTGAGTCGGAGAGATATTCCTCCATTTTTAATAAATCAAACTTTACAGCTTCACCTCGATTCCCCGGGCTCGCCTAGCTCGTAATTAAAAAGGCAGTCAGCTGCAAATAGCAATTTTGTAATTCGAACCTGTCTCTGTGTTTGTGCCTTAGGTACGTGAAAGATTGCGCGTCGCTCTCGAGAGGAATACGAGCTTGGAGGAGGAACTCGCCCATACCAAAGAAGAGGTAAGGAAGAATCGCATATATAGGTCGAGAGGTCTTCGCCTCTTTATTAAAAGAAAAGCACCGATTCTGGAAAATTTGTAAAAAGGAGAGAGCTATACCGAAGAATTTCCGCGAGTCAAGGAGATAACGAATACGTCGAGAGCCGCTGCAAAAAGCCTGCCGGGAATGATAATCTCTTTCTCTCGCTAAGCGCGATCTGACGCAAGCGGAGGCTGCAGCCGCGAGTTTTTGTCGAAGGAAAAATGAGCGACGCAGGCCTTGGCAGCTTTTTGCTTTAGCGAGCGCTTTGATTTTCGCGTTAACTCCGACGAAGGAAACTCTGCCGTTTAGCTTTAACGCGGGTTGCTCAAGAATTTACCGCGATGCATCGCGTGCGAAAAGGCTCGCGACAACGGGCCGTTTTATTCCGCGCATTAGCGTACTCCGCTAGCTGACGTGGCTTTCGCATTGCAGAAGGTTATAACTCGCACAGCTCAACGTCGCTCTGTCGGGTCACCTAAGAATAAAAATTCAAACTACGCGCATAATAATATTCCCGATCGGCAGTCGAGGCCTCTCGCATTTCCGTTTTAAAAGTCGCTCTCGAAACAATCGAAATTCACCGATAATCCACTTGGCTTTTTCAGCTTCAACAGTACAAAGTCGGCGGTCACGCGCTGGACGACCGGCCAAAGGAGAACGGCCAGGCGGAGGACAGCCTGCTCCAGCAGCAGCAGCAACAGCAGAGCAAGGTGAGCCTCGCCGCTCCGGACGCGGCGCGTGTGTGCGTCTCTGCGTGCGTGTGTCTGCGTCTGCGTCCTGCATCAGGATCCATGCCACACCATATGCGTGCTGTTATACAGAAATCGAGCACCATATCTCTCGCGCTGTACAGTCGCGCGAGGCGGGGTGCTCCTCGCACCCCGTGCCATCGATCACCACGACACGAGTTCTACATTTCTCTGTCCTTCTCTTCTTCTTCTTCTTCTTCTCTGTAGTGCTATTTCGTTTTTGTTTTTGTTTTTTTTTTTTAGTGGAAATTGAGTCTAAATATGATGCATCTTTTATTACTACCAGGTTCTGTCATACGCATGTCTCTTTTAGCGCTCATTCTTTACACCGAAGAGAAGATTCATTCATGATTAATGTAATATGATTTTTGTCGTAGATTTTGCACAAATTTATAGCCAATGAAAACTGATTTTTTTCCGTTGATTCTGACAGGTTTTACGCGGAAAGAAGTAATTTAGTTAATTACTATTCTGTCTCGTAAATTAATGATGTCTTGTCGAAACCAATTTTCCGTACTCATAGAAAATTTAATTGTTTTATTTGCAAAATTCAACATAATTAGTTTCAGTAAAATTTTCTTAAATTTCTATTCAGAATTTTTCTTGCGAGATTTCTCTCATTTAACTTTCTTTAATAAATTTAATTAAATTTAAAAAAAAAAATCACTGATTTATATTCTTGTGTGTACGTTTGCATTAAGCAAACTTTTATCGGAGATGCGTTGGAAGCTCAAACAGTGTACAGGAAAATTACAGTGCAATAAATCGTACGTTGCATTGCTAGAAAATATGGTAATTTTGAATGGATTTTTTTTTTCGGTGCATGGAAACTATCACTATACTATATGTACCGTTTGCTCCCGCCTTCGAGTGAATTCCGATTTCCTCTCATTAATATTTATGGGAATGCATAGTGCAAGCCGTTGTAAAGCGACGATAATCGTTCGTGATTTTTTATGGAAATATAAACGTTTCGCATTTTGCTGTGTGACACTGTTGTATTGTTCATCACTAATTGTTTTATTTTTATCTTTTTTTTTTTCTGGCTCCACTTTTGATTTGAGTTGAACAATTGGGAAAAAGCTTACATGGGTGTATGATGGATGATGTAAGTTCGACCTGAAATAGAACGTATTTTTGTTGAATCAAGAAATTTCTTTTGAATTTGCGTCACACACATTCTATTACCTGCGTGACAGAGTTAACACTTGAGCTTTTTTTTGGTATTTTTTGAACGTCTAGCAATGTAATTTTGTCACAAAATTATGCCAGGTAACATATACACCATTCTAACATAAATTGACATTCACAAGAACAATGCAATACTTGTAATTTTTTTTTAAGTCAAATTTCGTACTGATATAAATCAGTCTTTTGACGTTTTAGAGAAACAAATTTTTTAGAAAAAAAGCGTTTATTCTAAAAATTCCGAAAAAAAGAAAATCTCGACTAATTACTTTTGAATTTATAATTTAAGCTTGTTTCCCACACGACAAAAGACTGATTCACATTATCGCAGCAACAACTTAATAAAAAAATTACGTCAACTTTCCCTGACCGTCGTGCGATAATCTCCCCTCTCAGAGCGAGCATCCCATCACTCTAGAATCGCCTTCATCTCGCGTCGAATAAGCACTCAGCGTAGGTCATCGCGCGCGAATCCGAAAAAAAAACAAGCAACCGAGCCGCGAAGCACCTTTCCGTCGCGCAAACTCACATGCAGTGTTGCTACACCGACACAGAGTCCGGCCGAGCAAGAAGCCGTCCAGCAGCAGCAGCACCACCACCAAGTGGACGGGAGTCGCTTGAGCAACGGCGCCCTCGAGGCGATGCACATCCAGGAACCCGAGCCGAGGGTTCACGAGTTACAGGCGACCGTTGAGAAGCAGGTATGCCTTCCGCGCGCGGGAGAAAGCCCTCGGTTGGCCGGAGACGCTGACGGTTCAAGGTGCATGGAAGCACTGGCTCGCGCTTGCAGAAATAAAGCTCCGGCTTGTTTGTGCTTTATTTCAGTCAGGGTAGCTCTTGTCGCCTCTGAGTTCCGAACAGTTTCCAACAGTTGGGAAAAGGACTGTGTACTCGAAATGTATCAAGTCGGGAGACGGAGCGATGCGGCCTGAGTGGAGTATTGCTTTGTCAGGAAATAAGCATTTGTATTTGGATTAAACTTTTCTGAAGCAACCGCCGATTTAAATCTTACGGCAGGCTAACGAGATTAAAAGTTACCTCCTTTTAAAGCAATGAAGAGTTGTAAAGTTCGGTACATAATTGTGTTGGGAAAGTTTCCGTTTTATTAAAATCGAGTAAAAAAGTTTGGCTTTCGGATTTCGAATTTCCGTTTATTTTCAAACTTTTACGTTGATTTGACACTTTAATAGGTTAATATACACAGAAAGTTATTTGCGGAAATGATAAAACGCCAATTGTAAAAACAAACTTTTGTTTCTTGTTCGTTTAAGAAAATTTCAATATTTTCAAATCTTACTTTTCATAAAGAGTCTTATGAATTTCGATCGAATTAAGGATTCAACAGACACGAATTTAATTCCGCACTACTAAATATTAAACACTATAATATTTACACTAGACTTACACGTACTGCATGCTAATAGACTTAGTTAACTAAAAGCACGAATGCATTCTATGTTCTATGAAAATTACTGAATACGAGGTTTAAAAAGTACACATTATACACGTGTGAAAACTGACTATTCCAAAAATACAAACACTACTATTCTGCCTGGTGGTGTGCATGATCTGCGCGAAATTGTAAAATATTGTATCGTTCAATAAAGCTGTAGTTAATATGTAAATCAATAATTATCTTTTCTATTCACAGTGAATTCAAAATGTAAAATAAACGCATTTCTCTGAGTGCATTTCTCTGAAACTGCAAATATTGTAAAACTTTTCACTTTTAATTCTGTTTCAAATGTTTATTTGTTTTAACTTGTTATTAAAACACATAAATTATTCGCTTTTTTGATTAAAAATTAAAACCAATTAATTGCTGTATTAAAATATTAATCACTTTCTTTCCAGTTAATATTTGTAAATAATCAAAAGTGTAACATACCGAAAACTTCTTAATACACGGATGAACTAGGCGAATTCACCTAAAAAAAATCTCACATTCAGTAATGAAAAGTCGAAAACCCCCTTCCGAAAGCAAGAGAAACTCATCCTCGTCGTTCTTGCAGAGCGCGGAGCTGAGCACGTGGCAGCGTCGAGTGGCGGAGCTGAGCGGCCGCGTCGCGGAGCTCGAGGAAAACCTGTCTAAGACGCAGAAGGACTTCCTGAAGGCGCAGGACACGAACGTCAAGCTGCAGCGCGACCTGCGCGAGAACGTCGCGCAGAAAGAGGACCAGGAAGAGAGGATAACCACGCTGGAGAAACGATACCTCAACGCTCAGCGCGAGTCCAACAGTCTGCACGACCTCAATGAGAAGCTCGAACAGGAATTGCAGCACAAGGAAGCGCAGCTCAAGGTGAGCTTTCACTTTTTGCCTAGTCAGTTTCGTTTTAATTTAACTGTGTTTTCGATGACTGGATTCAACGATAGATGGATAAAAAATTCCATTTCAATTTAAAAAAAAAAATTGAATCCTTTAATTCTTAACTGTACTTTTTTTTTGCATCTATCGGGGTTTCGCATCTATTGGGCAATGTAGGAGAATGGATTTCACAACTGACAATAACTATTAATACAATTCAAGCTTCGTTTACATTTGTAAAGACAAGTGTTTGCCCGGCCTTAAATTTTTAACCAACGAGCCATTTTTAACAAGCAATCGTTCTCTTTTTAAAACATTCAGCGCCTCCCGCAAACACGGTGCAGAGCACTCGAAAAAAAAAATCGAAGCCGTTGAATAATTTCACAGCGAATTCAATACGCGTCATTCGCTCTCGGCTAAATAAATATTCAAACGCGGCCGTTTACGAAGTCGCCTTAAAATTAGTAATTGCCATTCGTTTCTTTTTCATTTTTAAATCTTTACGACAGTTGCAAGAGGAGAAAATAGCGGCTGTCCAGGCGAAACTGGAGCATGCCGAACAAGAGCTGGCACAATTCGCTAAGTTGCCCGAGATGGAAGAGCAGCTTAAGCAGAGGATGGAGGCTCTGACGCAGGTGAGGAGGCCCAACCAGGTACGCAGGGGAATCCATATCATCACATCAAGCAAATTTTTCCTGTCTTTGATCATCGCTCCTTGTCTCTATTTCTCTCTCTATCTCTCTCTCTCTCTATCTCTCTCACTCTTTCTATCTCTCTCTCTCTCTCTCTCTCTCTCTTACTCTGACGTTTTTGTATTATGTTTTCTTTTTTTTTTGGATCATGGTACTCAATTTTTTTCAAAGGTTTGTTGGAGTGGAGTTGGTAGTTAACTATTCGCGAGAATGTTTGAGCCAGGAGTTTCATTTCTTGATAGTTTGAGAACTGTCGCTTGATTCTGTTTTAAAAGAATGCTACGTTCGGGAGAAGTTTAATAAAGTTTGAATAATATGAAGAGAATTTCATGAAACTGTATTTAAAATGATGAAATCTTTTTGATGAGTTGCGAAATGCAAATCGCGAAAATAGTTTGAGAATAAATATTTAAAAGTTAGTTTTTACGAATTCTAGTAATTTATTTTGTCCAATAGTTATTATTGAAGAGCAGAAAGCATAAAAAATTGGGTAAAAACTGAGTTTAAGTGAAAATGTTTTAACTCCTCTCTTCTTCAATCCCTTTTTGTCTATGTGTATCTATATGTTCTGCACAAATATTGCACAAAAACATTTTCACTGAAATATTTTTTGTCTCAAAAGGTAAGTTGGTGGAATTTTTGTCGCTTATTATTCTTATATTTTTGTATTTTTTCTTCAATAATTGAGGAGCTCGCGGATTTTATACCCGTAAAGGCTGAGGTGTCTATATGCTTGTTCTATATATAGAGTTACTTTAGCCTTTGTGGGTACGCTATATGGGAGGGACAAAATCTTGCACCCTAATTATAATATTTTAATAAAATAAAATGTACTTTTTTCATTTTTCATCAATAATTACAGGCTGCTTCAAAGTTTTTTATTAAGTAAAAATCTGACCTTTATATTTTCTGTTTATACTTTACAGGAGAAATCAAAGTTTATTACTAGAGCGCTAATCTATCTCATTTACTTGAAAAACTACATACACTGAAGTTAAAGTAAAATCGACGTTTTGGAGAGACGATAAATGTTTTTTTTTTTCAAAAATTTTGACGCAGCCTACGTTTAGCGAGCAACACGCAAAGTTCATAAAAATATTTTTGTTTCGTTCCTATTATATTAGCTTAAAGCAGATTCTCGCACAAGAAATGAAATTCGCAACACCCGACGTCACTGATAAATCTTTATAAATTAAATTTTATTGTTTTTTTGTCAAGGGCTCATCAATCATTCCATTAATCACTGAAATCATTGTCTCGCGACCTCTACCTCTCGTCTTTCTCTCTCTGTCATTCTATATCTTTGTCCTCGATGGTCTCAATGTTCATAGCGAATTTTCACCGATGTGTGATGTTTAGAGGAATCGATGACTTTGTTTCTGTATTATGGGCATCGATCCCTATACACGTAGATACACAGCGGAGACGCGAACATCAACATCTCACTGAACATGATTCCACCATTATTACATTCCAGCAAACAAACATTCATCTCATTCACCATCGCCGATTCATCATCAAAAAAAATTCCCTTGCTGTGCTGAGTTTTATATTTAAATTTTTAAAAAATGCATGAGTTCTGAATGGAGTTTATTTCTGTTTTAATTTATTGATTTTGAGAGGGATGTAAAAGTCATTAAGTCCTTTGCTTTCAGACCTAAAAAATGCTTACTTTTCATAGTTCATGTAAGACCGTCATATTTGTAGAAAGAAGTTATAAAATTATTTCATTCATTTAATAACGTAGTAATTTTTTCACTTGAAATTGCTTTTGAATATGTTTGTAAGTATATATAATAATGCTTTATTTCATTTATTTAATTAAAGAAGTGTCGCTTAGTAGCCTACGTGTATATAATTAAGTGCACAATATTTATAAAGGTAAACAAATCTTTAATCTATAATAAACAAGTTTTTGAATTACATAAATACTCTTTTAAATCATTTATTTACATTTCGCGGTTGACTTTTACATTTCTTTAGTTTTTGAAGGTAGGTTCAATAATAAAAGATATGGCTGACATACCTAATTATTGCACTCTTATACATTTAACTCTTGTACATATTAACAGAATAAACTAGTCTTCATAGTGTTAACACACTAAATCGATCGTATCTAGCATGAAATTCTTAGACTCATTGTTCATTTGGTTGGAAATTGATAAAAAAAATATAAAGTGGCGCAAAGCAAAGTGCAAAGACTCAATTTATGAGCAAATTGGCTTACGAAATAATTCAATTTCAGCCAAAGCCGTGTAGTCTAGTCTGTATACTTCTTGCCTTTTTTCTTTTAGATATTGTGTATTACTTAAGTCATATTTCACTCTACTACTTTTAAGAATTTTTTTATTACCATCAAATTGTAAAATACTTTTTCAAAATTTTTCAATGCGCAGTAGACACAC
This sequence comes from Ormyrus labotus, assembly GCA_035582975.1. NCBI lineage: Eukaryota > Metazoa > Arthropoda > Insecta > Hymenoptera > Ormyridae > Ormyrus > Ormyrus labotus. The sequence continues at coordinate 20,409,494 of JAWWEO010000045.1, read as the reverse complement.
TTGAATAGCTAATTTAAAATAAGTTCTATAAAAAGATCTCTCAAGTATTCAGTATATTTGCAACTGCGAAATTAGAATAAAAGCAAGTGCAATCAATTGGCTCTGTAATAATATTTATTTGAATTTTTTCACGAACGATCAGTAATTATGGACGAGCATTAATTATTTTTTGTGTTACGTTTTTGCAAATCTAAGCAGGCTCAAGAAAGACATGGAAGTGCAGAAGATAGGATTCAGCGACTAGAAACACAGCTCGAAGAGAAGACTGCTGAAGTGATGCGACTCAATCAGAGACTGAAAATGAACGAGGAGCACAATACTAGACTCAGTTCCACCGTCGATAAACTTCTTTCCGGTAATTTTATTAAGATGTTTTTTAGTTGTTAGCAAAAAAAATGTGTAATCTATAAAACACAAATAAAGTTAAATCAGTAATATTAAAATAAAATAATAAACTAAAATATTGTGGCAGTATTTTAACTCAGATGGAATTGATAGTAGTATAGTGGATATGTTTACATTTTTATCATATATTTATAAAAAATTACATATAATCTGATTACCTATGACGCACGAATAAACCATTTTTAATATTTTACAGGGATACAATTACAGAGACTAATAGTACATACGTTTTATATCATAAATAGAATTTAATTTTATATGATTTTTTGGCCTCTTCCGTTTCATTCAGTTTTCAATATTTCCTTTCACTAATTGTAAGTAAAACAATAATTTTAACGAAGCAATACTTTCACCGCAGAATCGAACGAGAGGTTACAAGTCCACCTGAAGGAACGCATGCACGCTCTGGAGGAGAAGAACGCGTTGACGCAGGAGCTGGAAAAGATGCGCAAGGTCGCAGAGGACTTGCAAAACGAGAAGGCCGAGATAATGAAGGAGCTCGGCAAGGCGCGTCTCGAGATCGACAACGTTAAGCGACAAATGCTTCAGCAGGAGATAGCTTTCAACATCCAGCAGACGGATGCACTGACGAGGAGCCTGTCGCCGAACGCTGTCGATCCTGGTTCCTTCTCCCGCAGCGCCAGTCACAGTAGCTTTGACACTCACTCCTTGCCGCGGCGGGCCGCCAAGAGAATCGAGGACGAGTCTAAGGTATATAGTTTGCCTGAATGTTTAGAGGCTTTTCATTTGGTTACTGAAATTGAAATAAACTTGTAGGGTGTTGAATTTAAGAGAATGCAATCCGCCAATTTATGATGTCGAAATTAATGTTGTTAATTAATGACAGCAGAGCTGACGGGGCATTATTATTTACATGCGATGAAATCTTTATATTATAGGGCAGTTAGGGTTTTCTTGAGAAATTCAACGAAGAAAAAGATGTTGATTTTTTGTCGAGCACTTACTTTATAAAAGGATTGTATTCTTTTAAATACATTCTCACTTAATACTTTTTATTATATAAAAAATAAATGATTTTTGTATGATAATAATAAATTTATTTGCTTATTCGTTTACACAAAAGCGGTATTTCGAAAGATTTGGAATCTCGCCACCAGAGAACGTTGCACTGGTGAGCATCGCAAGTATAATATAATTTATTGACTAGATATGTCATTTTTTAAATTTGCCAACTTCAAAAAAGAAAACAGTTCATGTGTAAATTAATATCTGCACATAGTGCACATTCATAACGACAATTTCCATAAATGTATAAAAATGTTGACTATGTCGTATTTTTCTATCCATAATGGTCTTAAGAGTTTAAAATGAAAATTCATATACGCACTATAATGGAGGTTTGATGCAGTTTGAATAAATAAGTGGATATTCATTTAAAATTTTTAAGATACTACATGTGTTTCATTAGCATTCACAGCCAAAAGCATTTAGCTGTTTATCATTTCTACGAAGTCCTTATAAGCTCGCTATTTACGTTAAAAATGAAAAGATTATAAAAAAACTCTAAAACGTTCAGAGTTCACGTAGAAGTATAAACTACTATTTAATTTAGTTTGCCTTATTACTTAAAAATTTATTTTGCTTTCTACGATAAAGTCTCGTAATATTTGATATAATTTTACTTTCTAGTGGCAAAATATTAAAGTTCACACTTCAAATACAAATTAAAAATGAATTTAGATTATTTTTTCTCTTTCTTGTATTAAAGTAAGATTTCAAATTAAATTAAAATAAATTTTTAGAATAGGTAAATTTTTAGGTAAATGTACCTTAATTTCTATTTAGGAATTTAAAATTCTTCTAACAAAAATTAAACAATTTAACATTGACAAAAAATGTTTGCATTCAAATTTTAATTTCATGATTGTGAAAATATTTTTCAGTGACTTAAAAAATTAAATGTATTTCAATGTGTTCATTAAGTGTTTAATATTTGAATGTTTCGTCCAAATAACTATAAATTCAACGTATAATCAAATAATTTCATAATCATTTGCATCATTAGCTGTTAAAATTTATAATAATCGTAGATAGAACATTTTTTAATAAATGTTTCTCTTTTTATCCGAGAGAAATATTTAGTTTTCTAGACAATTTTCAAGCTCAATCACGCTACAATAGCTTTAGTAATCCTAAAAGGACCAGTCTAAACAAAGGATTAAAGCTGCTTGCTTAGACAAATGAATCAATTACCAAATATTTCTCTCATCTGCACGAGTTATCCCAAACCCAAACAAAAACACCCACTAATTCTCAACGACGAAAACAGGGCTACATCGCGCGAACGCTGGCCGAGCAAGAATGGGAGAAGCTGCAACAAGCTCACGTCCTCGCAAACGTCCAGCAGGCGTTCGACGTGTCGAGCGACGCCGAGGGCGACGGTGACAACGAGAGTCTCCTGAGCTGCGCTGCCGACGTCATCAGCCCCACCGGACACACAGATGCAGAGACACTCGCGCTCATGTTGCAAGAACAGCTCGTCGCTATCAATAACGAGATAAGGCTGATTCAGGTAAGACTCGGGGAGAAACGATCTTTTTATCTTTTTTCACGAGACTCGGACATAACGCGCGTGTTCGCGAAAGAGCAAATTTCTTTTATTAGAGAGCCCTGGCTGAAAAATTTGTGTGAGTTTCAGCTAGTTTGATTTTGATCTGTTATTCACTTTGCACAAACAATAAATCGTACGATTTAAAAAGCTTTATTAATTTTAATTTATCTTTTTTATTGTTACATGTACTATTGCTTTAACATTTTGATGACTTTAATTTATACATAAATAATTAAATTTGTAAGAATGTTTCTTTTCAAATAAAAACATTGAACAGATCTTTTAACCTTGTAGTAATTTACATAATTCTTTGACTTTAATCTTTAATAAATTCTAGTCTATTAATGATAGAATATAATACGTTATTTACTAGCTATTTAAATGAACCGTTTTTCTGTCAGGGAGCGCATGATGTTTACTACTGTATGCAAGTTTCATAGAGATGAGCTATGAATTATAAGTAGTTTATACATAATACCTACATTCCATTGCTACATTGAACTTTCGTTCTCTTTGGTTTATGGCTACAATTTTTAGTATAAAATGTTACAATTATTACTTTTTTGATGTTTATTTAATAATGATAATAGACTTTTTGATTATCTGTAACTTGCGATTATACATTTTAGAATATAGATGAGGTTTAATGTTTTGGAATTAAAATATTGTTTTTTAATCATTAGTGAGCCATCAATCAAATCACTTGCACAATACTTTATAAACTAGAATTTTATTGCACGTCAGATCAATTAGTTTAATTATTTAAACTCACACAAGGAAGACGCAATGATGCTATAATCAACACAATCGATCACATACAAGTAATTTTTATTGAGTAACGTATTATTTTAGTTTATTATCGAGTCCCTCTTAAGATATTCGTTCCCAAAGTATTTTTTGAATTTTGATTCTATGTAAAAGTAAAATCTTTCAACATTGAGTAAAATTTTTTGAACCATTGAAAAAATTATTTTGAAAAACATGCATGATAAGAAGTGAATAATTTAAAAGTAATATAATTTTATTTTTTGAAGGAAGAAATAAAGATTGACTTTTTTAATTTGATGTGTTTAAAAGAAGTAATTGAAAATTTAAATGAATAAAATTATTGGAGTAGTAATTTTGACGGTATTTTTTTATTCATTAATTTTCACATGATGGTTGCGTTATTTTTGATTGAAGAAAATTAAAAGAATATAAGAATTTTTCTTTTTCATTCTCACGAATTACTCGGAAGATAAATACAAGTAGACAAATAAACGAGGAAAAGTAAAAGATTTTTCAAGAAAAAATAATTTTTTTATATACTTCAAAACAAAATCACTACTCACAAAATAGTGATCTGGTATAAAGTAAGCAAAGTTTGAAAGTTTGTGGCCATCATGTCGATAAATTCATTGAAGCTAAATAAACATCATAACCATTTGCTGAGAAAGAAGAAGACTTGATACATTGATAAAAACGTTTTGTTAATGCATCCTCGTAGGAGGAAAAGCAAAGTACAGAGGCGCGAGCGGAAGAGCTGGAGTCAAGGGTGGGTAGTTTGGAACATATGAATTTATTAGCACGAGGCCGAAGTCTCGAACGTGCTTCTCCTCCACTTAGTGGCAGATCCACCCCAAAATCACATCACAGCCCCAACCGAGACTACTTGCACAAGTACCATACTGTGAGTAATAATGAAACAAAAACAACAAACCTCTCGAACTTGAGTTTTCTTTTTTTCTAGTTCTTAGTTGCGTGTCCGAGCTTAGATCTAAAGCTATCTATATTACTTGTTATTACTATACGTTCTATCGTTCGTGTGTAGGCTTTTCGCGTTAACTCTTTCTTCTACCTCTCTCTGTCTCGTACTCGTCTGTTTCTCTCTTTTCTGCACATCTATTAACGAGCAAAAAATCACTCTTAGTTCTCGTACACACTCGCACTTGATGGTGGAAAAATTGTCTATTTATTTATTTTCGTCTCACGAAGCTTCTTTTTTCATTCATTTACGTTTTATTTATTTATTTATTTATTTTTTTGGAAAGCCTGTGATTGTTCAATTAAATGCAGACTGCGTGATATCCTCTCTTTCTGAGTAAAGAAAAATATTGTGTAGAGATAATTTTGCTAATTTTAAAGTTACAATATATTTTCGCAGTTCACAGGTGGTATCCTTAAAATTGTTGTGCGTAATTGCTTTTGAATGAAGCTTTTTCAGTAAATTGATGTGTAAAATTGACTTATTATTTCGAAATTCTATTTTTTGTTAAGCTTTATAATTTACTGCTTAAGTAGAGAAGGATCTCAAATGAATATATGGAAGTAAGTAGAATAGATCCATCTCTGCCTTTGGAACATTTTATTTTAAGCGTGTAAAGTTTTAACCCGAAATGTGTAAAAAAAAAATTTTTCCACCACACGTATCACAATATTTAGCAAAACCATGCATGAATTTGGAAAAGCTTCTTAGTCTGACAAAACCTAAATTTAACAATTGAACAAAAGACGAATGCAAAAGATTCTCTGACAGTGTCTTGAAAGAAAATATAAGACACTGCTAAAAATAAGCAGAGAAAAAAAATTGGAATTCTTTGTCGAGAACTGCTTGGTTGAGCAACGAGTGGTTTGGCGGACGTTGATCTTGGTGTTTCAGGCACCAGCGTCAATGTCCCCAGCACATCTTCATCAATACGCCGCGTCTTTGGCTAGTCCGGGTCAGCTCTCCGAGTCACTTCCTGCGAGCCAGGTTCGTTAGCTCCGTAAAAGGAGATCGTAGGATTTCTAACTTTTCTTTTTTCGTTTTCTTTTTTGATTTCATCTGTGTTTAACATCATCATTATTTTTCTGATTAATCTGTTTTCTCTTGAGTAGGCTTAAATCGTCTGATCGAGGCCGAAATCTAGTCAATGATCTTCAATTCTTACGAAGATGCAGAATTTGATTTTCTTGTTAAATGTTTTGTGTTTGTTAAGAATTGCATTGAGAATAGCAAAAATGCCACAATTATTTTCTGTGATACTTTTAATGTGTTTTTTAATTTTATTCGAATGTTTGGAAAGTCAAATTCTGTATAAAGTTCTTTCGGAATTTTTAATGTTATTTCTTTAGTTTTTTTTTAATGTAAGAAACAATTTTAAAGGTGTAATCTTACTTATGTGGATAAATTATGAATCTTAATAAATGTATTGTGCACTCTTTTTTTACAAATTAAAAATTAAAAAGAAAATCGATTACAAACTGAAAGTATTATTAAGAAATAAAATACTAGATTTATCCACATACTATTAAAGAATATAAATTGCTGAGGTTGATTTTTGGTAATTGAACATTAATCAAATTAAATGTATTCCAATTTTTAAGCATAAACAGTAAATTAATAATTGTACTTGTATGTTCAATTAAAAAAAAATCAAACAATCTTACTGAAAAGGTAACGTATGTCAATATCAGAGCCAAGAGGCAAATCCAATAATAATGCTTTCTGCCTGTGGCAGTTGCAGCTCTCCGGTGACGAGCTGCACTCGTTGTCAGAAAGGGATAGCACGGGTAACTTGGGTAGCGGCGGTAGCGAGGCGGCCTCGCCACTCACGGCAAAGTCCCTCAAGCTCGAACGTGTCGCCCAGGTGCTGGCCAACAGTCAGGAAGAGCTCAGAAGGTACGGAAGCCAGCACTTTAATACCATAGAGATTTCAGAGCTCACTTGGAATACCAATGAAGTTGTTGCTTTTAAAGTTTACATTGAGAAGATTTAATTTCTTTTTTTTTTCTTTTTAACGATGGAAAATATAGTAAAATTAGTATTGTACCAGTGACACAGAATTGTGTTTGATTAAATAATACACTAGAATTGTAATATTGACAGTTTGTACCTTTTTTCGGTAACTGTTTATCTCCAATTGAGTTCGAATAATTCAATTACACATCAGAGAATATGAAAACCCAACAACTTTTTGTTTGTACGTAGTATTTTCCCAAACAAACAAAACTAGAAGCGCAATAATTTCACAGAGATTCAAGAATTTCGCGTTTTTCCAAACATCAAAATTTTTTTAATTTACTATAGTGTTTGAGAAAATACTACTTTGGTTAATGAGAAGTACTTAGGTTTGATATCCTCGCAATGATGATGGTGCAGACTGCTTTTTGCTTAATTGAGTTCGAGAAAATCGAGTTGCTTTATTTAGAGCTAAAAAGTTTTTAAATATTAAGTTTCACCGAGTAAACATATGATAAAACAAAGTGCGAAAAGAGTAGAGTAAATTCAAGCGGCAAACAACTCGATTCTCCCGCTCAACGTCTGTTATTAACTTCTTAATCTTTCTCTGTCTGCGCTTCGTAAAGGAAACTGACGTTTTTGCATTTCTATGTTCTTCTCTCTCCATGCTATCCTGCAGACGTGCCGGACAAAGCGGATTCCCTAGCGGCGGCTACTCCATGCACAGGTTAATTAATAATTTTGAGGCTGCATGCTTCTCTTATGATTCTCCGCTGCACTATGCAGACGTAAATGGCATTTTCGGTCAGGGAATGGGCAGCCTTGGGCATTTACATCTAGATTCCGATGGTAACCCTAAGTGGATTCAATTCCCTTTTCTCAAAAATCATCTTAGCGAAACAACATATTAAACGAGTGACGTTGTACCAATCTAAATTTCATTGTTTCAAATAATGCTTATATGTTTTATTTGTTAGATTTTTTAAGTATTCGTTTATTGGCTTTTAGTTTTACCCCATCTACAATAAAATTTAGATCTGTTACAAAATAACAACATTAAAAATTGAAAATTTCTTAAATACGCATGTTTTGAATTTCATATTTTGTTTTTCATAAATAGTTTCATTAAATTACTGATTGCTCACATGTTTTTGTAGAATAAGAGAAGTATTTCAATAATTAAAAGTTATTTTACAATGATAATGAAAAATCTCAGAAGATTAAAGACAATTTTTTTCATACAAATAAACTTAACTAAAATTAGTGTATTTTTTCACATTTTAAAAACAAACTATTTTCATATATTTTATCTATTTCTAAAACTATAAATTAATAGTGTTTAAAAACAATTTTTATATATTTTATCTATTTTTAAAACTATAAATTAATAGTGTTTAAATAATTAAATTGCACAGAATTGAGTTTAAAATTGAAATGAAAAACAAAATAAAGTGAATCGAAAAGTAATGAAATAAAAAGCTCAAGGTAGAAAGAGACAAGGGTGTCCCGTATTCGTGTCCGCAGCATCGATTATCGAATGCAGCGTCTCGGACGACGACAGCCCCAGCTGCAGCACGTTACTGTCCCACGACGATTTGGATTCAAGCCCCTATTATACGACATACGTCCAAGCCTGCCCAATCGCCCACGATAGGCATCGCTGCCTCAAACAGACGAGGGAACTTACGAATGAGCGAGTGCACGCCTGCAAACGCCCAGTTACTTTGCGATCAAGGTTTCCTTTATTGTTTTATAATTTGAGACTTTTTCGGCCTTGCTTTGAGAACGCAAAAATGTGGACGAGCCTCGTTTTTGAAGATGTTTTCTTCTGGAACTTTGGCTGCTGGGGTTGGTATAATTAACGCTGTTGAAAAGTTTTGTTCCATTTTTGGAATTTTTGATTATAAAATGATTATGGTTTAACCAATGAATTAAGGATATATTATTGCAAATTTTAGAATTGTTATCGGTAATTACCATTTAATTTTCTACAGTTTAGAACTTTTATGTAGATTAGCTAGATTAAAAATTTTAAATTTCAGTAATTATAATGGAAAATATCTTATAATTGTAAGTACAAATATTTAAATTTAAGTTTCTTGAAAATAATTAGTTAGTCTTCTGTTTAGAAATCTATTAATCTTATATATGTCTAATGTTAATACAGACTTTTTATACAGAGAACATTTTTTCAACAATCTTAATAATTCAACTCTTAAAGTCTTTACTTTTGGTTCTTAGCTTCGAAATTAGTTGATTTAGAGAGATTGTTATTTTCAACTGAGTGTATTTGCAGGTTTTTGTGCCTAAACTGCATCTCCGAGTAGGTATATTATGAATTTGACTATTTTCTGTTTGATCTTTCATGCAAATTAAATACTAATTCAGAAGTCCTCAAAAGCCTAAAGATTTCGAAACAATATGTTTCTTTTGGAAACACTAAAAATAACTTCTACTGATCACTTTATATGGACTTCTGATTTCACTTAAAATCATTTAATACAATCATTATAGGAACTCGTCGAAAACATTATCATCACGGCTAAATTAATTACTTTGTTGTAAGAACTTTGGCATATCTCAGCTTAGTTCCGAGACGTTCACAATATTGGCATTCACTTGAAACTGCGAAGCATTTGAACGCTAATTTTAGCATCGCATAGATACTTGCCTCAAACTCTGTAAGTTCCCTTGTAAGTGTCTTGTCGTGCCACAATATGCGTATGTTAATGCATATGCGCATATATACGTACGCTCATATAATTAGGTTTCTATTGCATATATAAGCGTACGTCGCAATATGATTAAGCTGCTTTTGTGTACAATGCTACTTTTCGGATTGTACTTTAGCATAATATAGTATAGAAAACAATTTGGCTGATACATGTATTGTTGAGAATGTTTAGAATTAGTTTTTGTTGGAAAAGAGAGTTTTTCAAAAGTGGATCATAGTGACATATTTATTGCTTTTAATCAAAGATTTTTAGTCATTTTTATGAGTGAAAGTCGTTTAGTAATGTAGTAAGTTTTGAAGTTATTATCATGCAGTTTATTTTGGTTAAGTTGTTAGAAAATTTTTATGAATAAAATACAAGTTTATAGCTAAATTTCTATAAATAATGATGCAAAAGAGTCTGAAGTAAAATCAATAAATATTCTAACAACGTCGTTTAATGCAACACTTTTTTCAATCATAAATCGCGAACATAGCTTCATAAAGTCACATCCACTTACAATTAGCTGCAAGAAACATTGAAGAATTCAGATTGTATCTTTAAGGCGCGTTCAATAATTGCCTTGGATTCCTGTTTTTCTATATTGCCACTAATAATATGCGCCTTTTAAAAGCTTTTCTAATTTCTCAAGAGCATTATAATTTTTCAAAGGAAGTGTAGCACTTCCTCGATAAACTAAAAAAGCAAATATTATTAACGCCAAGTGTCAAACATCGGAATCCAAGTTAAGAACGCGTTTTAAAGACAAAACCAGATGGCAAGCTTGCTTAAGTACAAGGTAAACAAAATCCCAAGGAAAAAGGGGATGCCGAAAGGCAGCATTGGCTTTTGGCGTGCGCTCGTGTGTACGGCTAGAAGTAGAACATAGTGGACTAGATTAGCGTACCATGCAATGCAGGCATGGGCAGCATAACAACGGGGCACTCAATTCTGGGACTCCGTCCCCATTGTCCTCGCGACACAGCAGCCAGGACAGCCTGCACAAGAACAACCTGGCCTGCGGCTTGCCGCTCGGACAGTTCGCCGGCTCGCATCACCTGCACATGCAATCCACCATGAGCCCGGCCACCGCAGCCGCCGTTGCTGCCGCGCAGAAGAAGAAGGGCATCAAGAGCAGCCTTGGCAGGTTCTTCAGCAAAAAGGAGAAGGTGAGAGTGATGCATTTTTTAACAAGTTAAAACATCCTAGTCTTTGTAGCTGAATTGGAAATATTTCGGAATTTTACAATGAACGTGAATAGTAATCTAACTTTTTGAAATTTTAATTATAATTTTTTAATATTCTAGATCAACAAGGGTAAGGACGGCGGAATGGGAGATATGGGAGGAATGGTTAGCACCCCTGATCCTGACTACGGGGAAATTGCAGCCGGTTCGGTAGCTGGGACGCTTTGCAACAAAGGCGATTTTGATCGTAGGAAAAAGAAGAGGTAATGCTAATAATTCATTCAGTACTCACGTTGCAAAAAGTCTATTCTGTATGAATACGTAGCTATTAAATGATGATATTAATATTTGCTTTACATTTTTAGTATGCTGGACACGTCGAGGCACGAGCTGTTGACGGAGGCGATGAAGGCCGGCACGCCGTTTGCCCTGTGGAACGGACCGACGATAGTTGCTTGGCTTGAACTCTGGGTAGGCATGCCTGCCTGGTACGTGGCCGCTTGCAGAGCCAATGTTAAGAGCGGTGCCATCATGAGTGCTCTCAGTGATACCGAGATCCAACGTGAGATCGGCATCAGGTAATTTAATGAGTTTACTGAAAAAGGTATTCGTGACCAACGTGGTGCACTCAAGGTTAAAAACGTGCTTAATCAATAAAGACCAATAATTTTTTAATAACTTTGTGTTTTGAAGAAGAGAGATCCAATGTTTGAAAATTAATTGTAATATCTTTTATTATAATTGGGTAATTGATAATGATTTTATATTTTTAAAGGATTTGTAAAAATTAATACTTCTTTTAAAAAATATTAGAGGTGTATTATTTATCAATAAGTAAACTTAAAATACACCTAAATTAGCATTATAATAAAAATATCGTAATATTGTAGTAATCCTCTGCATCGACTGAAACTGAGACTGGCAATTCAAGAAATGGTTTCGCTGACGAGTCCATCTGCCCCGAAAACTTCTAGGACTACTTTAGCTTTTGGAGATATGAATCATGAATGGATTGGCAACGTTTGGTTGCCGAGTTTAGGTTTACCACAATACAGGTCTACTTTCATGGAGTGCCTTGTAGACGCCAGAATGTTGGACCATCTTACTAAGAAAGACCTTCGAGGTCAACTGCGAATGGTGGATAATTTTCATAGGTAATTAACAATTTTTAATTTTTGTTTATTTTAAAAAGAATTTTTATTATAATTGTAATATTTAATTCTATTTATATTGTAATAATTAATGATTTTAATAAATCGTTTTTTCTTTTCAGAACAAGTTTGCAATATGGTATTAACTGCCTAAAACGATTAAATTATGATCGGCAACAGTTAGAAGATAGAAGAAGAATGGCTGAGGGTGCGAATGTCGATGTACTTGTTTGGAGTAATGACCGTTGCATTAGATGGATACAATCAATTGGATTAAAGGTACGTAAAAATAATTCAACACAACATCAATAAATGGATGTATAATGTTCGAATTTAATATTGATATTGGTTTACAGGAATATGCAAATAGCCTCCTTGAATCTGGAGTCCATGGTGCCCTTATTGCTCTAGACGAAAGTTTCGATTCCAATTGCCTTGCTTTACATTTGCAAATACCAACGCAAAACATTCAGGTAAACATTCTGGAAACAGATATTATAAGAAGAGTTTTAAACTTTCTGATTCGATTCGTGATAATATATTTTTTACAGGCAAGACAAGTTTTAGAGGTTGAATTCACAAACTTATTAACGGTAGGAACTGAAAGGCGGCTTGACGAAGCAAACAGTATAAAATCCTGATCAAGTTCGTCGAGGCTTCAAAACCTCCAACCCCATCACGTCTAGTCCAAAACCCCAGCTATTACTACTATCTGTGCGCAAGTGTATTTCAACAGTTATATAAGAGCTTTATGTTTCACTTCTAAGGGCATCTTCACAAGTCATTGGAATGTGACACGTGGTAATGTAGAAGAGAAAAAGGAAAAACCCATATTTATAGTATGTACTAACATAATTCAAGTGCACGCGACAGCAAGAGTTGAAAACGTTAAATCCTAATCTAATCTATACTGCGAGTCTGTAATGCCGCGTGTCATATTATCCTCCGTAGAGTATAGTTAATCATTATCGAAAAGATTAAAGAAATCATACCAGCTCATATAGATACCGAAACATAGTATGCCATCATTAAACGTAATTCTTCACCGTTGAAAGTGGTGTCTGACAGAGAAAAATATTTAAAGAAAAAGAAAAAAGAAAAAAGAAAAATGTACCTCGTTTTGTCAAAAGCCGGTAGTTTTCTTTACGGGCTTTCGTGACAATAAAACTGTCTGGATGGCATATCCACGCGATTGATATTAAGAAAAAAATAGAGCGTAACATTTTGTACGTGCATTTTGTTACTATAACTTCCCCGCTGCTTAAGATCATCACACACTTATACGTAAAAAAAGTAACGCAACCCTTTCGGCACGAGAGATTCGGTGATTTCGTGCCGCGCACAAAGATGTACTTCGGATGTTAAGCAGAATATGTAGTAAAACAGAAGATTAAACAAACTAAACATACAGTATTACCTGTTACTGATAAGTGACGAAATGAATCGCCGTTCTCTCTCGCAATGACCGAATAAAAATGAAAAAACAGTGTCCTAGATATTAACTGCTGTGCCTCCGCGATACTAGAACGGAGAGAGTCGTTGATACGCAAAACTGTATACACATATATACATACGCTAAATTGTTCTAAGCTACCTTTCTCTACGGTAATGCTGAATAGTTTGTTTACTTCTTCTTTAATTTAAATTATTTCTGAAAAAGTTCTTAATTGAATAGTGAACATAAAAGATAATATTAACGTTTTTATTGACTAAAAATTGCACTAATCTGACTCAAATTAGGTTTTGGAAATTTGTTACTTATTAAGAATTTTTAATTGATTACGGATTATTTAATTATACTTGTGTTTATTGAAATAATCAAACTATCGACAGATGCTGTGTACGTTAAAAGAATTTTTATGTTCTTGAATTCTATACGAAAGACTGGTACCTAACAGAAAAATTTTCGGAGAATCTCTAATTTATGATTAAATTAAAGATTTTTCCTGAAAAATTTAATTTTTATATATAAGTACTTTGTTAGGTCTTTTGACAGTAATTTGCAACTTATTGCAAATGAATTACATTTTTTCATACTTCAAATGTTAAAAAATGTACAAATTTTTCTGTCAAGGTATCTTTTCACTTATACAAATAAAGGCAAGCGATATAAACTACGGACTGAGCAATTGAGGTGAAGAATAACGTTAGGGTTTTTCTTCGTTATCCTTCAAGTATGAAACTACACAGTCATTTTATACCAAAATATCCATTGCTGCATAACTAGTTATAAGCATATGATCTTGATATGTATAAACGTAATTGCTGATTAACTAATAATTAATTGATCATATGCAGCGGCGTACGAACTTCATTTGATTTATATTTCAAATAACAGGACAAGATTGTATGAAGCAATCGATATAACCATTCTGAATCTGATTTGTTCGATAAGAATAACACGGAGAAACTTAATTTTTATTGTACGTATCGCATTATCCTTGTCATTTGTGAGTTGAAGAATGTGATTTACTTAAGTCTTCAAGACAGAGATGCATTGCGTGTTGGATAAACGTTGTTTAATCAGAGTAAAAGATACACTTTTTTATAATAATCATGTTTTATAAATTTATTGGTCGACAAGATTACAGTATTATTGTCATTGAGGTGAATTTTTTCGCTTTAAATTTTCGTTGAAATAAAAACATGTAAGAACTTATTTGCACTTCATCAATCGAGAAAACGAAAGCATTCGATTTCTGTATAAATAATCTTTGATATGAGGAAACAGAATGTATGCACAAGAATTTGCAATGTGATTCGCAGATAGTCGATTGATCAATGCTTAGTAAATTATATAATAATAGAAAAAAATTTCTTTTTCTCTTTTTATATGGGGTGAGTGGAAAGATGATAAATAAGAAAAGAAGTAGATCAAAGCAAGGTCTTGAATGAAAAAATTAAGCTAGATTTCATGTGTAAAGCCACTGAAGATTTTGACGATAAAAGTAGTCTAATTATGGTTAAATATACACAAGTATATATGAATATATTATATATTAAGCGCGTATATTGAATAAAAAAGAAGAAATAAAAGAGGCGAAAGAGTAAAGAGACAATGACCACTAAAAAAGAGAGAGAGAAAATGATAATGACGATCACAATAAGGATGATTATAGAATTATGATGCCGATGTTGTTAATATTGTTGATACTTGAGAGATCACTGTTGTTGATGTTTGTTTCCCTGCGAAGTAACCTTGCAAGCTGTTCATTCGTTGTAGCTCCATACTTCGTGCGAGCTTCCGAAGGGGCGTAGAGACGTAAATTCGAAAAAAATTGCGCTTACCAAATAAATAATACCAAAGTATAGTTGCAATCGTGCGATATTTGATTATTCGGGTGAAATTCTGAAGTTACGATGCAAACAAAATGTTGCAAATCGGAAGAAACCTCGAAGGATTCCAAAGAATCAGAAAAAGGCGTGCTCAGAGCCAAAGTTTATTGCATTCAACTACCTCAACACCAATACTATAACATATTTTTGATTCTGATTCTTTTTTAATACTTTAAATATAAATTGTATAAGTAATTTGTAAGTATTTTTAGATGATAATTACTCTAACTATAACAAAGTTTCATTCAACAAAGATAAAAAGTGCACAAATTTTTCACAAATTTGTTTATATAGTCACAATTTTAGATTTTTTATAATGTAATATTAAGAAAATCTTTAAAAAAATTCGTAATATAATTCAGGAATGATCTTAGTATATCTAATTAAAAATTATCTATAAAGTACTTCCCACTAATAACATTGTGACAACTAAGTTTTTTCACTTTCTAACTACATTAGTTTGTAAAGACTTTATTTTACGTAGAATATTGTATAAATGAGGTACATAAAATCAGGAAGTAATAAAAAATAACTTTAGAATACTTTTTTACTTGCACTTTGGTAAAATAATATCGTATCATTTTAAAAACTAAAAGAACGAAAATTGAATTTTTATATTAAAAAGTTTAATAAAAAATTAATAAATACTAATAGTAAATCCTAAAGATGTTTAGTAACATTTAGAATTGAGAAACAATGTAAAAAGATTTGATTCAAGTAACATTTGTGTACATACATAAATTCATTTTCCATTTTCGAGGCAAATATGAATATTAGTTTCGTGGTACTTTTGTATTAAATATTAAACGTTAACCCCTTCGGAAGCATCTGCAGAGCCTGTAAATGACTGAACTTTTTTTGTAACATACGCTAGTTCATATAGTGTAAAACAGACATGCAAAAATACACGTACACGTAAACATTCCGGAGGAACCTTTCGTGTAATAGAAAAGAATACCCGAGCAGTGACATTTAAACACGATGTGAAAAACCAAGGAGAATACGTTCTCTCGCAAAGAAAATCGTATTGTATTGTAAAAAAAAGTTTACCATGATGTCTACGCATGTATTAGGTAGCTTCATATCATACTCTCGACGTAATTTCTGACAAAGTGTTTTCTGATAAATAATGACAGTTTTATTTTTTTTATTCTCGCAAGTTTTACGCAAAGTGTGATGATTCTTAAGGGATCGTTGTGCCCTCGATGAGAGAAAAAGAGATAAGAATAAAAAGTTGGAAGTGTGCGATAAACGCAGTTTAAGATTTTCATGCTCAAAATAAATTTGCTTTTAAAATCAATAAATAGTAATTTTTATTTATATATCTTACTATGTTCTTTTAATATAGAAATTGTAGAATTAATATAGTCGACGTGGTTTGAGTACCATTAGTACTGTATAAATCTAGTCTAATTAATCTAATTTTCAATGTAGTTTTACTCATTTAAATATTTTATATTTTATTTTATTATTTTGTTATCGATCATTAATTATATTAATAGTATAAAATAGTATTTTGTTGAAAGTTATTATGATTTAATTACAATTTAAATAGTCTTATGAAAATAGCTTTCAATATCGATAGATAAAAGCTTAGGATTGCTGTTGCTGTAAAAAGAATTTTAAATTGAATATATTATGATGTAATGCTCATTTTATAATTCAATTTTTGTTTTAATATGAATACAAAAAAATTTTTACAGTTTAATAACTGATAATAGCAACGCTTTATATTTTCATCGTTTGAATATGATATACTTGGCTTATTTATTTTTAGCATGAAAATGCCTACGTAAGGCTGGACTTTTTCGGAAGATCCTACGATTTACTGTCTGCGTAACGTTTCTCCTTAAAAATTGCAATTTCTCGTGTCTTTAAAGAAAAACAAATCGAATTCAAAAAGCAGTAGAATAAAAAATTGGAAAGTTTAACCAATTTGTTGTAAGAAACGTAACAATTTCTATAAAAATTTATAAAAATTTGTGAATAATTTATTTTGTTCTCCAATTATGATTAAGAATAACTTTACCAACTACAATCTAACTAACTGAATCAATTCATTTTTGTTAGAATTATGTAAATACTCCGTGAAATTAAAAATTATTATCGATGTTTAAATTAGGAAAAAAGTCATTGTGCATAAAAATCAAATCAGTTTTAATACATAAAAAATCAAGGATGCTTAAAGCTGAAAATTCCTTTTGTGAAGTTCGTTTGCAACGAAATTCAAATTAAACAAAAATATGTAAGTTTTTCGGATGAGAAAAAACGAGTGCGTAACGCTACGAGAATTGTTATGTGAGATTCATGGACTATAAGTGAATATATAAGTAAAAAGAAAACATAGCAATGTGAATTTCATTAATTGCGGATGATTGTGATGAGGACTGAGACATATCGTTCGAAGGAAGGTGCGAAAAAAAGGTTTGAAAATAAGACAATTAGCATTTAATAAGACAGCGAGAGAATAAGGGAAGAGTGTATCGCGCCGGCGTATTTAAAGTTAGTTTAAGCTGAGACAATGAAAGCTAAAAAAAGCGAAAAGAATAAATTCGAAACTTTCCGATGATGTCAAAATGAATTCACGATGAGAAAAGGAAAGAGTTAAAATACAGAAATACAGGTGTGGACCATCTATAAATGATGAATTTCCTTTGATAAACTGTGCTTTTTTCGGGTGACAATTGTTTGAAGCAATTTAATAAGTGACTGTACAAAACGATGTCCCTTTCGAAGCGAATCTTTTATTAATGTCTTATTTTCTTGATTCAAAATTATTTATTAAAGTTTAATTCTATTAGTGAGAGCTGTTCCTTCACCTCACTTTAAAGATGAAAGGAAGTCGAAACGTGAATATTGTAAACATTTTGCGATAAACTTTAACGATCATGAAAATACCAATTTAAAATTTATTTGTGAGTTCATTAATTTAAATTCTCGTGACCATGAAGTCAGATATATTAAGATAACAATAAATTATGTGTCAGATCATTTTATTTTCGGTGAAGAAATTTCTCTTTTTACAAATTGATTTTTCAACATGAAAATGAAAATTTTATTGATTAAGATAGATAGGAAGAATTGTTTAAGTTTATACATAGGTTTCGAAGCGAATTAAGAAGCAATGTAGCGAGGGACGTACGATGTATAATGCGTGAAAGTGAGTGCGAGAGATTTTCGAAACAGATTTGAACGCGTTATATACGTTTTTCAGTTTTTAATCCAATTGTAAATTACACTTCTTTTTAAAGATTCTTTTATCTACATATAGGAGTAATATTTGTACATATTCAATGTTTCAACTTAGCGATTTTTAGCTTCTCTTTTTCTTTCTTTTAATTATTTTCGAAAAACATAAAAGTGGTGAATACGTATAAATATTAAATAAATTATTTAAGAGCTTTGTTGATACGTATATCGAACAAAACTAAAGCTGGTAAACCGACTTGTTCTTATCTTCTTAAGAACATGAAGAGAATACACAAGGCGCTTATAGTGCCGAAGGTTTTACATGAAATATTTGTAAGTTTTTTTGTATTTTTTTTTTAAGAAACATTATTAGTTTAGATTGTTTATAATACGAATAAAGCTAGCGCTTATGACGTATACATATAATTTTAATTTAGTGTATAACATCACAAGTTTATGTAACTATGCGACTTATAACGAGCGAACAAGACACTTTGAGATATAATTTAAATTGTAATTAATATTAGTAGAATTTATAGTATTTTTATGTGCCATTTTGTTATTATAAAAATTAATATATTTGTGAACAGTCGAAAAGAATATTTTTAATTTCCTTTATTTTATCATTACAATTAATCGTTTTTAAAACTACATACTATATAAAACACGTGAAATTAAAACATTAATTGTTTAAATAAAGACTATTAAAATATTACGTATTATTATTTATTTTTTTATTTTTTTAGATTTATATTACAAAGTCATTGTGATATTACAAAAAATTGATTTTATTTTCGAACTTTACTGTAAGTTTCATGATTTATTTTAACCCCCAAAATATAATTAAACTTAAACATTTTTAAAAACTAAAACTTTATCTTGCATTATTTATGTAAGATTTTTTTTAAGATTTCTCGAAAAATTACAATGGAATTCGATATTTACATCACACTTAGAAATAAATTAAACAAATAAATCATTATGATTTTATTAAGTCTTGTAATATACTTTTCATTGCAGCAGGATTATCTACTGGAATCTGAAAAAATTGACGATTTAGATACGAAAATGTTAAAAATTCAGCAGAATAGTATATTACGCACCTAGGGAGGTAAAGTATTGGTAAGCTCATAGCACGTGTAAATTGACTCCCGAGCCGAAGGCTATGGGCTTGCCATTTTACCTCCCGTGGAGCGTATACTATTTTTTTGCCCTCAGGCCGCGAAATGAGAACCTGGTTTTTTCTCTGCAGGACGCGAAATGGTCATTTCGCGGCCTGAGGGCAAAAAAATAATATTACACACCATATGTCCAGATCTGTTAACCCAAAACAGTTTAAAACGGTCATAAGCCTTGCTGTAGCCTTCGATGACATTATTAACAATTAATGGTAGGCGAGGCGCTTTGAACCATTCCGTTGCATGTTTCCAGTTCATTTTCTCAATCCACCGTAGAGTTCCTAAATTAAAATATAATTATTTTTTTAACAAACAAAATTTCTTTGTGTTCAAGGAATTCAATAGTATAAATTCAACTTTCAGGTAAAGAAAAAAAAAGTTAAAACTTGTTTGTAACGTTTTAAATTTAAAGAAAAATATTAACAAAGACATGAATTAAAAATATTTAAAAACTGATGTACTTAATATCTCATGAATGCTTATAGGTATATAAGTGAAAACGATATTGTTCAAGGGACTTTAGAGGGATTGATCATATGCAGAGCAAAGGTAAGAAAATTGAGGTTCACTGCATTTATTCTCACTTGTCCAACAAAAGTCAATGATTATAGTTTTAAAACTGAACTGAATAGCCGAGAATATAAATTTTAAATTTGATGTAAACATTAAATTTTGACAGAGTCATACTTAGGCTCTGATTTAAACATTAGCATTTTTCATTAAAATCTGCAATTAAAGCGATTTATTGCCCGAAACGACAATAGAATGATTAGACTACGAAAAGGTTTCTATACCTGGCGTATTGATGATGAAATCCAGCTGCCCGGTTAAAACATAAACCCTCAGCGTCGACTCATTTAACAGTTTCTCCACTGCAAAAGCCGAACGTGTCTTAATTCCTCCGTCCCGAGGCAGTTTCGCAAAGATCAATACCTACCTTGATGAACGACCGGTTTCATATTGTCCTCCAGCAGCGCCGTAAAAACGTAGTAGCTCTGACTCCCCCAATAATAGTCCAATCCCAGCGTCCTTCTCACCTCTCCGTTCATTATCCCGTACAGCTTGTCGCTCCCGTCTAAATGCAGAAATGCAGCTCTCGACAAAGCAAAGTCCCCTCGTTAACGGATCGCGCGCAAACTTACTGCGACTCGAGTGCGGCTCGACTTTCTTCAGTATGTTGTACCAGTCCATGCTGTTGTTCGTGACGTTGGCCACCAGGCTCTCGATCGCGTGGGTCAGATTTACGACCCGGGCCCAGTCGGCCGCCTCGCCCGCGGCTTCCAATTTCCTGGCGATCAGCTCGACCTTGTCGGCGCCGATTCTGTCGACGAAGCCCTTGAACCGTCGAATCGCTGATGGTTATTGGGAGCGAGATGTATAAAACTGACCGCGAATTAATCAATTAATCAATTATACCGTGTGGAGCAGGTACGAGGCGAAAAAGGCGTAGTTGTCGATGGCGGAAATCGAGGCGTCTATCAAGCCGACGCCTTGCAGGTTGCTCTTCACGCTTCCTCTCAGTTGTTCCTCGATTTAAAAAAGGGGAAGAGCTCTGATTATTCGGACGAGTATTTTTTCGATAATTCGTTATTTACCTTGTACCACAAGTTCGCGAACTCCACTGCCATTTTGCCCCCGTAGGACTCCGCGAGGATGTAGCTGGGCGTTTTCGCGAATATCGTTCGGTTCTTAAAGAATCCGGTCACGCACTCGACGAGGTCCTTCGCTATTTCGGCGTTCGTCCTCGCGAGGAGCTCGAGGGACTCGACGTAGCTGAAGCCAGTTCCCACGGGATTGTCGATGAACAGGACGTTGTAATCTTTCACCTGCGTGTTTTTTTTTTATCATTTTAAAAAGGAGGCGTAAGCGCTCTACTTCGCGGACAATAATTGGCCCGGTAAGAATTACAAGAACGCACATAGTAATTTATAACAGACCGTAAACATTTAAGAAATTGCCAGTTTCTTGCAAAATTCACCGCGGAAACTATGTTAATTCCTAAATTTTCAAACTCACAGTTACAACAAACGCACCGAACTCGACCTCGACCGTTCAAGCGGCACTTTCGTTAAAAAATCTCTTCTCACACCGGCGGTACTCACCCAGGAATAATTCCGGGGCTGCAAGTCGGCGTCGAGCAGGCCGATCTCCTCGAAGTTGCCGATCGCCGTGGAGGAGCCGCCGGGGCCTCCCTGCAGCCAAATGATCAGCGGTTTGCTCTCGTACTTCCCGCCGACGTCCGCGGTCGTGTAGTAGAGCCACCAGAACATGTGAGCTTTCGGCCGAACCGTCACGAAGCCCCATTCCTGCTTGTCGCCGCCGAAACCTTTTCTTCCTGTCGAGTTTTCGTCTACTGTTTAAGGGTTCGTTTGTCGTGCATTCGTGGTGCAAAAAGGAAACGCTGTTCGGTGTGTGCTTAGTGCGTGTAATTAAAAAGTATATCTTATTATTTATTTCGCAGCCGAGAGTAAAGACTCAGTATTTTTCAGGTGAAAGTAAAAAACCCCTCCGGAAACTCACCAAAAACGAGCGCAACGTAAGAAACGACGACGAGCAAAGCGATGCGACGGGAGATCATTGCTGCCGCGGAAAAAGCGACGGAACTCTTTCGGCGGTCGGTTGAAAGTGGCGGGGTGCAGCCGGGACTAAGTGCTTTCTACCTGCTACACGTCTCCCCCACCACGGGAGATTTCCTCTAATACTAATGCAGAAATAAATTATTAAACTAGCGTACCTGCGCGTTGCGCTACTTGTCGTTTGCGTGCAGGAGAGAAGAAAATCGGAGAGCTTCTCTCGAAATAAATCTGCGCGAGGACTCGACTCGCGGGAGCGTTTGGAAAAAGGTTTTTTTTTCTTTGGTTATGGATTTAGAATGTATATTTACATTGATAAACATAATAGCGAAGGGAGTAAAAATAAGCTGCGGTTTGTACGCGGCTGTGGATTCATTGATTTATGCGAGGTGACTTATTTTTATAGAGAAACATCTACCGTTGAGGAAAGACGGAATTAATCGGTTTTTGAAACGGTCATTCTCGAAAGGAGTAATACTTTCATAAATGTCGTGCGTGAAATCATACGTTGTCTGGTGTCAATGAAATGGAACGATTCTCCAAGGATGTGAAAGTTAGTTATTACAATGATAGAATTGCGTAAATGCAGAAATGCTTCTTTTTTTCGTAAACTCTGTATCTTGTGTCATTATACACCGACAGCTTAACTTCATTTGCAAGAAAAAGCGTTTGGAGATTTAAAATGTTTGCAGACTGTGATTACGAGGATCTAAATTACGTAATTTGTATCCGCATAGTTTATAAAAAAACTATAAATAAAAGTAAGAGTTAAAAAAAAATCTATTAGAGACTACAAATAATCCTCAAGCAGCTCGTCGTTATTAAACATTAAATAATTGAATTGAAACTGTCTTTTTATTCCTTTAATCCTTAAAAACATTTAAAAAATGAACCATATTAAAATTAATTAGCATTAAATTGCTCTAAAATGAATGCTTCAAACTATAGTTATATATTGGAGCATTAAATTATATTTTTCAAAAAATTCTAACTATAAGTCGTCGATCGATAATATAAATTTAATTCCATTAATATTATTAAAAAAAAACACTAAAAATAAAACTATATTGTAAATAAATAGCATCAAATTGTTCTAAAAAAATACATAGAACTGTCGTTACGCTACATTAAAATATTTGACTAAAAAATTCTAATACGAAATTGTTTATCAAATAAATCAATTTTTAATTCTAATAATATATTTGTTTAAGAAAATCGATTGAAAACACAAAATATTCAGGAAATGTCTGGTCACCAATTCAAATTTCACTCCAGAGCCCGCGCTCAGACCGGACTCCGCCCCACCGCTCGAGGAAACTCGGTACCGCATTCGACCGCTAGGCGTCGTACGCGAACCCGCAAGCAAACTAGTCACTTTTAGAGCATAAGAGGGCACGAAAAAGAGCACAGGGCATCGCTTCTCGGCCTTTTGGCTAAGATCAAAGTGTAGTATCTGTTCTTATCAGCTTGTCGGCCTTTTGGCTAAGATCAAAGTGTAGTACAGTTTTGCGCATTGAGCAAAACAGTACCTGACAAAGTGTAACATTGCTTTGTCTGGTAGTAATCGCTTCTCTGGAACTAGCCCTCCCTCCAGTCGATCTATCATCACTTAGAACTTGGACTAATTGATTTTTACTCATCTCGACACCAGCAAATCTCATCATTTTACAAAATGGACCACGTCGACCAGGAGGAAGGTGTCTTAGTTATCAAACTACCAGTCCCAGAGGATGACAAGGTTAAATGCCCAATCTGCACGAGGACCAGAGGCAACTACACCTACTCATACAGCGGAACCAGGAGAGTCGAAAACTTCATAAGGCATGCCAAGGAACAACACGAGGCACTCAGCATCAAATTTGCGTGCAGAGGATGCGGATTCAGGGCACCAGCTGAGGCTAAATATCAAAGGAAAGTGGTGAACTCCCACTCAACCACATGCCCGGCTGTTACCATCAGAATCCCGACTCCAGACCAAGGAGAAAGGAGGCGCAACATCAGGACCCTCCTCCGAGGTAACCACGAGCCTCCTCTGACACACCCGGCGACGAACGGACCGGCGTCACCTACTCCGCCATCGCCACAGCCCGAGACAGCAAACGCCCTAATGACCACAGCAACGGCAGCGGGAAACGGATCTCCAGAGGCAACAACACCTGCCAGGGGCCGCAGAATGCGGAACTTCCGCCTCACGCTGCGAAATCGCCAGCAGCTGTTACAGGGCTCGACAGCAGCACTTATCTCCGAAGAGAGGACGGAGGACCCGGCGGCGGCTTCAACACATGCAGAGCAACAGGGGTCACCACCCGGTCCGGCATTACCGGAAGAATCCCCCCCTCCAGCCGCAACATCATCGAGGCTAGAGGTAGTAGGCACTCCGCAGCGGCCCTCGGTTACACGTAGAGGTTCATCCATGTCATCAAGCGAGGACGAGGAGTTCGCGTCCCCGCAAGGGAGACTCGAGGTACACTCTGCACAGCCGTCGAGCCCGGTCCCCACGAGGACTCTCGAAATAAACATAGAATCGAACACGAGCGGCGGGGAGCAAGTGCGCTCAAACCCGGCCAGCCCGGCCATCGTGGCGGTCGACGCTCCGGTCGATGCTCCGACCCTCGACCCGGGCGTTAACCCGAGAGAGACAGTGTGTACAAGCCGTTATCCAACAAGGGCACAGCGAGAGCTGATAACAATCATCAAGAACGTAAACACTGTCGACGAGCTCGAGCTAGCGGCAAGAAGAACGGTAGAATTTCTAAGCCGATTCTTGAAAGCAACAACAAACGCAAACCGAGAGACCCCACGAAGGCAAGGTAATCGGAACAGGCGAGAGAGGAGCAGAGTCGAATCAGCGAAGTACCTACAGAGACTCTTTAGGAAAAACAAAAAAAGAGCAATGCAGGAGATAGTCTCGGGTCCGGCCAGAACCTGCCCCCTGAGCAAAACTGAAATTGAAGATTTCTACACGGCACTAGCGGCAGAGCGCGAAGGGGAGAGGGAATGGCCGCAAGTACTTCAGCAGCAGCAAACACCAGGGCAAGAAAGCAACTCAAGACTCACTCAACCGCCTTGTAGGGAGGAAATTGTCACGGAACTGCGCCACAGAGCAAACTCGGCTCCTGGCCCCGACGGCCTGCGGTTTTCGGATATCAAGAAAGCTGACCCGGGAGCATATGTTATTGCGGCTCTCTTTAAAGCAGTCTGGGATCTGCAAATAATTCCCGATTGCTGGAAAAACTCCGCAACTACTCTACTCCACAAGAAAGGAGACGAATCCGAGTTGACTAACTGGCGTCCCATAGCAATGGGAGACACGGTTCCAAAACTTTTTGCAGCTCTGTTAGCCCACAAACTCAAGAATTG
>JAWWEO010000045.1:20354019-20384029 GCA_035582975.1 Ormyrus labotus | reverse complement strand
ACCGAGTTTCCTCGAGCGGTGGGGCGGAGTCCGGTCTGAGCGCGGGCTCTGGAGTGAAATTTGAATTGGTGACCAGATATTTCCTGAATATTTTGTGTTTTCAATCGATTTTCTTAAACAAATATATTATTAGAATTAAAAATTGATATTTTTGATAAACAGTTTCGTGTTAGAATTTTTTAGTAGAATATTTTAATGTAGCGTAATGACAGTTCTATGTATTTTTTTAGAACCATTTGATGCTATTTATTTACAATATAGTTTTATTTTTAGTGTTTTGTTGAATAATATTAATAGAATTAAAACTTATTTTATCGATCGACGACTTATAGTTAGAATTTTGTGAAAAATATAATTTAATGCTCCAATATATAACTTATAATTTGAAGTAATAATTTTAAAACAATTTAATGCTAATTAATTTTAATATTATTCATTTTTTAAATGTTTTTAAGGATTACAGAAATAAAAAGACAGTTTCAATAAGTTAATTGTATAAATGGCTCAAAATTTAAAATTAACTTACGACTTATTCAGTATTCAAAATTATTATTTGTATATTTAAAACCAGAGTTGCAAAATTAGTTGAATAAATTGATAAAATGTGAGGAATGTCACCGATGCAGCCTCGGCAAATGCTTCAACAGCAGCAATAATCATCGTGTCATTTAAAAGTTTCATTTTTAAAATTATCGATCGTTTAAAATTGCAGTATTTTAAAATTATCTTATAGGTTGTAAGAATTCAATAAATGCACAATTATTTAGAACTTTTTTCCTTTCCTTGGTTTTCTTTTGTATAAGGAATAATAAGACGAAATTGTCGTTGTGCCGATGAATTTTGCTTGTTGTTTGTTGAAAATAGTATTACAAAAATTATAAAGGAACATAGCTGAGAAATACTATTTATCTTATATACGAATAAACTTAGAACGTATCTTTCAACAAGTTTGTTCATTGACGTCTTAAATCTTTCTAAAATGTCGATTCATTTTATTAGTATTCATTATTTCTATAAGTACTGTAGGTGAGAAAGTGAAATAGTGTATTGGAGCCTTTTGAAATTTCCATAGCAATGAGTCACATAAATGCGAGTGTAACCTTTAAGCTTGTAAGCTCTAAAAGGCGCAATCTATTTTAATATTAAAATTGAACGTGAATTCCACGTACGTCATTTAACTACGTAAAAAACAAGAAGCGTAGTATGTCTAAAAGCAGAACTTTTACTTGAAGAGTGTTATTTGATATTTTTAGAAATTATGAATTTTTATTACTTTATATTAAATAAATACTTTAAACATATGTTTTATAAAATCTGAAAATTTCAAAATTTTAATCTAAGTTACGTCCGTTTAGTTTAACCCTCGATTTCACGTGTTAATACTTTACTGAATTTTATTTCGTTATGTGTTACATTTACTTAAATAATCTCTATTAGTTGTATTTTTTCTGTTTGCTTGGTCTGACGAGGTACAGTTTCTTAACAGTCTCATTAATATACGTTTCACTTATTTCTTTTTCCGAAAATTATACACTTGGGTTTTTCCAATGGGCGAGACACTGCTTAATTTTTCTTTTCCATTTATTTATTTCTATTTAATACATAAAATCACCACGATGTTTATCGTCAATATAGTTACACATCTAGGTCGTGAAAAACTTTAATTATTGTATTAATTATTAATTATTATAAAAGTACAGAATAAAATCATTAAGTAACTAGATTTTTACTTCATTTTGTTATAAAAGTCGTTTAGAGAAACTCGTGTAAATTACATTAAATAATATCTCATGAAAAAGTTAATATTTACGAGTTTATAACATTATAATATTCACAGCATGCACAATATCGTCAATTACGCGATTTCATTTCACTCATCCACTTCAGAATTTGATACAAGTATTATTTTACATTATAATTGCGAAGTGAATATTTGTTTTACAATATTCGCTTCTTAAACAATATATTAATAACGAATAAACTGAAACTTCTTAATTCTATCAAAATACATTAAATCAGACTCAAAATAAAAAATTTCTTACAAAGCCTAAGTAAAAGAATAAAAATTGCATCAACTATTTAACCAAACATTATTCTTCATCTTCTTCACTGTCTTCTTCACTATCCTCTTCCTCATCTACACTATCTTCTTCAGGAATTATATCCGGCTTAACCAGAGGCTCACATTAGAGGACAGCATAGTATTCGCCATTGTCCATAAGTAAGCCTCTGGGTCTGCTCTCGGCGCCAACGGCTCTGTCAATTTTCCGAGGCTCGCTCGTTGATCCATCCTTAAAGATTCTCTGCACACAAGTCACTTCCACTCTTTCGTCTCCTGCATCGTTTTGCACAGTGAAGTTGAAGTTCGATAGGACCATAACAGTTCCGTCAAAAAGATTGTCCACCAAGGCGTTGAACGGCATGCCGTTTGGTCGACTCGTTATGGGCACTTCTAACTTAAGACTCAGATCCTTGTTCAGAACGTCGCACATAAGTTGGCTTTTTTTATTGTAACACACAGTTATCCAGCGGAATCCTGTCGATGCTGCGTACGCATAGATTCCTTCTTTGTAAACCTTTTTTTCTAACGCAAGTTTTGGGCTCAGTAAGTAGAAAGTCGCAGTTTCTTTGTCGTTCACCACGATAAAATAACCTTTGATCGAGGCTTTAGAATTTACTGCATATATAAGGTCCTGATCGCCCGACAACTTAAGTTCTGGATCGATAGAATTCCTCTGACTTTGTAGGTATCGTGCCGTTGAATCGTCGACAGATGTTCCTGCGTGCTTCCGTTATAAAAAATAGGAAATATGTCAAATCTTTTGCTGCTGTAAGGAACTGGAATTTGGTGGTACTTCGAGAGCCGCACCTTTGCAATAGCGGGGATTGAACAAGAAGTACAAATTCGCCGCGTAAGGTGTCTTGGAGACAATAGACCTCTTCTGGGTCAAGATTACGATTTTATCCTTGGCAATTTCGCGCACCGAGATTATGCGGTTTACCTCTCGATCGTTTCCGAGAAAAATTGGAAAGCTGCATGTGTCATCGTAATCTGGCGACCTTCGTTCGTTCCACGTTTCAAGTATATTCTTTTCACTCCAGACTGCTGTGGAAACGGTATTTCTATTTTTGAAAGGGTAAGCATAACCCAAAATTTCTTGTGTGAATTGATTTGAAATGCGGAAATCTTTGAAGACGTCCAGTCCAAATGCAACATTACAGAGGGCAATGTTAATGATGAGTAACTGTGAATGCCTCATTACAAGTTAAAGTTCACTATTAGAAAGAAAATTAATAAACACTTTAATCCTATTATTAATTGATGATAAATAAACTGTAAATAAATACTTATATAAAACTAATTATATTATAGTTAAGTAAGCTTTAATACTAATTAATCTATTAAATATTATGAAAAGAATCATGTTTTTAAAAGGAAATATAGTACAATGAATATTTTTAATTATGCAGAAAAACTACTTTTTATAAAATTCCGGATATGTACTTAACATTAACATAATATGCGATCTATAATAGATAAATGTATTGTTAACTCTGAAACTTGCAATAGATCTTGTGCAACGGTGACTTGAACTGCTGGTCTGGATGGTCAATGACACTTTAATATGTACGCTGCGACTTCTCCTCTTCGACGACTCAAACTGGTCTAGAAGGATTCCGCTAGACCACTGCTTTATAAAACAGTGAGAAAAGACGTAAATGAATGTATTGTTTCACATGTAAATTCACGCGATTGTTCTTTTAGCTTTTTGTACTACGGCCAATAAACTACTTTGAATACCATTTAAAATGCTCTTATTTCTACTAGGATTGTTCACAGACAACTTTATTTAAAAACTTTTCATACAATTACAATTTACGAAAAACATTTTAATTTAATTTTAAAATATTTAATTTTAAGTATTATTGGATGTCCCAAAAGTAATTGAATAATTTCGAAAAATTGAATTTTATTTTTGAAAAAGACACGATTGAAAGTGTAAGTTGTGAATAAAATTATTACAATATTGATCATAACTGAGATTAGTTTCGTGAACGAAAAATGAACATCTACGGCTTTCTTAGCTAAGCCAACAGCTTGGTGTTCTTCAAAGGAAACAATTTTACCTATTAAAGAATTATTAGCTATTTTTTCTGTTAAATAAATCGGAAAAGACGTTATATCATAGGTTAAATTTTTGACTTTATTAAGACTGGATAGCATGCTCGTGAGATTCTTATAACGAACATGACTTATTTTAAAATTCAATATCGATGACAAGAATTTAATTATCGAAAATCCAGTGCCAACTAATTCCTCTTTATTGTGGATAATTTTTTTAAACATCCATGGTTTCTCAATAACATATGGAAGTTTCACAGTGTAATTATTCATATTTTTTAATTTGTCAGGTAAAACGTTTCGAGTTGCTGTTGAAATTTCTCTATAGTAAGTCATTGTAAATGGATTGTAATAAAAAAACTCAAAGCTTTTTAGGCTAATAATTGTCAGATCCAAGTATTTTCGCGTCCAAGCGTAATACAAAATAGATTTTATTGGATATTTTGGCGAATAATAATCGTTGAATATAACTAGACATCCAGGTCGCATATCTTTGGGTGAGATATTAATATAAAAATCTAGTAAAGACTTTATTGGTTTGAATTCAAAATTATCTTGATACAGAATCAATAAGTTTGATTTTCTCGATCTTCGAATAACTAATATGGACTGTTGACTGAGTGAATGCAATTCTTCTAGACGAAAAATAACAACTGGATTTTTCATCGCAATTCTTCTAAGTAAGCAAGTACTTTCCAATTTGAGCTTCTTCTCGATTATGATTGTTATTTGATATTTTTTTAAATATGCAATATGATGAGCAGCATTGCGTATTGCACTACAATTTGCTGATTCCAGATATATATTTCTGTGCATATTTATGATCAATAAAAAGTAAATATATCGCGAAATTTTCATGTTGAAATTTCAATCACCTTATGGATTTTCGTATTCTATTAAAATACTACGCACTACTTCTATTAAAATATATGAGCTTATATTTTGTTCACTACAGTAAGTAAATTAGAACATGAACTGTCGAGAAAAACATTTAATTTTATTTTCGAGTACTTTCTATTGAATGTCAAAGCATTCTATACTTTTCTTTAGTAATTTATGTGTAAATATGCAACAATTTTTTATGTACATATAAGTATATTGCACAAACATGTCGGTAACGTTTCCATGAAAAAAAAAAAAATAAATAAAAATGAAAAAAAAACATTGAAATCCACTAATTAATAATACAGTTTTTAAAGTAGAAACTTTTGTGAAAAACTACAATGAGTAGACAAAGAAAATCATTGAATCTTCATTACATTAATATTATAATAATCTGAACTAATTACTCTCTATTAATCTCCATTTGCAGACTAGCTTGAACTATTATTATTATTACTATTTTTTGAACCATATACTTTTCCAACTTTCTTATCCATTCATTCGATTACTTCGCCTCATTCTTTTTCGTTCTACGTGCCATGTTATGGCTCTCATCATGCATTCATGCGCCGCCTTTCTCTGTCTCTTCGTTAATCCGATATCTGTATAACTTAATGAACTGCGGAGCATTGTTTACAAAGAAAGTCGTTTTTTTCACATGGATTTCGTATTATTTAAACATTTATCTACTTCTGGAGGTAGTTGTTAGTTTTGTTCTTGAACTCTTCCACCTGCTGCACACATCTGCCAAATTAGCAGCGGCAAGTAACCCTCGGCGCGCTCAGCTCGTACACAAACAGCGAGTTAATGCACGGAGGGATGACTCGTCCTATACCGGTTTTCGGGCCGCGCAGCCTCTTATAAGCTTTCTATCGAAAGTTTATGCATAATTGATGACGGGCAGCTCGGGTACCGGTTTGTGCGCTCCGCACTACCCAATTTTAGTTTGAGCCGGCCGCCGAGTCGCGAAGGATCTTCCGACGCTTCGGTTTCGCTTTCCCGTCATGAGTCTCCGAGTTTTCATCTGCTTTTGCGGAGTTTTCGCGCTGGTGGCCGCGGAGGCGCGCCTTCCCTTCAACAGCACTGCGCACGGTAATGAGGAGTTTTTTTAGGCCTCTTGGAAGTTCATCGTTTACGTGTCAAGTTCAACAAGTTTTTCTGACGTGCAAATTTATATCGTCAAGTAGGAGTAGGATTTTTCTCGTTTTTTTGCGAAAATTCAATAAAAAATATTCAAATAGTGACTTAAATTTATATTTTATTTTCAGTGTTACCCAGTTCAATGAAACCTTTATATAAATTATTTATTTTCTTGATTATTCCCTCGTGAACTGGCAAGTAACAGTTATGTATAAATTTTATATAAATATAAGTGCACGAATTCGCTTCTCGTATCTCGTATTCGGCGCGTTTACGTTCAAGATAATCTACTTACTCGAGAAAAAGCCTCGTTGGACTAAAGCAAGCACTCGTCTGTCCTTAGCTCTAAAAGTGTACGGGCACAGCTACTACAACCCGATGACGGGCGAGCCTCTGTCCGGCTCGGTCGAGGACAGCGGCCGGTTCCCGAGCGCCTCGCAGAAGATCGGCTTCCGGGGGCTGCCCTGCGCCTGCCTCGACCAGAGCTGCGGCTGCTGCGCGGGCCTCAACATCACCGCGATCAAGTTCGACCGGCGGTACTGCGCCAACTTCACCTACGACCCCAGCCTGCTCACCATCGACATGCAGGTCCTCATGAACGAGGACGAGATCTACAAGACCAGTCTCTCGGGTAAGAGTTTGCTCTTGGCAGCGTGCCTGAGATAGCCTGGATTTTGACGAGCTCTGCTTTCGCCGATTTCTAGCGCGCAACCCGCCGCCGGTCTGCGTGCCGCTGCCGTACGTTCCCGTGCTGGACTTCTGCCTGCGCTTCTACGATCTCTCCCTGCCCGGCGGCAACAACCTGCAGACGTGCATCGACTTCGAGACGCGGCTGGCGCAGTCGCCGCTGCTCATCATGCACTTCAACTGCGTCCGGGTCGGCGCGGCGGGCGTCTCCTGGTCGAAGCCCGGCGACGAGCAGCCCGAGCTCCTCGCCTCGAGCTCGACGTCGACGGACGGCCTCTTCGACCCGGTCGACTTCGAGCTGAGCGACGGCATTCCCCTCAACGTCACCACGCTCACGCCCGAGGAGGAGGAGATGATCGGCGAGCACAGATTCACTGGCTAACGGGGGAGTCACGAGGACTCTTTTTACCTCTTGCGCAACCAAGTGGCTAAATTTTTAATTAGGACCGTCATCGTATTTATAATCATTTATTTATTTATCTTCGCAGTTCTAGTATTATTCAAGAATATAATATATTTATTTAATGTTAGTGACTAAAAAAGGAGTGATAACAGACAGTCTCATTTAAGAATTTTATTCGAAGATTGTACTTTTAAAAATAGTAATTTTACAATAAAATAGATGCAGTAGGATCATTAATTTTTGTTAAACTTATTTAATCTCCTCGTATAAACGCCACTTTTGCAAGTTATATCCTTTCCCAACTTTGAATACTTTATTGACGCTCAAAATTAATATTCCCAGAATAGTATTTATTCATCATAATTTATCGAGAGATAAAACCATCTTAATTAGTCACTTACGGTGTACCGTTAACAGATTATTCTGGCATCAACGACAAAACAGTAACCAAGTTCTTCAAAGCCTGAATGCATACATCGTAAAGAAGTAGGCAGCACGCCTATTTCTCATTTTTCGCATTAGATTCCCTCCTGACTACTTTTCCTGAAAAAACTCCTACGTCCTCCTTTACCATCGACTGCCCTCCATATTTCCTGAACTTCCACTTTCATCGTCTTATCCAGCATTCGCTTTCGAGGCGATCCTCCAGCGCCGATCGGCGAGGAACAAAAGGAAAGGAGGAAGAGGCG
Organism: Ormyrus labotus; assembly: GCA_035582975.1. Taxonomy (NCBI): domain Eukaryota; kingdom Metazoa; phylum Arthropoda; class Insecta; order Hymenoptera; family Ormyridae; genus Ormyrus; species Ormyrus labotus. The sequence continues at coordinate 20,376,105 of JAWWEO010000045.1, read as the reverse complement.
CCACTCTCTTTGGGAACCTAAATTTCTCCGGAGCAGGAAACGAGGTCGGCTCCGGCCGCATCCGTTATAACGCCGAAGATCAGCGGCGCCGAGCAGTCAGGTGCTCCGATCGGCGTCATGCGCGTGCCTTGACTCTCCTCCGGTTGTATTCCTGCGAAGGTACGAGTTTTCCTTATGCGAACCTGTTTTTCGAGGTGGCGGACTGGTGGTTCGCGCGTGATTCTGCTTCGGTGCTCGTCGGGAGATTCGTTCCGGTGATTTGGACATTTTTATTGCTAGAATGTGCAATTGTTGATTTAAGTTTACGTGAATGCAGATCGATAATTCAGGAAGGCGTATTTTATTTTTGTTTTTTTTTAATTCAGTTAATATTTATTAGTTTACTGTAAGAAACTAATAAATATTTCTGTTTTTAAGTTGCTATTTTTGAATGGCGGTAATAAATTAAATGCAAAATGTTATTCGTTATAAAGTAAGTACTAAATTGCTTAATATAGATAATAAAATGATTTTAATGTCTGTAGTTACAAGTTAAAGTGAACATTTATTTGCAATAAAACTTTTATATTGTAATTACTGTGAAATATGACAGTTTAATCAATTTGGTGTAGAAATAGGGCATGAAAAGTGAACTTTTTGCCTCTGATTTGCGTAATAAATTCGCAAGAAGAAAAAATTCGTTTTAAAATAATCAAAATGCAATAAAAATGCACTAGTTTGAAAAGAGAAAAAAATTGCATAAAAACTGAAAGAATAACCAAGGAATACGTAATAAAAGTAAAGAATAAATGAAAAGATTAAACCTTTCGAAACTGCGCTTAGGCACAATGCTCGCTCGAAAACTCGCGGCTCTCTGCCTGCTGCTCCTGTCTGTCTCGGCGAAGAAGAGCAAGCCGATAAAGATGCCTGCGCAGATGCTGAAGCTGCGGGACTTGTCGCAGCTAGACGCCCTGCAGCAGGAGTTCCGGCAGGCGACGGCGCCGGTCGGCAACGAAACTGTCAGCAGCGGCACGCAGGTTTCGGCGACGAGGCAGGGGCCCTGCAGCTGCGGCCACGGGGTCTGCTCCTGCTGCTCGCGCATCCTGCTCAATTTCTGGAGGCAGAAGGCGTGCGTGAACGTCACCTACGACCCGGACGAGTTCGCCTTTACCGCCAAGGTGTCCATGAACGACCGGCTCCTGTACACGAGGACTGTCTCTGGTGAGCTGCGGTGGAGGTTCAGTCGAGTACCGGGCTGAAAAATGCTTTTGGAAAAAGGCCTTTCGGGTAGGGCAAATATGGTTGCCGCTAATATATCGAGCAAAATTATCAGCTTATATTACATTTCTTAAAATAACATGATTAATTCTTTGACATTTTTCAACTAATATACCTTTTTTTCACTCATCTTCTATTATTATTGGTTTAGTTCTTTCGTTACTTAATTTTAACAATTAATTGAAAGACTAATTATTTTCCTAAATACCCAGAAAATTATTCTTCTGGCATTAAATTTTGGTGGAAATACCTTCTTAATCCGACAGTTAATTTATCGAAAAATTTTTCAGGCAAAAATCCGAGACCAATTTGTGTGCCCGTCCCAAGAATACCAGTAGTTAGGGCTTGCGTTCGATTTTACAACATATACTTCCAGGGAAGAAATGTTCACGCTTGCGTCAATATGGAGGGCAAATTTCAAGACACCACCCTATTTAAGGTAAATTTCGTCTTTTAATTATTTTAAGGCATTGTTTTATAAGTATTTATTATGTATTCGGAGTAGAACAATGAAATTGTGTTTAATACTCTGTTGATAAAAATATTATGCATTTATTTAGAACTTATGCATCAGCCATACAGATTTTCTTAAATTTACATTTATTAAAAATCTTCTTTTAAATAATGGTACTCAATAACGTTCAATAACAATAAAGTATCTAAAATTGCAAAAAATAAACATAATTAGCGAAATCGGATTGATGTATTCATCTGCAACGGCCTTTTTATAGTCATCATGTAACATGATAATGAAATGATAATAGTAATAATGCCTAGTTTTTTTGGGCGTCACGCAAAAAATTCATCTTAAACATCAGTTATCGAAATTGCACAGTTATTTATTGCTGTCACTTCCCTATAATCTTAGACAGTAACCTCAAGCATAAAAGTGTTGATGTCCTCTTTGTTATAATTACAAGAATTAAAATTGAGCGCAATTCTCTTTGATAATTCTCGAAATAAAGAAACGAATAACCATTGAACCAATCAGGTCGGCATGGACTGCCTGCGGCTCGGCTCGAACGGCGTGGCTCTGGTCAAGCCCGAAGACGGCGGCGGCATCGGTCAAATCGAGTTCCTGCCCGAAGACCCGGACGGAGGCGCCGAGAGCGAGGAGGACTACGACGGCTACGACGACGACTACGACGACGACGGCGACGACGACGATCTCTTTGATTACTGAAAACACAGAGAGGGGCTGCATATACATATGTCTCGATTGCCATTTTTTAGAGCTTACCTATTTATTTATTTATGTATTTGTTGATAGTTACTTCGTTCGTTCTGCGAATTTGTGTTTTTCAAAAGTTTATTTATTTTCAAGGATGTATGTTTGTGTGATAAAAAGTTGTACTTTTTTACCTGAAATATAGGTACTTATTTCTATGATAATTAATTATTTTTCTTAATTGATCCGTGTTTATAATGTCTTGAAATTATTATATCATTAGATTTATGGTTGAAAGAAGAGAACTCGCGTTTAAAGAAAAAAATGCATAATTTGACAAACGAAATTGCGGCTTATCACGTTTGACTTATATTAGTTTTCGACGTTCACGAAAGCCTTGGAGTTAATTTGTTATTCTATTAAAATTATTCACAATGCACCTTATCAATTCTTTTAGTTAAATAGCAACGTTACAACGAAAGTACTTAGATATTCAATGTTTTCATAAAGTGAAAACGGAAACTTGAAAGTTATAAACTTATATTCTATAATCAAGCGTATAAACATCATAAACGTGACCTATCAACCGGCAACATTAAACATTATTAAGTGATTACTGTATCTAAAAGATGCGAGACAAGATTTTCTATCTCTTCCTTTTCCAATTTTCCGCTACAAAAATTTCCACTCACATTTTATAAAACTCCTTTACAATTATCAAAACTCACTAATTAAATTATCCCGTAAACACTGTAAAGGCGCACCTCCAACTTTCACCAAAGTGCAGACAATAAATTCAAAATCTACTCACCTAAGTAACAAAGACCTTATCAAATAAAGTCCAGGTCGAAAGTCGAATCAACAAGGTCGACGGGGGACGGCGGGTTGAGCCAAAGGTCCTGCAGCCTCCTCAGCGCCAATTCTGCGAGGCGGAGAACCTCGGGAAAGTAGAAGTTCTTCAGGCCGTAGAAGAGCATCGTACGGCGGCGGCGCGACCGCTGAACGCTTAAATATCATCGCGGCGTGACATTTTTTCGATGGATTATCGTTGCGTCGCTAACTTGATAGGGAATTGCCGCGGCTGCTATGTGCGGATTCATTGATTTCGGTAGTATTGGAGCCAAGTTTCGAGCCTTTCGGCCTGCAACCAGATTTTCCGATAATCAAGTTGACACTTCATATATTTATGATTTGTTTTTATGCCAAAATATAAAGGGACACACAATTATAATGGGAAAATATTGAAAAATTGTCTTTTATTTCAAACATAAAAAATTAAGTTTTTAAAAATGCTGTAAATGCCGTGTAATACAATTTCAAAAGAGGATAAATCTTGAAACATCAAGCGTTTAAAAACTTATATTAAAATCCAAAAATATTAATCCGTTTCGGATCGTTACGTTATCTTAAATTAGACGCGCAAAAATGCACGTATAAATCATCCAAACGTATACTTACTGATCTCGATTATATAGCATGACGCATTTTGAAAAAATTAATATTTTTGATTAAAAAAACTTATGAATACTTGATTGCATTTTTTTGAAGTAAAGAATCCTCTCGCACATTTTTTTTTTAAAGAAAACTAAAAATGGCCATAATTCGGCTTTTTTCACGTTCTCCAATATAAAAATAATGTAAATAAATATAGCAAAAAAGTAATAGAAATTGTTTTATAACTGATACCGATATTAGATTAAAAAGTTTTATCTGTAAATTAGCGTCGTACTAATTAAGTTATTAAATTCTAATTATAAATAAAAGATTGTTATTACTTTGATAAAAGTACTCTTTTTTGATCAAACAATAATATTTTCCTAAACATCTTCAAATGTCTGGACCCGCAAACAGGAAATTTATTTTCCTCTGCGGGGTTACTTCTGTGTAATGTACTCTAGATAAATAAAATAAAAAAAATAAAGAAAAAACGATATTAAAAATATCATCTAAACAGTATCAAGATTAAATTACCATTTATTGCCTTTATTACCTAAAAAAAACATATTCGCTTATCTTTCTCCAAGGCAATACCCACAGAATAACTGTACTAAAAAGTGAAGTCTGTAATTAGATTATTAAATAAATAAAAAAAAGTAAGTAAACTGAACACTCGAATTGCACTGCCCATCGCCCATCCTTTATACTCCCCAACAATGTCCGTGCTTAGGTCCAACATTAGACAAGGGCCTTTTATCGCATTGTTCCTCTTTCGTCGAAATCATAATTTCCGAGCCAGCGAAAGTGACACTTCCACATGAAAAAAAGGTGAGAAACGCGTGATTTCCAGCGCGTGAAAGCTTCCTGGCCGGGATGCTCTGAATAAATTCTATGCCTTTTCACGGACTGTTTTCAGCCGGTGAATCGGCCTGGTCTACGAAAAAAGAGCCGCAGTCAGGAGACAGTAGTTACTGCGAGTTGCTGCGAAGCCCGGAATTTTGAGAGATGTGTTAATGTGCTTTTTAAGATGAGGTCAATTGGCGTCTGGACTGTTTTTGTTCTGGTCAGTTTGGAAAGGAATGGGGTATTTTGTGCTTCGAGGAGGGATAGTAGTCTGTCAAGTGAGTGCTTAGTTATTGTATAGCTGATATTTGACATGCCATAAAAACATAAAACGGTAATGCTCAGTACACTGAAAGATGGATAGAAACTATTATTTTTGAAAATATATTAAAAAATTGGTAATAAGTATCATAGTATTCAAATTTGTCAATAATATCATATTTATTTTGAAAAATTGAGAATCAATTCACATAATAAATAGTTTCCCTATTGAAAATATCACCTGGCTTTCAATAGATTTCAATGGATTTCCATAGGAATCCAACGGAATCCCATTGGATTTTACATGATACTTATGTATGCTTTTCAATAGTTCAATTCAAAGTATTTCTTTATGGCAATAATGATCAATAGTATAAATTAAATCATTTTATTTACAATTAATGTTTGACATAAAATTACATTAAATTCGAGTATGTTACACTTGGTTTAAAAATTAAGAAGATTTTTCAGTGGTAAACAATAACATGTAACCACAGTTTATTTTCTGATCTGATTTTGTAAAATAAATAAAGAAATAAATTAAAAATTAAAATCCTCATTCGCTAAAGAATTTCAAATTGCTCTAATATATCTAGATAGGAAGTAAGATAAATTTCTGTTCCAACTGATATTGTTTTACGCTGCTCATATCGCTATTTTTAAAAGCAAATCGCACTTTTATTGTTAATGAGCTCGTTTCTACCTGAGCAATGAAACCGTGTCGCGTTCTTATTATTTATCACTTGGAAATTACCGTTAATTCGAATCATTTTATTCAGATTCAATTATTGTTTAAATAATTCATCTAAATAATAATTATCTAAAATAATAATAATTATATTCATTCCACACCTACTTTTTTCCAAAAAGAAGAAAAAGCAGAACCTCGAAGCTTATTTCCCCTTAGGACGAGTAGCTTAATTCAAAGGCCATGCATCTGTGCCTCGACCACTTCCTGTTCGTGTTGCGAAACGGTCAAAATCTTCTATACCAGAGAGGAACGGAGACGTGAGTATTGGCAAGCTACATTTTTAGGCAAGAAGTTTTTTTAGATTATAAGTTTGCATTAAACCTTTCAGTGTGCTTCAATATGATTTATCAAATGAATGGGTTGAATTTGGAAATAGTTTTGGATTCCTTGGTGGTTAAAGCGATGACTGTTTCAGGTATGATAATAATATTATATATAAAATTATACATTTATATTTCCAATATTATTTTTTTTTCATTTGTTTAATAGTAGTTTAAAAAATAGGATGATTAAAGATGATTTATAAATTCATATTAGAAATGTTTATCATTTTATATAAAATAATGTTATTCTTTTAGCGTACCGACCTTTTCAGATGTGTGCAACCGTGCCAGGACTATTTTTTTCGTCAATTTGCGTCAGCATTTTGGAAATCAATCAATTTCCCAGGTAAAAAATAATATCTCAAAAAACTAAAACCTCCAACCACAATTCATTATTAAAATGCAACACGTATTTTAAAAACTAATTTCAAAATCGCCAAATCCACTTGCCGTTCTCCTCCCGATTTTCAAACTAATCCGAGAACCGGTAGCTCCCAATGCAAAACGTCCAAGCGGCAGTAATAAATCAGCATTCTCGATTGCACTCCATCACGATTGTAACAATCATCTCGGAGACGTAAACTCGTAAGCACAAATGAGCGCCTTACGTCACACCATCTTACGATTACGTCCTGATTGTTGCTTTCAGATCCATCACCGTCTGCCCGCGGTTCGAGGTGAGCACCAAGACGGACCGCTGGCAAATCACTTACGTCTGCAGCAGTATTTCCACCGTTCTCCCAGGACAGCCGACAGCAGGGGCGATGATGCCTGCCTCGATGGTGGCTGGGATGATGGGAGCGATGATGCCAGGAGTAACGGGGCTAGGGATGCCTGCTGGAATGATGGGAACGATGATGCCAGGAGGGGTGGCGCCAGGCATGACTGCTGCAATGATGCCAGGAGCGGCGAGGCCAGGTATGCCTGCAGCAACAATGGGAGCGATGATGCCAGGCATGCCTGCTGCAATGATGCCTGGCGCAATGATGCCAGGAGCGGCAAGACCAGGTATGCCTGCAGCGATGGGAACGATGATGCCAGGAGGGGCGGCACCAAGTGTGCCGGCTGCAATGATGCCAGGGGGGACGAGGCCAGGTATGACTGCTGTAATGATGCCAGGAGGAGCGAGGGCAGGTATGCCTGCAGCGATGGGAGCGATGATGCCAGGAGGGGCAAGGCCAGGTATGCCTGCAGCGATGGGAGCAATGATGCCAGGAGGAGCAGGGCCAGGTATGCCTGCTGCGATGATGCCAGGAGGGACAAGACCAGGTATGCCTGCAGCGATGGGAGCAATGATGCCAGGAGGAGCAGGGCCAGGTATGCCTGCTGTAATGCCTAGAGCAACCACAACAACAATGAGACAAGCACCAAGGATACCTGAAGCAAACCCAACGATGAGACCATCGGAAATGATGTCCGAAGCGATGCCTGAAGCAATTTCTGAAATGATGCCTGGAACAATGCATGAAGGAATGGACACAATGCCCCCAAGAATAGATCCACAACCACTGAGTAGACAAGAATTTATTCCAATTGGACCAGTACTTTTAGAAACTGTTCCAGAAAATCTTAATTCTGCGAATAGTCAGAAAGCAGAAAATGCACAGCTGCAAATAGTGTTTGGAAGCGAAGAGCCACAGAATGGACCGACAAATTATGTACCTGAAAATCAAGAGCAACAACTAGTGACTAAAGATATCGCAGAACCATTGAATGCTGAAGATACCACGGAACTAACAATAATAGCAGAGACTAAAAGTTTAAAGAATTTGAAGAGAAAAAAAAGAAACTCTGACATATTTGAAATGTATCATCAGTCGAATAGGTGTCAAAGAGCCTATAGAATATGTGTGACTAAATCAAGGAATTACATTGTCTCTAGAATGAAAAATTCGAAAAGGTATGATATTAAAAAGAATAACGATTGTGTAAATAGACCAGCTAGAATTGTGTACGAGTTTGAAGAATCTGAATGTCCTCCAGGAAATGTGAATGAAGAAAATCACGAATCTGAAGAAGTAAATGTACATGAGGCATTTGAGGTTCCAATCAGTCAAAATAATGATTCGCTTAGTGCAGTTATTGTGCAAGATGAATCAGATGAAGGGTCTGATTATTATCCACAAAATAATCCTTACAGCATCCCTATTTCATTTGCTTCCAGTAGACCAGAAATCTTTCCAATGAGAACACCACCGTTCATTGCTTTACAAACTAAAAAACTGCAAAATATTAGTAGTTTAACTAATGAAGGTGTAGGAAATCTTCATGAATTGTTTAATCAAGGATAAATATAAAACTATATTTAATTAGAAATAAGATTTTTTATATTAAAAACTTGTATTTACAGAACATTGAGGTTTTATAATAAAAATTTAATTTATAAAAGTCTTTTGTATTATAAATAGTGACACTATTTTTTTCTTTCATACTTCCATTTGTAAATAGGTGCTGAATGTTTAGTACCAGATTTAATTTTTAACGGTTTTGTAACTTTTTTATCTTTCAAAGCTTTTTTGACTTCTAATGTTTGTTCAACAATAGTCAGTTCCTGTTCACGATCTACTCTTTTGCTTAATTCTCTGTAAGCTTGATATTTTTGCTGTTCAATTTTATTAAGACTCGATTCATTAAAATCAGGTAATTCCATTTTCTGCAAACTTTCTATTTTTGGTCTGTTTGTTCTCCTACTTAACAAATTTGGATGAGTATCAAGTTTTTTAACAAGATTAAAGTTTTTTGCGTCATCTCCATTGTCAACAAAAAATATGTGTTTGTTTGGAACTTCATTTGCTGTATCAATCATATGCAAATTATTATGAAGTTTCTCAATTTTTTTAGATTCAAGATTGCGCTTGAAAGACACATATTTCAAATCTTGAGTTTCCATAAGTTTTATTTGATCTGGAGTGAATTCATCTTTTACTTTTTCATGATGAATGCCATCTTGCACTTTAGAGTTTATCATATGAAAATAAAATTCATCTGGATTCTTGTTTAAAGCTCTTTTCCTTAACACTTTTAAAGTGGCCTGTTTTTCATTGTAGTCTTGTGCTCTGGCAATATAATCTTTCTTCTTTTCTAGCAAACCTAAATGTCTGCGAGATTCTGGTTGATGACGTTCTCTGTGTGTTTTTTGCGTGGATTTCGCAGCTTTTTTCCAGGACGACATTTTTACTACTAAAGATTCCTAAAATATAAATAAATTATTAAAAATAGACCGTAGATTTAAAAAAGAAATTTAGTTTTTACACAAATAGTTTTTTCTCGTTGAAATAAATAGAATTAATAGAATAGAATTAATTGGTTATATTACATCGAAATTCTACTTTCTCAATTTAAACTAAATATGTAATGTACTATAGATTAAATAATAAATTATAATTTAATTTACCTTAAAAAATTCAAAGTTTACAAAATCATAACCTCAAACTGTAACACGACCGCATGTAAAACTTTGTACAATAGCGTCTATGGCAAAGTGGCCAGTGGCCACGAATGTCAGCTGAAATTTCCATGTTTATTGTCGATCGATAAAATAGTTTTCTACATTTTCAATGTTAATTATAAATATATAAATATTCCATATCTCGTAAGAAATTATATCTAATTTTTATGTATTTTATTTGTTAATAATTTTATTAATTTTATTTTATTTTCTACATTTGATTTTTAGTTCAGCCTTTTAACATTTAAATCCTTAAAAAATTAAAAATTTCTAAATAATATATTTAAACGAAAAAAAGCTTGTGCATTTATTTTATACAATTTGCTATTCAATACTGTGATACCTCGATTTCGTAAAATTTTTCAATTTGTTTGTATTATTATGATTCATGCTTTTTTCGTTAAATGATGCACAAACTATATGTCGCCAATTATAAGCATAATTAAAATTCTTTACTTTTGTCTCAAAAAGCTTTTAGTATTTAGTATAATTGATTCCAAGAATTAAAACAATAACTTATAATTTTTACGAATTACACTGAGATAACACAGACGTATTTAAAAAAGTATTCAGTTCTGCATTTCAATAATCCTAAATCCTAATCGACGGACCTGGGGAAGTACTTTGAAAATTTTCCATGCCAAAATGCTTGCTCACGAATGGCAGGTCAACAAACTCGTGGTCAAGACCTTGAGCAGTGAAGATCACTCGAACATCAGTCTCTTGGTCCACGAGCTTCTGCATTGTCACGTACATTTCTTTTTTTCGGGGTCTTGATGCTCCTCATCAAACGAAGCCGTCAGTTTCAGATTAATGATTCGGTGATGTTTTCTTGGTACGCAAACACTTTCTTGGACTATTTTCTAGCGACCGGAAAGGAGTTTCGTCGCGAAGACGAGAACAAGATTTTGGTGCTTGAACTGGTTTTATAGAACTGATTTTTGGATTATGGATTCCACATTGTTAGTTCTCCGCGGAATATTTTTTCTGCTTTCCAATTTATATATTAACTTTGAGATTAATGAAAAATTCATTTTCAGGTCACAGCTGACCTTCTTTTGCCGGTTTAATGAATTTATTTATTTTAGTCTAATGACAGAGCAATTATGACTCTTATTTGTAAAAGCAAGAAAGAAACGGACGGTCCTACAATTTTTACATGTAAAATATTTTTTATTTTAGAATTTTTTCCGTTTAAACACTATTCTTCACATGAAAAATACTTATAAAAAAAGAAATTGTTAAATTTTGTTTAAAAATTTTACCAGTCTATTTGCAATATTGAAATGTTACATGTAAAGAAAATTTGCCTCTAATAAACTTAAAATAATAAATAATAAATAAAAATAAAATTTAGTTTCCAGAAAGGTTTTATCCTTTTATATCTATAATATTATAATATTATAATATTCATTATCATATATGATAATGACAATGTCGTTTACATATTAGAAATAGATTATTTGAAAAATTCTTTTGCCTTAAAAATCATTAAAAGACAATGTAAAAAAATTTACTTATTCTTATTTTACTTTAAAGAATCGGGTTACAATAACAAAGACATCGTTAACGATTTAGATCTGCATTTCCCAATAAAACTCCTCGTTAACTTGACTATAAAATTTCTCCAAGCACCAGATTTATTCTACAAGATTGTAAAAAATTCTTCATCGCCTGCTTGGCTTAGCAAACACTTCCACCTTGAAGTAGATTCCCCGCCACCACTCACTGACGAACTTGAGCTCGACGAACCTGTACTCAGGACCTCCGGCAGCGATGCTCACAGTGGCCGCTGTCGGCTCGGTAACCACAGCCTTCACCTGAGTAATCACGTAGTTCTCCGGAGCGGTGATTACCCTTGAGAGCGTGAGGACTCCGGTCAAGGAGAACTCCTCCGAAACGTTCTCCTCGTAAATGGACACGTCGCCGGGCACTCGGTTACCGACTAACAGGTCGTACGTTCCCGCTTCTTTGGCGCTGCCTTGCAGGAAGGGCACCTTGAGTCCTGCCGAACAGCCAAGGAACGTCGCCAATAGGGCGGCTAGGAGGAAGACGTGGAGCGATGCCATTTTCTTGCGGTGCAGGACTGATGGTGTTTCGGGAAAACGACTCGGTTTTTAAGCTGGAATCGATTCGATTTTCGAATTTGCCTTATCTTATCAAATTTAGGTGGAGGATTACCGGAATGTTCTTTCTTTTTTTGAATATAGTTTTTAACAAATTGACTCTTAATAGCGAGGCTGCCGCGCAGCTGTGGATCTGAATTATTAGGCTGTCTTTATCGATTTTTTATGTTAGTTCATTTAAATGAACAGTAAATAAGAAAATTTCGTTAGGCATATAGACACGAGCGAATGTGGAATTATTGACATAAATGTTTAAACATATAGTATCGTTTGCTTTAATAATTCATTCCAATTCTTAGAACGAAATTAAAATGTGCCACATTTTACTTTATAATAAGAACTTTAATGCATTTTTTATTTCTGAATCTAATACTAATTTTATTAATTCTAAAATATAGAACTGGGACTTTTCATTTTTCGAAACATGCTCTTTAAATGAATTTAAAAAAAGAAAAATATATAGGATAAGTAGAACATACAATAATTTCTTTTCATAAATTATTAGTTTGTTTTGTAAAATTAAGATTCTTATGATGTACTGGATTAAAGTTTAGTAAAAATTACCATACTTTATAGGAAAAGTAGAGTAATTTTTTTTGTTTTGACAGTCTGTGGTGGCTTTACTAAACAGTACGGTAATCTTTACAAGATTATTTGCAATTTTTACTATACTTCTTGTCTGTGTATTAAAATTTTACGTATATATTTCAAAGTTAGAATAGTAACTTTATTAACTCTAAGAATTTCAACTTACAAAAACAACAGAAGTAGTAAAAAACTTCTTGTCAGTGCATAGCTTGAATTTTTAAAAAACTGTGCGAGATGTTCTCGCATCGAACAATTATAAAAAATAATTGATTCCATCAGTGTTTACCTACCTACATACTAACGGCGATAAGATGCTTACATTTATTATGCAAGCGATTTTTGCAATTTTAAGTGAAGGAATAAAATATTGAAAATAAATAGTTTTTTTATCTTTTGTTTAAAGAGCGCGCCTTTTAACATGATTTCCACGATTAAAAAAGGTGTGCAATATTTTAGAATTTTAATGCTTTTGGTATTGCTAAGTAAAAGGACTGGTTTTTTTTTTTTTTTTTTTTTTGTAAGTTTAATATACTTTGGGCTTTTCTAAAAAACAGAAATTTCTCAAAATGCTGGAGTTTAGTAGAACAATTTTAAGCATTTAAAATATTTATCAAAATATTTATTAAAATATCTAAATCAAAATTCTGTTACATGCATCGGCTGCTTGATAACAGACACTTTTTTAAATATTTCAATTACTCATACTTTCTTGAAATTTTATTTATCTTTTCAAAAATATACTTATAGATAATAACAATAAGTATAAGTATTTACTGTTGAAGTTTCTGTGCATGCTAGTTTTCACGTGATAGCGCACAAAGTAATCAAAGCCTGTAATCTATTAACTTTTCCTTCAATATTTCACGTTATCATAACTGACAATCCAGCATTTCAACTTGAATGAATTTTATTCTGTAATGGAACGTTCTAAAGCACAAATTCTCGTTTTACAGACAGCAGTAAAATTTTTAGTAAAACTTTTTCAAAGCTTCAGCTTCAGATGCTGTAAATATTTTTGATAGTATCAAAGGAGAACCACTCGATTTATATAAAAGTACGTGTATTTGTACGCTCAGAAAGATAAGTCCGATCTTTAAAAAATAGATAATCTCAACGATTATGTTGTACTGGCTTTTATCAAGCTCTGTGTCATCGTTACCTTACTGGTGTTATTGAAAACCGATAGTAATGAAAAAATGTCCAATTGATATATAAAATGAATTAGAAGTGTCTAGGATTAACAGTAGCATTTGCAAAATGAAGTTCATTCTGCTATGTGGTAAGAAGTTTAAATTTATCCGTCTAATTTTTAAGTAGTTGTATTGTAAGTTAAAGAAATATATTTACTTTTTTTTAATTTATCTTGAAGGTTAAGTTTGCAATAAAAAAATTATTTAAATTCTAAAGCAAAAAAAAATGCTTAGCCGATTGAGCGTAAGCTAGCATTTTTATACTAAAATATTTGAATAGTTCTTTTATTTGCTTTAGAGCATGTATTTATATTCACATTAGTAACTTTAATTCATCATAAGCTAAAATTTTGTTTCAAATAGTTTAACAACTTAAACTTTGTACTACTTTATACTTCATGAAATATAGAGCAATTTCGCAATTGCGAATAATTATACATTTATAGAATGTTCCACGTGTAAATTTAATTATTAATTAATGTAAGTTGATGATGTAAACTGCAGGACATAATTGTCTCATTTTATCTGCAACCTAAATCAACTATCAGCTGTAACATCAAAAGTAAAACTTTTAAGATCAATCTAAACATTAATTTCCTGTTAAACGGTTTACATTGTAACGACAATATATTAAACGTGTATATAAAATTTTTTAACGTAATTTTTTGTACCCAATTTCTATCCAAATAAATCGTAATAATATGATATCTGATTCATAATAAACTTTAAAATATTTTTTATATTTTAATAAAAACGAACTATTACGTTTAAATTTTCATTTGATCTTTTTTACGATATCTTTAGCTCTATTGTTCTTGTTGACAACGAATTGTTTCGGTTGTCAGCGGCAAGTTGGAAGTCATGTAAACAGGAAAATCAAGGCTGGCAGTCTTGATATTCAAACTAAAGGAGTTGCAGTGTACATTAACATTAGAAAAAATGGTAAGTTTTAATCGTTAATTGATTAAAACCGAATAAAAAAAGTAATAAAAAATGTACTACTATATTTATAGAGTCATTCCACATATAAAAAAAACAAAATTTCAAATATAAAACCTTTTTTCCAGACGGTGCAAGTCTTCAGAATGTCTTGTATACAAAAGGCGCCAAAGTGTCAAGCAAAGAAGAGCTCAAAATCGAGCAGGACTGCGAGTTTCTTACTACCTGCATCATCGCAGGCAACCTGACTCACACCAAAATCAAGGCGAACCCGGAGAGCGAAATCGTGTATATCAATCGACTAAACACCGATTCTAATGGTGAACTCATCGATTGCTACCAACTGTCGGAAGAGACCGAGTGGTTTGGCGGACCTCAACTTCGTCACCAACACTGGCCTATTGAGCACATGTACTACGAAGAGGAGCTCTATGTACCCACTCATCCTGAAAACATGGCCGTGGCTGAAAGATACTGGCTCTCGAGCAAAGGTACGTACCACTCGAAGCAATTTACTTCTTCTCGAGAATCCAACAGTTTAATATCGAAATAATTACTTAAAGGTATCTACATCTTTGGGAGCGAGCGAGACCCTCTATTCCTAGATCAGAACAATTACAAGGACAAGCATCTATGCTTGGTAGCAAAGAATAAAGCTCCGTACCAGAAGCGGACCAACCTAACGCTAAACTACGAGATAGGCGTTTTCAGTGATGCTCGAAAGGCACACGAGAACGTCATCAAGACGCACTTCGACAAGCCTACTGGCCACCCTAACGAGCGGATGGTCGCCCAGCCTATCTGGTCCACCTGGGCAAGGTACAAGGTACAGGTCAACGATTCAGCTGTCAAGTCATTCGCTGATGAGATCATAAAAAATGAGTTCAATAACAGCCAGCTGGAGATCGATGACAACTGGGAAACGTGCTATGGATCGGCCTTCTTCGATAGTAAGAAGTTTTCCGACGTAAAGAAACTGACGGACGAGCTGAAGCAAAAGAATTTCAAAGTTACCTTGTGGATTCATCCATTTATTAACGAGGGGTGCAATTTGGGAGAGAACGGCGAGAAAAGCTATGATCACGCCTTGGCAAATGGATACTTTGTGAAGAACGAGTTGGGCCAAGTGCATACACAATGGTGGCAAGGTATAGATTAGACTCTAAAGCGTTATACCGTTTTTACTGATGCTTTTCTATTTTTATAATTTGATTCTGAATTATTTTGTTTTAAATATTATCATTTATTCACTCTTCAGTTGAAAAAGTAAAAAATAAAACAATTTGTATTTATAGGAGCAAATGCTGCCGTCATAGACTTCACAAATCCAAAAGCAGTTGAATGGTGGGTAGGCCGTCTGAAAAGACTTCAAGCGTTGGGTATTGACAGCTTTAAATTCGACGCCGGAGAAGTGTCTTGGTTACCAGCCGGTACTCCGTCCTTAACAGGATCTTCAGACCTGCAACCCGGCATTTTCACGCTGAACTATACAACCACTTTGGCGAAGAACTTTGATGATCTGATCGAAGCGAGAGTCGGTTGGAGAACTCAGGGTCTCCCAATTTTCATAAGGATGATTGACAAGGATACGAGGTGGACTTGGAATAATGGACTTCCCACCCTAATTACGACTTTGCTGCAAATGAATTTGAATGGTTACGTCTTTGTTTTACCTGACATGATTGGCGGAAATGGCTACGTAAACAATTCGTTTAATGAAACGGCACTTCCATCGAAGGAGTTATTCATTAGGTGGTTGCAGGCCAATGTTTTTATGCCGTCGCTTCAGTATTCTTTCGTTCCTTGGGACTTTGATAAAGAAGTAAGAATTTATTTAAAAATTGGTTAATTTGAGGTAGAATCTGCAAACTATTAATTAATCATTTATTTTTTAGACTATTGATATCAGCAAACAATTCACAAAATTACATGCTGATATTTCACCTAAGATTATGGACCTTATGAAGAAGGCTGTTGAAACTGGCGCACCAATAAATCCACCGATTTGGTGGGTTGATCCGACCAACATAGATGCTCACAAAGTAAATGACGGTAAGAGCTACTCGTATTAGCTGACAAAAAGAATTCTGTGCCATAATTATTAAAATTTGCTTTTTACATACTTCTTTAGAGTACCTACTTGGAGAAGAAATTTTAGTAGCTCCAGTTATTGAAGAAGGTGCTGTTACGCGTGACGTTTATCTGCCACTTGGAAAGTGGAAGGACGCAAACACTGGCACTGTATATGCTGGTCCAATCGCTCTAAACGATTATCCGGCTCCATTAAATGTTCTCCCTTATTTCTATAAAGTGTGATAAGATTATCATAAGATCTTTTAACAAACATTCTGTAAGTCTTGCATTTTATGGAGTCACACATATATATACACAGTTACAATTTAAATTTAAATAATTTATATATATATATATGTACAATAAATCTATAAAAATTTGAATATTACAATATTTTATATAAAAATTACTGTTAACTGTTCATTAACGTTGATCTTATTTCTGCATTCAATTTAATTATAATACCGTCATCACTAGCATAATTTCCTGATTTTAGAAGCGAGTCTCGTTGCTCGATGAGCATATTTAATTTTTTGTCACTTGAATTTGAATTTAACGAAATATCTGATTTAGCATTGTTTTGATCTAAATTCAAACATAAATCCGAACGCTGAGGGAATTGATCACTAGTCGTTTTAAAGAATGGCATTGAATTTTCCGGATTTAAAATGTCAATCTCTCGTTGAATTTCATTTAAGGCAATTTGATCATAAGTTAAAGCTGTTGAATCTGCATGTAATATTTCTTCTAAACTGTAACAAAAATTACCAGCTTTAAAAAAAGAAGTTTTAAATATTCTAATAGAAACAGATAAGAAATATTATAATATATACTCTAAATTATCTAATTCTTCTTTACTGCTTTTTATATGATAATTTAAAGCTTGCTGATTTTCCATTTTTATCCTGTGGATTTCTTTTACAGCTTTTCCCCATTGTTCCTTGAAAAAGGATTTACTTTTTTTAGCGTTGTCTAATTTTTCCTCGAGAATTTTCATTTGTTGAAGTACAGTCGCTGTCTGATCTTTAGTCAATGAAGCCTTTTCGTACACTTCTAATTTTTTAGCTTGATCGTTAGTCATTTTTTCCAATTCGTATTTTTTTGAACTCAAAACTTCTACTTGCATAATTAAATTTTGATTTTGTTCTTCTAAATGTACCAGCTGGAAAAATTAAATGATTTTACTAGGTACTAAGTAAGTAAGATAATCTTATTGTAATACATACTTTAGCAGTAAATTCTTCTTGCATTTTTTGCAATGCATCTTGCAACTGATGTAGTTTACGATCACATTTCCATTGTAATTCTTCATTTTCTTGAATTAACTTTGTTTCTTTTTCGAGACTTTGTATTTTCCGCAACCTTAAACCTTCGGTCGTCTTGTTTAAATTATTAGCAAGAACTTTACATTGTTGAATGCTATTGGTTAATTTTGTTTCCAAACATTGCCGTCGTCTTTGCCATTCTTCGTTTAATAAAGTAAGATGGGTTTCTTCTTTCTTGCGCAACTATTATTTTAAATCGCGACAATGTTAATCAGCTTATAATATATATTTAATAAATTTTAAAAAAAAGTAAAATATTGTAATATTTATTTATTAATTTAAATAAATAAAAATATCTTAAAGTTATATTTATTTACCTCTTCCTTGAATATTTCTTTCTGCCTTTCTTTCCAAGTTTCAAGTTCATCTACAATTTTGTAGGCTACACTGTTATCTAATACTGTGTCTGCAATTTTTAATCAGAACAGATTTATTAACTTTGTTTAATCTAAATTAAGTTGATTGAAAAAAAAATAATTACCAGAAACTATCTCTTTAGGCTTAGTCTGAATACTATCATCTTCAAGAGTTGTAGTTATGTTAATGCATCCAATTTCGTGTTGATTGTGGCAGTCAATTAAAATTGCTTCATACTGGCATCCCTAATACAATATTATTATGTTTAATTAAAAGTAAAATTATTATAAATACGATATTATTCTTAATACTTTATTTACCATTGTTTGATTAAACAAGTTTTGAATGTCAAGAGAAGCTTGAGCTATGCATTGTCTTTCAGCAGAAGTTGCATCACAAATATTAATTTTTGGTGCAAACCTCGTTATTATTTGTTCAATTTTACTAGGATTTGATACAAAAGGTAATTTACACTTTACATCTTGAAGCTTTAATGTCTGCTCTGCTACAATTTGAACATTATTACAAATAGCAGTAATCATTTCTCCTTGAGGGTAATAAAACCTAAAATGAGAACATTTAAATACTTACAATTACAAAATTAAGTTAATAAAACTATGCTATACCTAAATTCAATTTCTTTTATGTCAGGTCGAGAATCGTAAAACTTAATAGAATTTAAATATATATTGAAACAATAAGTTTTAATATCGTCTTCAAACTTGCTGTTTATTTCTTTATCAGCTGGTAAAGGACAATGACTAGGTTTAACGTTTCTAACTAAAGGTTCTTCATCAAAATGAACAACTTTATCCCAAGATAAAGTAGGAGGTATTCTGCTGTTCTTTTCCAAATTTTCAATAGCTTGTTGATAAAATTTCGGATCTATATTTTTTTGGAACTGCAAAATAAAATTATAAAAAGTACGAAATCATATCAAGAACTGTCTCTTTATAATACTTACATTAGTGTAAACAGTTTGCTCTTCTAAGAGATAATGATTATTTGTTATTGATGTAACATTATTTCTTGGCTGTTGCATTCTGGGTGAATTATGAAAGCAAGGAATATTTCTTTCATTAAAACTATCCTTTGGTTCCAAGTATTGGAATTTCATATGAAGTTTCAAACTTGGTAATTTATCTGGTTCATCACCTAAAATAAAAGTATTTTATAATTGTTTATTTATAATTATAATTATAATCTATGCTAGCCTATAAATATTTTTCAGTTAAATATTATATAAAAAATATTTATTTATATTAAATGTATGTACATTTACCTCTTCTATAATCTCCTTTAATTTCTTTTGAATTAACATTTTTTAAAATACAATAATGATCCATTGTAGACACTGAACTTTTATTTAAAAGCCTAAATTCTTCAATATTATTCGTATTTAGCAAAGGTTTTAAATTAACTTCCACTTGGGATAATGTAATGTTATTGCATTTTAGTTTAATCAAAAAATGAGGATTCATATTTAAAAAATTTAGAAGAACATTCAAAGATGTTCGTATTCTTATAACAATTTTTTCATTCAAGAATATTTCCTTTGATTGAAGTTTAAAAGGCTTCAATCGTATTGATGTATCCAAAATATTGTAAAAAAGAAAACATTCATTACTATTATTAGTTTCTTTACATCCTTCTACTAGCAGATCTAAATTTGTTGCAACCTCTGCAATAACATGAAGTAAAAATATGTCTTGACATGTATCAAGTGGGCCAAGCTGAATAAATCTCTCCTCTTGTACCCATATTGGTACAATATTTACAGGATTCAAATTTAACTGAAACAAATCTGCATCCTAAGTATATATCGTAGTAAATAATAGTTAAAGAAACAAAATTTAAAATTTACAAATGATATTACAATTGAAGTTTGATAAAAGTAAAGTTGTCATAATATTTTATACCTTTAATACTGTGTTACTTGGTTTAGTCTCCTTTTCTTTAATAATTAAATACAGCAATAATTTTGGTTTACAATTATTAAATTCATTTCTTACTCCTAATATATTATGCCAAGTAGTTTTAATTTCAGATTCTTTTCCTCTATGAATTATTTGAGCACATCGTACACTAAGTAAAATATATCCAAGTTTTTCTCTACTGCCATTATCATTTACAGCATAACATTCAATTTTTATAGGAGACTGATTACATCTCATTCTAAAAAAGTAATTTGAAAATAAAATAGTGTACATATTTAACAATTATTTTCTGTTTTCTGCATACTTTCTTAAAGCATTTCTGTCAGTTTCCCATTTTAAATCTGTTGCGTATTGCGGATTTGCATCTGGATGAATTATCTTACTTTGTAAACTGTGTCCATTTAAAGTGGCTATAATAACAGTTGGCTTCTGAACTCTATCAAAATTGGTTCCTGAAATAAGATACAAATTTTTATTTAAATTCATTACTGCAGTTAGACAAATAACTCTTAAAATATTTTTTTCTTGAAAATGAATATATTATGATAGTAAAAAATAATTCTAAAAGTTAAATAGTTGTTACAATATTAATTAATAAAATCTATTAATAAAAAGTATATTTATTTTGTTTCCCGCTGAAAACTACAATCAACAAGTGATTGAGGTTAGCATTCAAACGACCATAATGCACCCTTACCTTCCTTTACTCCCAAAACAAGCTGCAGATTTTGACTCGTAAAATCTTCCATTTTTCACTGAATACTTCGGAATTAAAAAAAATAAAAAAACTTGGAAACATATAACATTTCAACGAAAGACGATGATAACGAACAAAAAATAATGGCTACAGTTGCTATGGAAACCGTTGGCGCCAAAACTAATTGTAGAGATTTTTAGTTGATCATTATATTTTCTAGGGGAATTTGGTGATTAATAATGGTCCTTCTGTCGAAAATTTTTTAAAAAAAATTTTGATCCAGGTCAACGTTATTAGAAACGTATTTGTCATTAGTATCGAGCATTTCATTTAAACGTTACTAACAAAAACCAATTTCGTTAATTTGTACGAAACTTAATCATATTATTTGATATAATTATCACCCTGATCGGAAATGACCCAGTTTTAATTAAATAAAAAGTATTCGAAGATGATCTTAAAAGATACAATATCATTACAGTAAAATGATATTCATGATCAAACATATTTATATATAATTAGTTAATAATGATAATAAAATAATAACAATCTGTCATTTTTAACCATAAAGCTGGTTTAAAATTATTTAAAAACTTCCTAAAATTTCTATTAGAGTAATAGAACAAATTCATAAATGTTTAACGCGATAAACTACTTTCTTTTATATTACCCCAATAACACAGGTTGCAATTTTACATAAATTTGATGCAAAACTGCGTCCGTTTTTGCTGTTTGCTGGCATATTGCTGTTATTTTGCTCTATTTTGCTGCACTTGTGTTATTGGGGTATAAGTACTTGTGGTATTCAAGTTGTACGTCTCTCATTATCCTTTGAAAATACAAATAATTGAAGAAACTCAATTTTTTATAACAAAACAATTATTTTGACCGTCTTATTAGATGTTGTATAATTATATTTTTTTAACGTAATAAACTAATTTTATTTTTATAGTAAACTTAAAATATTCAACAATAATTGAATACTAAAAATTCTTTTGCTTAATGTAAATGGGTTAAAAAAAGAAATATTTATAACGTATTTGCAATTGCCTTTTTTTCCAATTCGAAAAAATATACAGGCCGATTACAATCTATCAACCTGTCAATTGATTAAACTTATCATTTAATAGCACTCTTATATATACTGCGAAGTCGCAATAATGCTTTAATAACCAAAGCATTCGTACGTTTTTGATCATGAGGTTCAAAACATTTGTAATCTTTTCATTGTATTTGCTTATAAATTCGTCGCTCGGTAAGTTCGACGAGTCATAAATAGTATATTGTGTACCAAGGGCGTAAAGTGGGCTTTTTTAGACCAAGTGTGGAGTTTGCAGTACGAGTCAAGGCGAGTTAGCCCGAGCCG
>JAWWEO010000045.1:20339709-20353919 GCA_035582975.1 Ormyrus labotus | reverse complement strand
TTCAAAACGAAGATAGTGTGAAAAGGTAACACCAGGTTAAAATCATCTTTATGCTCTTGTATTGAACATTATTTTTTTGATACGACTTGTACATAGCTTGATTTAATATATGATTTTTATTCAAGCTGGTACGAAATAGTTTTGCGCAAGAAATTTCAAAAATTCTGTTTTTTAGAATTTTAAATATTCCAACAACAAAAGTTTTATTGTTTGAAATTATGTTTTTGAAATCTATTGTTTTTAATTAATCTTAGAGATAACATTAGAATGATAAATTAGTTAGGAAGAAGTTAAGTGCCAATGAATTGGTAGCGGTTTTTTTTCTGTTTAACAGTATTGCTTATATGACCCTTTAATGGCTGTACACATTTCAAGTATCGTTATAAATGTTATTTGTTAAATAACGAATTTCAGAGTTTGATACTTTAACATTGGCGGTAATGGCAAAACGTAAATATTTTACATTTATGTCAATACAGGACTCACAATAGACCGAGACCAGCCGATACGCACGGTAACAAAACGCAAGCACGCACGATCTTAGCGAAACTTACAAAATTACTTGGAAATTTTTTTCTACTGAATATTTTGATGTGATATTGTACACATACTTTTGTACCATACTCCCATCAGGATAAGACGTGACATTTCCCCCCCGCACCGTGTAGGTCCCACGGTCGGTATCGAACCTCCTTAAAAAACAATTATAACAGGTTTTTCGAACAACTCCAAAAATTACTATTACAAAGTTTCCTCTAGGAGTAAGCAACATTGCAATAACGCACAAAAGGCCTTTTTGTAACAGTATAATTAAAGAGCTTTATCTTTTTACTTCTACTATTTTTTAGTACAAGCCGTAGGCTCGAGTATCAACAAGTTATTTTGGTTGAAAGTTCTGTAAAAAAGAAAAATTTTTTGAAAGAATATTTCTTTACTCAGTCAGTGCAGGAGGGTTTATTTATTTTTCTAAGTTTTCAATGTAACAAGCGATTCATACGATAAATTGAAAAAATTTAGGAATGTTATATTGAAAAATTGAATAATTTTTCCTAAAACTATGTTTAATGCGCTGTATTAAATTATCAATAAAAAGACAGAATTTTATTCAGTAAAAGCTGTATGAGTATTAAGCTAATTAACACAACTACTATAGCGCAAAAAATTATTGCGTAGTTTATTGCTAATTTTTGGCTACTTTTTTGTGCAAAACTTAAATTTTATTGTTGTAGATGGTTGTAAAAAACGTAAATTGTCATAGCTTAAAATTTGAGCTAATGCAACTGGCTTTGTATTTTTTGTTCTAGAGGCCAAATTTTTAATTTTGTTGCTCTAAAAGTGATTCCGAGAAAACTAGGTTATGCCAGCTTGAGCTTTAAATTCTAGCACAACCACCTGCATAACTCTGGCCTTAATTAATATATCTCTCGGTGAAAAGAACGGCATATTTTGTTACAAATTTAAGATTTTGTTAAATAATCTTTGAAAGATTGAGCAGCAAAGGGTACCCCGTTAAGATAGGTGAAATGCCCTTGCTCGGGAATATTAAAATAAACTTAGGCTACCGTTTTTTTTTAAGTATTTAAGATAAGGTTTGAGCATATTAGTAGCTTCCAACGCCTTAGCGTAACCTGCGTATAACTTAAAAACCGTCATTTTCATAAATTATTTTTTTTCTTTGTAAATAAAAATGGCACCTTCTAAAAAAAATCAGATTGATATATCATATTTCGGCTATTATATGTGAATTTTTCCAAATCATAAGATGCAGCCTGTCACCCTTAAAAAAATGCTCAAAATATTCAAAATGCAATAACTGCTTGTTCAAGGGGATACAGTAAATTTTTTTTTAAAATACATCTTTTTTGATGTAAAATACAATAGAATTATAAGAAAAATGGATTTCAATTGAGGTCGCGAAAAAATAAAAAAACTGTTTTTTTGAGTTGTTTTCGTGTTTTTTGGCCGCTAATTCTTCATCAATTATTTATACAGTAAAACTGATAATATCATCGAATTCTACAGGAAAAAATATATTAAAAACATGTATTAGACCTTCAGAAATAATGTTGGTTCACAGTTCGAAAATTATGCAAATAATATGTTTTCAGACGATTCGGCCCATTCCAGTATAAATTAAAAAATTTGTCATGTAATCCGTAAATACTTTTGCTCCTAAGTAGATGTAATTATCTGTATCATTAATGAAACGGATGATTTGTTTTTCAGAATGGCTTTCAAATTGATATATTTATTTATGTCAATATTATGCTTAAGATTGAGCATTTTTTCAGCATCGGCCAAACACTCCGTAGAGTATTTGGACCTACTTTGTGTTGCAAATTCTTGCAATACTAAATTAAAATACTTTCTTTGAAGGAAATGGCCTTGTCGTCATCTTTCTATTTTAAGAATGTTTCGTACACTAGGTTGAAGTGATTAGCAGATTTTGTAGGTACAATTTTTTCATTTTATACAGCTTGAGCTTCCTTTTCAAAATCTCGAATCGTTTCCTTTTCATCTGATGAGTATTCTAAAACTTTAGATTTTTTTATCTTGCATATCAATGGATTTTTTAAACTCGAATAAGGTTATGTTGACACGGGAAAACACATAGCGAAGATGAATTTAATAAACCTTTTGAGCACGAAACTCTCCTTGGAATTTTTGTATTCGTCATTGTCGAATGATCCCAAGCTTTCTTTTTATCGGGTATCCGGTCTGCTTTTCGTTACTTTGCCGTTAAAGTAGTATACATATATATGTCGTTGGCGTCGTTGAGAGAGCAGGGAGGGAAGTACTTCTACCTCCAGGTGGCGTGCAAATAGGGATGGAACAACGACTTTCGGCGTATGTACGCAGGAACGAAAGGCGAATTTTCGACCGAGGTAGGAAGAAAAATAGTTTACAACAGAGTCAGCGATACCATTAATGGCATGTACACGTAGCCGTCCGTTACATTGAATAATTGCAATTAAAAAAATGCTTAACTATCTATATCTTAAGTACATAAGTGAATGTGTCGATGTCCAGATTTAAGTACATTCCAGAATCATTGCATACCAACATAGAAGTGAATTTCATGATTAAAAAAAAATCAACATGCAAAATTTGAATTTTTTGTGAAAAACACTAAAAAATCGATACAAAACTTAATTTTTACATAATTTTGACAACGAATTTAAAAAGAGCAATTCAACATTCTACTGCGTTTTCGCCAAATTTTAGTTTACTTCGGGATTATGGGTTCATCAATTACTTGTTTTCAATGATTTCAAACACATGTATCTCTTTACTTTGCATTATTTTGACGCCTCCTATGCATATAATTCTATCTGAAATTAGCATTCAATATGATTCTAACTCTAACTTATCTGTTACATAATTCTTATTGGAGTTTTCACGTAATATAATTCTATCTAGAAATTGAATGCAAGATGAGATATAGATCTGGCTTGTAGTGTCCCACAGCTAATATGCATTTTAGAAGCGTTGTAATGTCAGTAAAGCAGGTAGTATGGCTCAGTACGGGGCAATTCGTTACTGAAAAATGGCAATGGTATAATGAGAGATATATAGCTAATCTACATTCCTCATACAATTTATGCAATAAAACTTCTTTTTTATTTCAATTTTCTTCTTTTTTATAATCCGTTCTAAAATGTGATAAATAGAATCGTATTATTCAACTATCATATATACAGTAAAATATTGGGCTCCAAATTAACAATCAAATGAATGTTAAATTCGGGAGTGACGGATTTGACGAAAAGAAAATTGAAATAAAAAAGAATTTTTATTGCATAAATTGTATGAGGAATGTAGATTAGCTACGTTTCAATGCATTGGCACCAGTTATTTTTGTTATATTTATATGAGTTATATCGTTATATCATTGTAACTCATCAGTAACGAAATGCCCCTTACCGGGCTATACTATCTGCTTTATTGACCGTACAACGCTCCTAAAGTGCACATTAGTTGTGGCCATTGAGGGCCAAATCTATATCTCATCTGCATTTAATTTCTAGATGAAATTATATTACATGAAAACTCCAATAAGAATTATCTAACAGATAAGTTTGAGTTAAGAATTATATTTTAAATTAGAATCATTTTGGACCTGCTTGTGAATTAGAATCATCTTGCACGATGTGTTAAGTTAGAATTATATTGAACGCGGGCTAAATTAGAATTATCTTGTATTCAATTTCCAGATGGAATTATATTTTTTGAAAACTCGAATAAAAATTATCTAATAGATAAGTTTGAGTAAGAATTATATTGACGCATTTTTAACTTAGAATCATCTTGCACGATGTGTTGAATTAGAATTATATCCACGTGGATTTGAGTTAGGATCATATTTAATGCTAAGGAGAATGCCCACGGCAATTCATGGTCAAATTTTACAAGGAATGCATATAACCGGTTTCAGCATAAAGAATCTTTAAAATCTTGAGTATTTAAATAAAAATTGCATTTTCTGTTAAGTGAGAAATACGAAAAAATGTTTTTTTTTTAATTTTTACTACTGAATGTCGGATGAAATCTTAATTTTTTCACTTATTTTAATGAAATTGGCTTTAATTTTTTACATATTTCCCTGCATTTCCCCAGACTAAATTTTATTCTATTGTTGATATTTTGACCATCTCTAAAAGATAGCGTTACTTTTATACGTTCTGCATTCTCTTTCTTTTTACAAATCCGTGGAGATAGTATTATATGCGTAGGAGGCGTCGATCATCTTAATTTTTCATTCTTGAGAATATTTACGTCTCTGAAAATGAAAGAGAGAAAAACAAATGAGAAACGAGAAGAAACGACATGCAAGATTTATTCTGTCTCTTTTCTTATCTTGACTTTTTCTCTTTGTAACCCCTGCATCTTTTGTTTTATCCCCTTATTTTCTAGTTCCCTCATTGTAGAATTTTCTTTTTCTTTCTATGACACTATTTTCTTGCACCGACACACTTAGAAGCTAAATGTAAGAAGCATGTATTCATCTTTATGCGTAGTTAAAATTAGAGCGTATATTTTTTGTTTATAATAAATACATTTTTCGTTGACTTATATAACAGGCATATGAATTATTATGTTACGACTAAAAATAATATTATAAATCCCATAGACTGGCGTTATAATAACTTATTAACAAGGACGTGTGCTAACAAGATTGTAATCTCCATCTTGTTATTTCGTTACTGCGCTTGATGAAATATTTAATTGAAAAATAAATGGATTAAATTATGCAGTTTAGTACATTATAAATGAACTGTAAATGGAAATAAAAAAAAAAAAAAAGATTTCACTTATTTGAGCAGATAATTAAGTTATCCAACGTTTCGTTTCTCTTGATTCATAGCATTTCTTTTTGCGTGATTCAATAAGTGCCTGTACTGGATTTCCCGCGTGCATACGAGTTTTGGGGAGAAAGGGACATTTCTCATCGCCTCTGCAATCTCCCCATTTATGAGGGCTTTTCCCCCTTTTCCATCTCTATTTCCTCAGCGCTGAACTTATAGGCTTAATTCCGTACGTTTGGCGAGGTCAGAGCAATTGGAGACGATTCATGTGTTTCAGCCCGGCACGCGATTAATCCTCCTGCCCGGGCGAGCGCTCGAAGCCCTGGACAGAGCCGCTCTGGACTGTTACTGCCAGCGGCGTCGTTAAAAAAATCTCACCCGTCGGGCCATTAGCTGTTGTCGCTTCGCGAAGGAACGAGCGGGAGAGAGCCAGAGAAAAACGGAAATGAAGGATTAAATGGGTTTGCCCATTGTACGGCTGGTCCAACTGTGACAACGAATCTGAGAACGAAGCCCGGCACAGGTGATGTTGCAGTTAAAGTTCGTGCCGTTCCAATCGATCGGAACTTTTGGTTCGTGCGCGAGTCCAGGAGAAAACTTGACTAAATATTCAGATAAATCAAGTGGAGCTTTTGAGGAAATGAGAAGGCCAGAGTTCATGGGTGGGGCAACATGCTAACTTTGAGTTGTACGAGATTGTTTCTATGACCGTTCTTGGTTTAGCGAGACTTTCTCGGGCATGTTCAAAATCGATCAATGTAATATTTTAAGAAAATTCAATCGACTTCTTTTATAAAAACCATTTATTCCATTTTTCTTGAAATATTTCACAGTCTTGAAGTATTTTTCACGAAATTTTGAGAATACTGGAAACACTGACATTTGCTTGTCAATATCAGTGAAAAGTCTTAGTTTATATCCTTATATTTCTTTTAAAATTGATCAAATTTTGAAATATAATCCAAAAGCATTTTAATAAAATCTACATTAGGACATTTTTCTAGACTACATATATATTTTGATATAATTGAATTACGCTACTTTAGTGGATGTCGCATTGAGAAGAGTCGTTCATCCTTTTTTCTTATTTGGTTTAAATTTGAATATGCTCTAAAAAGGAGTTCTGCTTGAACTAGCACAGAAATAAAAATATGTTAAAGTCTATCAAAACTGTTTGAAGTTTATTTCTTCAATTTTCAATAAAATCGTGTACTTTAAAAATTCCTTTTACACTCATATATTTAATCTTGTAAGTTACGCCGCCAAGTTTTAGGAAAGGTGCTACATAAAATTTTTTGTACAACTTAAATTTCAAATACCACAATAAAATTTTTTCTCGCGAATAAAAGCTCCTGTTAATTATCCTGTTTTAGAAGAAAATTACTTCGTTAGAAGAAACAAATCCGTTTAAAACTGTAATAAGATTAATTGCGGCCTAGTTTGCATGAAATTAGACGGGAAAAAATAGGGAGTTAGACCCCGAACAACAAATAAAGCGAGAAAGAAACAAGAAGGAGCGAGGAGGGAGGACGTGGAGAAAAGAGGGAATCGTGCCAGGTTTTGTTTTCGTCGTCGAGCTAGTTAAATTCATAGGAGGAGAAATCTTACTAACGAACCCTTTGTTCTCTCTTTCTCGCACGAGAAACCGCGTATGTATTATTATACACACACCGCGCAGCCCTAGCTGGTACAAAATCACATCGTCGCACTCGCCTATGCTCGACTGGCACGCCTCTGCCAGAATCGCGAGCCAAACATTCTCCTAATAATACCATATAGAGCGTTAGTGTATATTTTCCTCCTTTTATCTAGTACTACGACGGACTTCTTGCCTCCTTGAAATCTTTCGCAGCTGGTACAATTTGGCGCAGTCGTTCGAGTTTTTTTCTTCTTCTGTATCCTTGGGATTTCTTGCGTCGGTTCGTAGAAAAAATTATTTTCTGGACCGTTAAACGGATAAGGGAAGAAGGAAATTTGATTCTGAAGGAAGACGTTTTTAGTATCTATGTGACGGTATATACGAGGTCGATAAATTCGCGGATGCCGAAATGGACACTACTGAATTTATCTCGATCTGTAGAGTCATTATATTCTTTTAGCTATAGTGAGAATACTTCAAATCTTATAAGAGTGAAAGAAGACTACATATTTCTAACTAACGTACGTTGTTTTAATTTTTGGCTTATTTTAGGCATTTTTTATAATAAAAGTACTTATATAAAAATATATAAGTACTAAAATTGCACGTATAAAGCATTCCATCCATTTGCTGATTTTTTAAAATAAACTTTGAATTCCCTGTAACAATTTAAATTTTGTAATTTAAGTAAACCTATAAGAATTAATTGCCAAATTTTACATTATATTTTTTTAAAAATTATAAAACTTGAAATAGATAGGGTAATTATTTGCGCAATAGCTTATAGCTATTCAAGTCTTGCATAATCTTGCATTATTCTAAAACTTTCAACATTATTTAGTATTAAACTATAATTATGAAACTGAAAAGTTCACTATATAACATTCAATACGTAATATTTTTTGATATCTAAGAATATACAAATTTAATTTCAAGTCTGTTATATTGATTTTTATATTAAATTGTAAAGAAACGTTCGGGAGACAGTAGGAGCAGTATTATTGAATTTCACTTTTATTGCGCTATTTTAACTTTTATTTTATTCTAACCTTTTTTCATTATAAAAAACGTTTAAAATTAAATGTCAACTAGGCATTACCACAGTTTATTGCCTACTATTCCACGCTTTATAAAGTTTAATCAAATTGTAATCAAAGCATTACGCACTTAAGCAGATCGACATGCGTTAAGCATATGAAACGCTAACCCGGAGTATGCAACTTAAGACTTAATCAAGCTTCAAAGGACAAGATCGCATGAACGTATATATTTCGTTGTTATCACCGTTATGCTGTTTCGTAAGGTTATTCTTGGAAATTATTATTTCATCCAAATGATTGTTATTTATAATTGAAAAATGCTTTTAAATATATTTTAAATTTTAATATAGATTTTTGGAATATTTAATTAATACATAAATTTTTGCATCAAACAATGCATGCTTATTTTTTCGAATTAATGTAAAATAAAAATACGATTTCTTTCTTACCATATTCTCTGTGCACTGAAGAGACCACGAGGTTTTGACTTTTATCAACAATATGTAAAGAGCCTAAATAATCTTGATTTATCTAATCTTCGTTGCCTCTAAATTCTTCTTTTATTTTACTTTGAAAAATTAAGTTTGTTTTCTTAACTACACTGTTAGACAATTTTCATGTATACATATGTAGTTTGTTTATAAAATATGGAAGATTTCTGTCAGTGAAGGTTTGGCTAGGTTCTTCTTTTTCCTAACTTAACCGCCTAGATACAGTCTTCCTTCTCTGTACCATATCTTTGATTACTTCTTGAATAGTTAGACTTTTTTCACAAATCTAGTAAATTCTGTTTTAATCTCTGAAAGAAATTTCTAGTCATTAGTCTCTTTTTTACACGTTTATATTAAGTAAAAATTTCTATCCAAATCATATATTAATTATTAATAAAACATATAAAAACAAGAATGTAAACTCTGAAAAAATAATGAGCATAAGATAACTGCATTATAAAATAAATATTTAATGTCATTTTATAATATTAATATACTCATTTATGAATCAATGTAAATCATTTTTATGAGTGCAATAAATAATCTAAATTGATAAAGCACATTAGTATCTTACGAAAGCAACAAATTTAATTTTTTTTGTTATATTAATTAAATTTACAATCTTTTTTCAATACTGTTGGAGTATTTTCGATTAATCTCAACATTTACAAGTAAAATATTAAATCTCCCTTCTGATAATTAATGTTTCATTCCCTTACTTAGCAATAAAATAGATTTTCCATCGAGTACAATGCTCCTAAACGTCGAATTCGCTTCTGTAACGGATAAATGGCGAAAAAGGCTATTGTTGCTGCTGTGGATTCGCCGTTGCAATGACCGGAAGCCAATCTGATTGAGAGCGCTCACAGCAGACGCTGCGAAAATATTGGGATTTTTACGCTGCAACAATCACGCCGAAGTCAAATTAGAGCAATTTAGTAAAGCTAACTTTTAAGTATACTTCATTCGTGTGTGAAGTACATCGGAGCTGCATAATTTGTCAGTTTAATTACTATTTAATTAAAATAGAACGATGAAATTACTTGATTTGGTTATATTTAAAGTCCCTAGTGGCTCATTATTTGAAGACCACAATCGCATACCTATAAAAATGCAATTCAATTTCAAATACAATTGATATACTTGAAAGTGGTAATTTTATATTTCAGCTTTAAAAATTTGAAAAATTTAAAATTTAAAGTTACAGGAAAAACTTTTTTTTTCACAACTAAGTTTATTGATAAACAATTAATTTTATTTCATAATAAATTTTTAAATTTTGATGTTAGAAAATCATTTCCAAAGTATTATAAAAATCATAGTATTATCAAACGTGTTATAAGCCAACTACATATATACAGAAAAAAATTTTATAAAATAGTTGTTACTTATTCATAAAGCTTTCGTGCTCATTAATTTTTGAAATTGTAATAAACATATTTACGATAGGTTTTAAGATAGGTTCATGAAAGAAGTGATTTTAAGAGCTTCTCTAATTGCAAGAACTCTTATGAAAATTGCGTCTGAAAATATAAGATGTGTGCACAATTAAGTTTCCAAGAAAAAAAGTACGTTTTAAATGTAGCATCTCGTGTCACGGTAGATGATGTGCTCATTATTTGTATTACGAGTTTTAAAGTTATAAGGTTTTTATACATGAACTATTTATTTTATCATACTAGTAACATTATGCTAAAGCTTATTTTACCCATGCAAATAAGATTTATTTATTCTTTTTGAATGTGTAATAAAGCAGTTAAATGATTGAAAAACAAATCCAAGCAAAATAAAACTGATAGGGAAATACTATTCATCTACTATTAAAGTGATAACCTAAATATTTCGTAGATGGCTTTAATTATCATTAAAGTTTATAAATAATTTCTATTCCGCAGCCATCATCGAGTGTTGGTAACTACGTAGTTTTCTAAATTATCAGCTGCAAATACCAGTGCTAGTCAACAGAAAATCAATGTTTTTGGCCGATGATAATGCAGGTGACTGCAAAGTCAAATAAATAATTTGCAATTTCAATTTTCAATTTTGAGTGCATATTCTTTCAACAAAGTTTTCTGGCCGTAAGATTTAGTAACGCAGCTTTTCTTAAATTCACGTTGTTATAATAAAGTAAAGAGAAAGCGAAATAAAAAAAAGTAACTTACTGAGGGATGGTTCGTACTAACGAACAGTAAGGATGGTAAATGTTTTGCGTTTGTCAGGGGTGGCACAGCCGCAGATACTGCAGGTACCTCCACCAGGTCGGTAACGGTTTAGCGGAAGGACGAAGTAACTGCTTCCGATCAATAATGTTTCAAACGAGTCTCCATTTTACCTCTAAATGCAATTTCGCAGAAATTCAGTGGCGTGGCTTTTCAATTGACATTTTTCCTCTATAATACAAATTTTGTTATATATTAAATTATATCATTTCTTATTTAAATCAGGTTGATGACAAATTTCATTAAATGTCTGTTTTTTGGCGTATTCTCTGTTCAATTGATAATACTTTTTATTTTATTTGTTTTAGTGTGACGAAATATTATATTGAATTAAATTAAATATACTGAAAAATATTTCGGCTTTTAAGCATTTCTTTTATTTATATATTTTATCACAAAATCGTTAACATTTTCCCTACAGTAAAAACGTTACCGAATTAATGGCTAGCCATTAAAAGCATGAACTTGATAGAGTTGTAAATTGTTATTAAGTAAGATCGTATCAATTTCACTGTAGTTTCGCTAAATATAAATGCACAATAAACTAAAATTGGTTAATATTTTAAATAATGGTTTAATTAAATATAATAATTACTGATTATCAACACCAAGTATCAATACAGTTATTTAAAAATATGTAAGAGATTAAAAATATTTGATCTTTGTAAAAAGATCTATTTTCAGAGAAATATAGGTTTTACAATTTAAAAAATCTGATTCTGTATTTTGAAGTTCTCGTACGTATTAGTATTTTACCAAATTACTAACGATTTTACGACTAGTTTTGTCTTAAATACTTTTGAGATTTCAATAAGTAAGAATAAGCGAAGATATAGTCAATTAATTAATTTTCTGTAATAATTACTGTAATATTGTGTGCATTAATAATGGAATCAGCAGTTTGAAAAAGAATAAAATTATAAAATGGTGTTTTAATGTTTACTTACTTTTATATAATAAATTCTTTAAATAACATTCAAAAAAATTTCCTTTTACGTTTTAACTATAATTCCCTTAATTCGATTAAAAAAACTTAAAAGCATTTGAGACGTGTTCAAAGACTAAATCGGAAAAATATACGATTTCAATATAAAACTAAAAGTTATTAAAAAAACAAAAATGTATATGATTGCTTAACTGCTGCTAATAGCTTTTCCATCAAGTTAGAATTTGTTTTTTATGTAAGATAAATATAAAATTCTTTAAGATATCCATTGAGAATTTTAAATCCGTTTAATTAAAGTTAATGAGCAAATTTAACTTACTGTAGCAATTAAAATATACCAAATAAAGCAATATTGATTCAATCAATTCGCGAAGGATGCTAAACATGTGTGCAAACAATTCATTGTTGTTTTTGTCTGATTGTATTTGTCGAAAGTTAGTTTTACCAACAGAACTTCTATGTTTTAAATGGAAAAACATACTTTAAATGTTGTACGTACCAATGAACCAACACGGAGAGAAAAGTTTTGTAAAAAGTACAAGAACAATTTAGCAAACATTATTGTAAGTTGCGAGCATATTTGAAAAATTCATTTCTTTAAATTAAAATAAAAACTTGTAATTTTTTCCAGAGACGCAATAAATATGAAAATTTTCATTTTTGTGCATTTAAAAAGTAAATTTTATTATGAAAATTGCTCTAATTTTTTTAATTAGCCGACATGCAAATAACGCGATGGCCAAAATTTCTGTCAGTATTTGCTATCAGCTTACAGTGTGACATTATCGATATAGCTGTGTCAGATTTGCAAAATTTACAGCCTATTGCACTATTTTGCTTAAAATTTGGAATTTAATATGACTAGAAAACCTTTAATATTATTTTATTCTTTTTAATTACTACTCGATAAACTATTTTTTATATGTATTCTGTCTAAACCGATGTCTGAAAATTTTGGATACCTTGTATGGCGTAGCCATATTGATGACGTCAAACGGTTAGATTATATTTCCAATATACGCCCGTTTGATTTGAAAATTTGTATAACTGTGCGTACGGCGTCTAACATATAGCAATGTATTTAAATAAATAGAATATATTTTCAATGTTACACGAAAATCGGATTTATCTCTTTTACATAAGAAAAATTTAAATATTTAAAACTGTAAATTTTACTATATAACCTTGTAAAATTTAGTAAACTCTTCTATGTTTTGAAGACGTTTTCTTGTAAAATATTTGAACTACTTCACCTCGTGAACATATTCTGAGTTTGCTTGTAATTAAAAGTCAAAATTTATTTAAACTAAAACCAGAAACCATTTGGTTTACGCTTTTTTCTAGTAGGCTAGTATTAAGATACATATATATAAATGCAAAAAAAAAAAAACAAAAAAATAAGAGTTTTAAACAGTTTTAATATTAGGTTTTAATCTTTCTATGATTTTTATTAAAAAATACTAATTTCGCTGACGTAGGGACGCACCTTGAGTAAAAAAGTTAATTTTTTCAATTTAAAATCAGAACTGAAAATGACTACGATCGAAAATTATCTGTATAAGTGCTCTGCAATTATTTAAACTACTTGCCAGTGTTTCCTTTTATACTGGTTCGTACATGCCTATTATGTTCATTAGAAGTAAAATTTTAGTAGAGTTATTTTTCTAAACTTTTACAATGACGGGGTAGTTTATTTCTTGTAATTTCGTATGCTTTTTGTGCGTTTTTAGTGATTGTTCGCGAGTTACCAGTTTTTTTAAGACCGTAATTTTATACTACAACATGTAAGTATAATACGGCTACGTTTATTAGGTTTTTTAAAGTCTAACATAAAACACGCAACAAAATTCGTAAGAAAAATATTTTAATATTTCATTAATAAATGTAAAAAAAACAAAGAAAAAAAACGTATACGCCTTTAATCTCTTAATGAACATTAACGGTTAACTTTTTATCTGTTCAATTTACTTAAAATAATTAAAATAGTCATATAAATTTAATTAATATTGACTGATAAATGTAATGAAAACCAGTATTAATACAATGGACACAAGAAAAATTGAATAAAAACTACAGTGTATACATATCTTAAGAAGACAATCCATGCACGTATCACCGTAACAGTGAGGGTAATTGGAGTGCCTGACAATTAAGATTTTCATCGCATTAGCTCGCGAATGAAACTTGCCGCGGAGACGAAGAAATACATCGGATCTCGCCCGTATCTCTCATTACGAATTTGCGGTGCGCCCGTCTCGGCATACATACAGACGGTGGCGGAGCGCGAGGTGGCCGAAGAGTCAAGGGTGGGAGGGGGGCGGGAGGTAGAGGCTGTACCTCGGTACGGTCGATTTGCAGGCGCCACGCGACGCTTCCACTTTTCGGCCCCCTCGGTATATACGTCTATGCGCTCAACTCTCTCTCTCTCTCTCCTCGTCCGACTGAAATAGCTGCTCCTCGGGGGCATAATGAGCCAGCGCTCGGTGAAACCAGGCCGCTGAAATGTTGACGGTAAATACGTCGCTAAGACCGCTGCACCGCGCTGACAGCTCTCCGCGCGCGGGGGGGG
>JAWWEO010000045.1:20278333-20329801 GCA_035582975.1 Ormyrus labotus | reverse complement strand
GATTCAACTAAAGAGGACTCTACTAAATCATTTTACTAAATATTTAGTTGAAGTAACTAATCTTTTTTTTCAGTGTAGTCTAAACTAAAGAGAAATATTTGTGCAAATAAAAAGTTCCAATATTATTAATGATTTTCTCTATTTGCTGCCTTCTCAGCTTTATATTTTAGAATTGAATGTAGAAAAAAGAATTCATTAGAACACTTATAAAAACCAAAATGGTCAAAAAAGAAACAAATGTAAATATAACCCAGATCGATCTGCGCGTCACGTGAGTTCTATTTTTTTCCCCGCGTGCTGTCTGTAATAATTATCACTTACTAAAATGACGCTTCGAGTGAGCGGACTCTCTTTTTTCGCGCTTTCACACGTTTTTTTACCGGCTACTTTCCGCGTGACTGAGGCGTAAGGTTCAACCTATTACCCTCCATCCAGTTAAAAGCTCCACTTTATCGATCTCTTAAAAAAGAAGTTTTTGAATCAAGACGTAGATCCAAGTTCAGAACTAAGTTGTTTTCCACTTCTTGAACATTTTTCTTTTTTTTTTTTACTTTTAAGGTAATGTAATCTTTACATCAGTTATTGAAAAGCGTATGAATCTTTCATTGGGTTAGTAAAGTTTATAGTTTCACTCTATTGAAGTTATGCGGTTAATTAGCGTTTATGGTAACAATATGCACTACTTAATTTACACTGTGCCATAGTATTTCATGCATTATAAGCAAGCTCCGTGCAAATAGAAGTAAGAAAAAAAAACTTATATCCATTCAATTTGGTTACGGTTTAACATATAAAATGTTAAATTATCATTTACAATCAATTGAAAGGAGTAATAACGAAAATCTCTGTTTATTCGAATGCTAAATATCTAAGTGTCCTTTTTGAAAATGATGAAAAAAAAATATCGATTTAATACAGCACTCGATCTTAAAGAGAATCCAGTCGTCATTAAAAAGCCAGGGGCAGCGCCGCAAAGCAAAAGGAAAACCGGGCAGGTCGGCAATCACCTGTAATCGTCGCGCCTCTCGCAAAAAGGAAAATGGCACAATTAACAGCAGCGAGAAAGAGCGAAAGAGAGAGAGAGAGAGAGAGAGAAAAAAAACAAGAATGCCTCTTGGTCCGTCATATCTCTCGAAGTTTTCCTCGGCGGAGCAGTGTCAGGGTCTTAACCTCGATGCTCTCCACGCATCTCTCTTTGCGAGCGTTCTCTCTCTCTCTCGCTGAAAAAGGCCTTCTGCTCTGGTTTTCGCGTCGCGTGTGCAAGTGACGAATGCGAGCGATCGCGCGCGCGGTCGCCTGGTGAATAAAACAAAAGCCCTGGAGCGCGGACGCGGGAATGAAGAGCGAACGATTGCTTAGGTTTGTCGTGACCTAAAATTAGCTATGGGGAGCAAGGAACCGGGGGGAGGTCGCGAGGAGGGAAAACTTATGCCGCTGTTCAAATTGCGAAGGCTGCCTCGTCGATGTTGCTCGGAGCTGTTTGTAAATAGGGATTTTATTAACGAGTAGCAGCTCTCGTTAGAGAGTCGCTGAGATTTAATGAACTCGGGGGAAATACGAACGAGCGTTAAACATGTACGGAGAACTAGTCAGTGTAGGGAAGTTACGGTAAAATGTTTTGCTTTATGGATAAATAAGGCGTATTTTAAGTAGGAATGAACCTTTTTTTTTTTCCAAAAACTCATTTTTGTAACTGTTATTTGCTTGTTCCATTACTATTAAACTCCTGAAACTCCTACGCGAATTACAAAATCAAACATCAGCACAATCGATTGTTTGAATTTGAATTAATTTTATTATTGTATTCTAAGCAGACACGCTTGCAAATGGAATCTTTATTGAAAAAGCTATTTTTTCTCATCTCGATCAAACAATATCTTTCAGAGCATCGCATACATCTCCCGACCGCACGTTACATTTCCCGATTAAAGCAGACAATATATCCAGCGATAAAAAAAAAAAAGTGCCGAGCCTGCTAACCCGAGAGCACGCGATACGAAGCAATAGAGAGTAAGAGAGTGTGCGCGTGGCGAGAGAGGCAGAGAGAGAGCGAGAGAGAGAGAGAGAGCAAGAGAAGGACAGAGCGAGATCGGCGTATCCGCGCGGAAAGCCATACGAGCAGTCCATAAAATCTCCATACAAATGTGGACCAGCCACACGGCCCGCCAGCAGTTAACTGTTGCGCATGCCAGGGTAACCGCATTTTTTCGCGTTCGTCTCTTTCTTTCGCGCGGTGCGTACGCGCGGTCAATGTGAAAGCAAAAGCGGCCCGGCGACGCTGAGCACAATGACGAAAACCGCGAGAGAGAGAGAGAGAGAGAGAGAGAGCGTCGGAACGAGAAAACAATCGATAGGACAAACGCACGCGTAAACGACGAATTTCGTCGCAGAAGCTAAAGCTCCGCGCGACAAAAAAAAATATCCGGTTTTGGCCGCTGTTTTCCTTTTTGCCCGCGGAGCCGGGCTTTTCGGCTGTAAACGAATTGTTTTATTTTGCTCGCTTTTAAAAGAGCCGAAAGTTAAATCGGAGGCGCTTTCGGCATATCGCGGATGTACAGATAGTTTAATATTTACCGGAGCGTGAGTTTCTATCGACGCATCTGAGGCAGAAGGAAAAAAAAAACCTGAAATTTCTAGAACGAAAAAGTTTATCTGAACCTTTTTTTTAAAGCTTTTGATATTTCAATGAAGTGTACTGTATTTATTGATTGTAAGTAATGTGCATTCGAATACTTGTGCAAAATATTGGAAATTACAGTTCTTTTTAAGTAATTAATGGTTATAAAGAAGGTTTTTTTGAGCTTAAAACTTATTCGTTAGATCGGTTACGAGTATTCTAAAATTTTAAACTTATTGGGCGAAAAGATTAAAAACTTGATGTCAAATGTCAAAAGATGAAATATTGCTGAGAAAACCAAAATTGTAATCTGGAAAGCATTCAATTCTCAAAGTAAAAAAGTTTGACAAGAAGCAAAAGAAAGTGGAAACTTTTAACGGATTTTGCTGATTATAATTTGCTTTTGTTTTTCACTCATTCAAATTATGCATAACAACATTCATTAAGAAATTTCGTGTTCTATTATATTTAAATTTAATTTAAAAGCTCTACAAATACACAATTTTTATTAAGATAAGTTTTTTCTTAACTTAGTTCTTTTGAATACATATGTAACATAAAATCTTTATTAAAAGTCCTTATGTAGTCAAATTTACCTGAATATTACTTTGCAGCGTTTTTCAAAAGAGTTTTACAGCAATGATAAAAACGGAAATTCTTTAACTACTAGTAACTTTTTAAACAAGGAAAAATAATAATAAAGTAGAGATTGAAGATCAGCAGTACATTCTGATGAACAATAAACATTCATAACACATTACAAATTGAAAACTAAAAATCTGCAAACAAATATTTTGCATAAAAACGTTTTCTACCGTACACTTCAAAAGAATTCGCAGCAAACAGTTTTAAAATATTTTTTATCGCATACCGACGACCATCAAATTGAAAACTTAATAAAGATAAACATCTCTTTAATTAGAATAAACGACTTAATTACTTGATGAAGCGCCAAAGTTTACACGAAGCATTTACATGAAACCGCGGCGTTATTGTAGTAATTTATTCTTCAGATCTTGATTGCTTCGAACGCAAAAATTGAATGCGGCTTTGGAGCAGCCTCTGGAAAACAAGTAACGCTGAATCAGGGGCTATAAATTCCGACGAAGCGAGAATATCGCAGAAACAATATATTTTCTTTGCGTAATTGCTAATTCGTTAACGTCGCCGCCGAGAGAGGAGCAGAGAGTTCCTCCGCGGCCAGTCGTGAGTCAGCGGCGCAGGCTATTGTCGCTCTTTTAATCGCGCGGTTTTGACGCGCTTCTATATATTTGTGTGATTCGTCGGTCGTACGCATCGATTGCCTGAAAATTTTACTCGATCGATGCGAGCCGCTCTGCCTGTGTGAACGTCCCCCACGGCCATGACACGGAAGGACGAAAGGGGGGGAGGAGAGACTTAAATTGTCGATGACGACTTTGACGCGCGAGCGTCTGGAAAAAGGAGGTGTCGCGCGGCTATTTATAGGTTGACCAGGAGTGGCCAGCTTGCACGTCGAAGGGATCTTGCTTTAGAGCAACGTGCCACGCTGTGCTTTGCGTGTGCATTTCGTTAGTAAGAAATTTTAGAATTAAAAACTAATCCCTTCGACTTTTATGAACTGTCATTGTCGCTTACTTTTTCTTCGGATAGACTTCAACGCATGCCTGAGTGGTAGAAATGAAGAAAATTGAGTTCGGAGCCTGATAAAGAATCTAATCGACGCAGACGATTAAGTTTAGGTGCTCTTTATTAAAGAGTAAAATAATATATAAAAGAAAAGGAGGTTTACAGACCGACAATGCAGAACACGAAGTTGGGGGAGGCGGTGGCTCCATTAGGGAATGGTCGTTATTCGTCGTTTTGAATAAACAAAACTAGTCTTACATGTAAGGTTCATTTAGACTAATCTATTAAGTCACATTACTCGCTGTGCTAACGTGCGTAATCGATTTGGCGGACGCAGTAGGTCTACTATTCCGGTTCCGGGTCTACGGATTCCTAGAAGTCGATGATGATTTGTCTTTGACGGAAATGATTTAGGAGCTCGGGCTACGTCGTCCACAGTAGTTTACCTGTCAAACAAGATGGCCTTATAGCGGACGGCGCAGCTCAGTAGTGCCCATGACAACTGCACGATCGATTTCTAGCAGGTGGAGGATCTGGAGTTTAGATCTGGACGAATCAGGACCTCGGGCTATGTCGTCCTCAGTTAACCTATCGGACGCGATGTTTATAGTATAGCTCAGCAGTTTACTTGAAGGCTGCACCATCGGCTTCAAGTGGATAGGGGATATGGAGTTCAAATTTGGATGGGTCAGGACCTTGGGCTATGTCGTCCTCAGTAGTGAACCTACCGGACGAGATGTCCTTACAGCGGATGGTACAGCTCAGTGGTTTATCTGACGCCTGCACTACAGGCTTCGAGCGGATAGAGGATCTGGAGTTTAGGTCTGGACGGATCAGGACCTCGGGCTATGTCATCCTCAGCAATTAACCTGTTGGACGTATGCGGGTATGTAGGGAGCGAAGGTGTCTGACTTTGAACGGCGCTCGTCTACCTATTTTTTATGAGTTTTTGAAAGAACCGCAAGTAGAAAAATGCTGCATAATTTAACTGGTCATGCAAAATTTGCGTCATTCATTATGATTGCATATCTTTCATATTTAATTTTGAAAACTATTTGTCATGCAATAAAATCCTACATTGATCGAGTTATATGCAACCATTACATAATAATTTGTTTTATGTAATGTCTTTTTATAGTCAATGTAAAAAGTTAATGGATCAATATATTATTTTTAATATATAGATTTTGAAAAATACAGGAAATCTTGGATAAAAGCATTTATGATCTGCTATTGATAACTTTACAATCACTAGGCATTATATTAAGTGATAACTATATTTTTTAACAAAAAATTTAATACAATTATGTTTCTTGCTTTCAATTCATAAAAATGCGCAAATAATATACATTACAAAATATAAAAATAAATTAATAATTTAAAATAGTACAACTTTTCATCTATTATTTCATAAAAAGTCTGAAGCAGCTACTTTTTAATTTCTTCCCGGTTAAATTTAATTTAAAAAAAAAGAGAGCAAAAACGTATCAATTTGTTATTCCGCGCTGCGCAACATTAATTACTCGCAGCAAGCGAATCGGAAATTAATTGCCATTTAGCAGAAGCATATAAATAAAAAATTCAGCGAAAAATTTGCCGTTTCACTGCTTATTATCCACGCCCACACGGCGAAGCACCCGTTGCATTCGGAGCTCTTAGCGCTCGAGCGAGAAAATCAGAGAAAATGCATCTATCGATCGCTACTTTGCTCCCTCGCCTTTTTTCGCCGCACATGCAAATCTGGTTATTCTCGTAGCGCGGACTTCGACGAGCCGCACGCAATACGTGTGTAAATATAACAAGCTGCGCGTGATCCTATAATTGTCGGCGTGATCGCCGGAGTCCTTAAGTCAAAGGGTTCTCCGCGTACTTGAGTGCGTGTTGGGTCATCGACGTATGCACGTCAGAGCCACAGTCTGGCCTCGACATCTTACGGCTTAATTCTGACGGAGAAGCACGGAATTACTGGCTGGTTCGACGGCGGAAGGCGGATTGAGAAAAATTTACTATTTCTTGAGGTAAATTTTCTATTTTGTGGTGGTATCGGAATAATTTTTAGTAATTTTTGCAATTTTTCTAGTATATTTTACGATAATTTCAGTAAATTTTACTCAAAATTAAACAGTAAAAATTGTCCGACTGTGTACGCATGCGTTGTGACCGGCAAGCTGCACAGTCGCGCGCTGATGTGGAAGACAATGTGATTTATGTATTATAAGCGTGTGTCAAAATATCGTACTACCAGGAAATAAAATTTAACAAACAATTGTTTTAAAAATTAAATAAACTTTTAAATTAATATTAAACAAAGTATTCAACTTCTTTAGCCTGCTCTACGAAAAAAAGAGTAAAATTTACTATAAATTTTGTAAATTTTACGGTAAAATTTTTCTCGTATATGTCGGATACATCTCGACGGAGAAACCTATTATTGCGATGGCGAAATGAAGATGGACCATTGTTTGGGAGATCCTAGCTTTTAGACCGTGGAAGATGTGTGGCCAACATAAGTCACTTCAAATGTCCTCATGCCTTATTCATAAAGAACCTATTGACTTGTATAAAAATTTCATTGTAAAACTGATTTTGAAAATTGAAATGTTCACAGATATTCCTATTCCTTTAAATATTTCTGGATATTCAGTTTTCATATATTTTTAAAAGAAAATAACGAGACGACTTCGAATTTATGTTTTCAAATTTTTTTAAATTTAATAGAAACTTTATATTATTTTTATGCACTAAAATTTAGTATAGGTATAGATCCTCCGTAAGGAGGCGAACAAAAAGAGCGAAACCCCGAAACGTTATAGCTAGACATTTCGGCCGTACACCTGTCCGATAAAAAATTGCGCGTCTACCCCAGAGGCGCCCAATCGGTATTTAGCCCCGGACAGACGAGTGACAGCCCGATACGTCGGAAGAAAAAAAAACAGCCCGGAGGAGATAGCGAAGCAGAAGTAAGCGCGAGCGCCGAGTCCGAGCTGTAGCTTTGGCGGCCGCGCGCGGCTTTTCACACACGAGCCATGCGTGCTCGAGTCCTCTCTCGTATCGCGTGCGCGTGCCGAGGCAACAAGCTTCACTCTGCGCGCACTCGCCCACGCCGCCGCTCGCGCGCGAGGGTGGGAGAGAAAATCCATACGTGCATCCCGCGAGAGAGCCTCCTCCCTGCTTTGCCGCGCGCGCCTTCGGCAAGGAAAAAAAAAACACACACACACACACAGCCCCCCGTCCACTTACGTGCGCCGTCACGCGTCCTCGAGCATCGCCGTGGCCCCTCTCGTTTTCATAGCCGCCTTTTCTCTCTCTCTCTCTCGCTTTCTCTCCTGCTGCTCCAGCGAGCTAAAAGCTCCAGATCCGGGGAGGGAGATAGGCGCGGGTAATTATAATAATCGAGATAACGCGGCTAATGTCGCATCGCGCGCGGCGCGATAATGAGCGTGAAGGCTTTCGATGACGGCGGAAAGGAGGAAATGGTTAATTAGACGGTTTTTGTTGCGTTCCGTTCGGGAGGCCCGGAGAGAAATTATGTGGGGAAATGGGTCGGCTTGATTAAGCTCTCGTTTTCGTGCATATGAGGGAGCAAGAACGAGAGTTTTGCCCTTATTTACTCGTAATAATGCTGTTAAAGACTTTTTTCCTCCCCGGGATTTTGCTTGAAATTAAGTGCCGAATCACTGTTTTTCAGTTGACATGATTTAGTGGAGACTTTTCTTGCGTGATCTGTGATTTAATGTATGCGTTTAATTTTAACGAGATTAAACCGCCGTCGTATGATTGATCTTTCAGCTGTTTTAACAGCCGTGACTGGATTTTATTTCGAGTCTTAGGTTTTGACGATTAGTAATTTGATCTGATCTTTTTTTCATGTTTTTTATGGATGTTTAAAAAATTCGTAGGTAATAGACGTACGACATATATACTGATACAAAAAAGTTAAAAATAAGTTGTAATTATATGTCAGTTGCTACACATGTACTAATTACTACTTTTTATGTCTGTTGCAGGTGAGTTACAAGCAGCCAATTATTGCTTCCGCAGTATTATGTAAGTTTACTAGAAAGCATATTTTAAAGTAATACATTCAAATTTGTCAACGAAGAGGAAGTTTTACTATTGCAGAAACTTCATAAATTATTTACACATTCCATTATTAGTTTTCTATTTTTGAATTTT
The DNA here is from genome assembly GCA_035582975.1 of Ormyrus labotus. Lineage (NCBI taxonomy): Eukaryota > Metazoa > Arthropoda > Insecta > Hymenoptera > Ormyridae > Ormyrus > Ormyrus labotus. Next base: position 20,321,400 of record JAWWEO010000045.1, on the reverse strand, counting down.
ACGTATATGTAACTGTCAAATAAAAAGTCTCTAATGTCAGATAGATACTCAGATATTAAAAAAATAATGAAATATTCAATAAATTTTTCCTTAATTAAACATAAAACTTAATGCATATTCTTCTTAATAAAATAAAGTAGCATGAAAGGGTAAATAAATAATCTGATGAAACGTTTTAACAAAAATTTAACAAAATCTGAAATTCTACTTTTTATGGGTTCTCAAATGCTCCTTCTTCAAACCCACTTCGAACATTTTAAATATTAAAGATTTATCACTATACATTCTAATTTACGTTGTTGTTGTTAAGTGTAAGTAGTAATACGTGTGGGATTATTTGTACTCTTGATAGTTGCAAAAAAGTACCAGGTAACCTTTCAATCATTCAGCGTTCATTCGACTTTCGCCCTTTTGAGAGCCGTTGGGGCGAATAAACCTCCTCCCCCGCTTCGCCTCTGCGCATCTTTTCCGATCTCTTCCCGCGTTCCTCATTTGAACGACCTCGCGTAAGAATACGGCGAGAGCTGGCGAGCGAGTTTGAACGTACACGCCGGGGTTTCCTTCTTGCGGTTGCCGCGCGCATCTCTCGGGGATTTCGCCTTTTACTCCCGCAAGGAAGACTTTCGATACGTTGCCTAGCGGGGAGATAGGATCTGTAGCGAGAGGTTCCTGAACGGCCTTGACTTGACTTTCATTTCTCCCTCGCTTCCCTTTGTATCGCGGTTTCCCACCCTTCTCCCTTCCAAACACGGCCCCCTCGTCCCCTGCTTTCTTATTGCTCCGATTTTCTGTGTACGTGGTGCCTCCGGTACGCTCGTCTGTTTCTGCGTAAGTATTTTCGGGCTTAATTTTAAATTTATGGGAAATATTTACAAGAATTTTGGTACTACTTTACTTTTTAAATAACGGAAATATCTTTATTTAATGCAAATAAATTTATTTTCAAATGTAAATGTAAATGTAAACTTTTAAGGATGGAACTCACTGTACGAGTATTTTGGTCAGTTTCCCCCTCAAAATTATTTACCATCGTTTAGCATCTTATACCTTATATTTGTTTATTACATAATTTTGGCTTACGCAATAGAAAATACAAATTACTTTGTAAGAAGATAAGTTATTTGGTTGTTTTTTTTCTTTTTACTTCGTTTTTCTTATATAGTGAGATTTAAGTTATTTAAAAATACAAATTTCTGTTCTTTTAGGATATAGGATAGGTATCTAATAGCAGTTGTATGAGACGAGAACTTATGCTAGACTGATATATTTTCTCTTAAATGAGCGACTCTAAGATGTCTTACTGAACAGATCTAATCGATACATGGTCCTGAATAAATAAGGGTCCTGAATAAATAAGAGTAGCTTGGGCGTAATCCGTGACTCAAACATATGATTCTCTTATCAGTTAAACTTAAAAAAAACTAAACAGTCAATTTCTATCGTAATTAAATTTAATCTGTTATACAAACTAAATATTATTAAAGTACTTTAATAACAAACAAATATTAATATTTTTTAATATAATAGAATAAAATGTCAGTGTTATCAAATTTCAAGTAAAAAAAAAGCACTGTAGGCATAAAATGGAGATAAGGCAGCAGCCGCCCTCGCTGCGCAACAGGTAAAAAGATAGATGTGGACCTACGTGAAAGTGAAGAGTAAAATGTGATTCCTCAGAATTTTTGGCAAGTCTTTGCGTGTTACGTTCGCAGCTTCGAATAAAAAGTGACAGCAGCTTTTACTATTAAATATCTGTAATTTTATTCCACCATAAATGATTCCTTGCAGATTTATTTGATTGAAGCCCTGATAGCAAACTGTCAATATGTTCTAGCCAGTACTCTAGCGTCTATAGGCGCTATTGGTAGATTTAGAACCTATAGGTAGATTTTGAACAGTAGAGGATTTCTAGCTTGAAATTGTAAGATTTCGTTCTAAGAAATTCTAAGTAATCCAATTTGTCAAATATTTGATTTAACCATTAATAAATAATTAAGTCTTAGCAGCTAATGTAAAATTAAAATTAATTTGTAAGTTAAATTCAATCAAATTGTGTGAATAAATAAAAAAATTCAAAAAATATATAGCAAAGGTTCCTTTAATTTCTTGCGCATGCCCTAGGACGGTGGCGTATGCTATAAATATATATATATTAGACTCTTATCTCTCTTTCGTAGGACGGTGGTCTGCAGCTCTTGCAGCTTGTTTATTATCGTTGACCAACATCGTAGTTCAAACTGAAGTTTTGAATTAAGCGATATTACTTGCAACGTAAACTGATAGCCTGCTGAAATCTAACTTTTGGTATACTTGTATTGAAGTTAACTTGTACGTGACTTAAAATTTGTAATTATTTATTTTTATTCAATATTTCAATTAAATTTTTAGTATAAAAAATAATAAATAGCAATAATAATTATTTAATAAATTTATTTAGTACAATTTTCAAAAATTATTATTGAAACTAAAAAAGAGATTAGAATGCTTATTTTAACCCTGTTGAAAAAATCCTCTAAAGTCTTTTTCTGATAGATTCTGATGCAAATACACATGTTAAATTGTATAAAATGTATAAAATAAGTGTTATAAGATTTTTTCAATAGGGAGCAACGTTGAACTGCACCAGTAAAACTAACATTTTGCTTGATTTCTTATTTACTCATCAATGAATAAACAGTTATGTTATAATCATGGATGCAGTTAAAAATATACTTATTACTTCCTTTGTTTTGAGACCCAATTTAAAAAAAAATATTGTAATTTGTGCGAGGTTACAAAGAATTTTAATTATTTTGTCTCCGAGGAAGATTCTTCCTCAACTGGAATAGTTGTTGAAATTAAGCGTGAAACGTCTTGTACTTAGGATACGTCAGATTAGTAGTGAAGTACTTATGCGGTTTCTGAGTCTATCAAGAAGGGTCACACGTTCGGGTCACGGATTTTATTGTAACTTTGCCCTGTTTCCTAATATAAAAATACTAAGGAAACCGAAGGAAACCATGTCCGCTTAGTCAGCAAGATGTTTTGGATACTATTAGAAGAATTTCCTCCTTTATTTATTATTTTATGACATCTAAATACTATATACACATATATACACCAGACATTCAAAGATTTTTTTTCATATATATTTTTATGAAGTGAAAAGTGATGCAATGTTTCAATATAAATCGAATTAAATTTTCGAAACATATATATTATTGGATTAGATAGTTTCGATAGAGATGAAAATTTAACATTTTAAAATAGTAGAAGAATACACTTTTCTTCGGCGACTAATCGCAAAAAGTATAAAATGTTCATGGTTTGTTTTATAAGGGAATTTTACTTTTTATATTTTCACTCGCACAGTAGTATACTTCAACTTTTCTTTTTATACAAACTATTGATTTTTCTGGTTCCACGAAAAATTTTCTGATAAAGTAAAAGAAACGTAGAATCTATGTATAGGATCGCAGCTAGGAATTCAAGACTGAAAAAGAGAAAAAAGAAGGCTTGCCAGCCAAGAGTCGGTAGTGACCCTTAAACCGGAAGTCGTATTCTACCTGGCCTTCTTCTTCTTCCTTCTCTATCTCGTGCATGGAATAGAAACGCGAAAGGCAGCCACTTCCTTCTTTCAGCGTGCCCCTTCCTCTTCGTCTTCTTCCTTCCTCCCGCTCTTTCTCTCTCTATTCTTTATTCTTCGACTTACTTTCCTCTTATCTGTGGGTGTATATATATTTATGTGACCTCAACACCGACGATGATAATGAAATTAAAGCCGTCATGCTGTGTCCTTATTTTCCCCGGAGTGTCGTCGATGTGCTGGGGTCCCTTCCTATTCGTCACGTGACTCATTGGCCTCTGACCTTTTAATGAAATATAAAGGTAAAACAAAAATTAAGTTTTCTGCAAGACTCGAACTTGTAATTTGACCGTTTAGCCGTTTACTTTAAGTATATCTGTAGAATAACACAATGTAAATATCGTGTTTTTAATAAGAACTCAATATGTACATATAGAAAGATTTAAAATATAATATAATTGTTTTGGATCATTTATTAATACAGTAAGTTTGATTTATTAATCAAATGTATGAAAGTAAATAAATTCTTATTTTAAATAGATTAATTTAATTCTTATATTTGATATTGTTTTAAATGCACATTGCCTAATAGTCTTTTGTGATAGTATATTTTCTATGGATTTTATTTTATTAAAGCTTTTAATTAAAACACTTTAAAGATTTTGAATTTTTGCTGTATTAAAGTCTTAAATCTTGCTTTAAACCTGCAATACAAGGAAAACTTCATTCTCGGTTACACATAATAGGAAGCTCGATAAAACCTATAAATAACACGAATCGCCTGTATGATGTCAACAATCCCTTTTAGAATCAGAGGTTAATTATTGAGCAATGTTCTATATCCACATTTAGGTTAATGACTAAAGTTTATACTTCCTTAATTAAAGTACCTCAAACACTTTCACAAGTTAAATCGTGAAATATGTATTAGTAAATTATGTTAAAAACAATGTTTTTAACGAGAAGTTTTACTTCTTTGTTTTCACTTTTCTACCTTAGTAAAAGTATAAAATTTTATGCTGTGAAGCGTACATATTATAGAAAGCTTTTATTATATTGTAAAATATAATATACTAATATTAAAAAAAAGCATTTGATTGAAAAACAAAATTATTTATCTAAGATAAAAAATGTATCATTCTCGCAAATGAAAAATATGTTTAAAAAATTCATAAAGTCGCATCACTTTCAAACTATTATTTTAAACGTTTCCAATGTATATATAATGTTGATATTTCAATAATTAATTTCAGATTGTACTTTCTGATTTCCTTCATAATTTTGGTAAATAGTGTTTATTTTAATTACTTTTAAATAAATTCAAGAAGAGCTTTTTGATAACATGCGTATTTTAATAAAATCTGTACAAAAAGACTTTGACTGCTATGTATAAATATTATGTATTATGCTAAAACATAATTTATTAACAATTTATAAATATATAAAGTGGTTGCAGTCATAACATTTATTATTTATATCAGTTACATCATGGCATGTTGTGTGTTCTAATTGTCTGACGAATTCTTCCGTTCTATCAAATAAATCATCGAAAAAGAAGTCAAAATAAAACCTGATTAAATTTGGTAAGGTTTTTATAACATTTGCTACTTCTATGTTTTCATCTGAATCTGGATCTTTATCAATAAATTAATATGCTCTCTGATAGACTATATTTTAATACTTTTCTGATAGCTTTTACTATTTATTTTTATAATTATATCTATGCTGCTCCTACCTTTCACTCTTCCAGTGATTTGTAAATGCATGTTTGAGGTGTGCCAAACTTCAATATCTGTAAGATTTGAGCTATTGTCCATAAAAATTTGGTTAAAAACTCTTGGGCTTCCACGTAGCCAATTTTTTTAAAAGCACTTAATTGTTTCTCTTTATGCCATTCCTGACATTTCGACTCTTCACGTTCCCACGTAAAAGTAATTTATATAATTTTTACCAAGATTTTTACTTGTATTTTTAAACGAAGGTTATTTAAACTGTGTCTATTTAAACGATAGACCCAGTGTCGTTTGAATTAAAAGAGAACTCGTAATACTAACCAGGAATAGAAGATCATTACTAACAAGGAGAGTATACGACATTTGAGTAATGGATTTTCTTGTAACTTTGGGATATGTTTTCTAATGTTAAAATATGAACGAAGCCACGTCCATTCGGCCTAATGCTCGATTTTTCAAAAGTTATGTGCTCTTTTATAACAAATTTAAGAAAAATCGATTTTTATTTAGTCGCGTATAACTTTTCAACTATTAATGGTACAGTATTTAACTCCCAGCATTCGAAAGGTGAGATCAAATTCTATCGATTAAAAAAAATTACATCAAAAAATCTTTATTTGTTCAAAAGTTATAGTGAAACAAAGACTGACCTTTAAAATAACATAAAAAATCTACTTACATAATTTTAGCCTAATTTTATTGCAAATTTTTATTTAGCTATAACTTTTTAACAAATAAAGATTTTTTGATGTAATTTTTTTTAATCGATAGGATTTGATCTCACCTTTCGAATACCAGAAGTTATAATACTGTACCATTAATAGTTGAAAGGTTATACGCGACTAAATAACAATCGATTTTTCTTAAATTTTTGATAAAAGAGCACATAACTTTTGAAAAATCGAGCGTTAGGCCGAACGGACGCGGCTTCCTTCATATTTTAACATTAGAAAACATATCCCAAAGTTACAGGAAAATCCATTAACCAAATGTCGTACACTCTCCTTATAAGTATTACAGTTTGGGTATAATAACGGTTGAAACAAAACTTAAAATTAATATTCTAAATATAAAACTTGCACAAATTAAAATTCAAATTGTCTTCAGTATTTTGTACTCGAGGTTTGTATTAATCGTAACTTTCATTGCTTCAGATAGTTTATTAAATTACATTTTAAATTTGTACTATTTGCATACATATAACGTCACATTGGACAAAATTCAATATTTGATCTCCGGTCACGAATTCAACTCGATTGCCGTAACTTTCATCCTCCTCTTGTCCTTTTAAAATATCAGGATTATGGAACACTTTTTAAATCGACCCTGGCTTCATTGACTATGCAGTACTGGTCTTCTTTCATATTTTTTTATGTTGTACAAAATAATCATTTTTAAAACAATCTACAATTGCAATATGGCGTAATTTATTACTCTTATTTTTATTCTTGGAGCAACTATTCCATATACTTCTCCCGCTGTTTCATTAATTTCTTAAGGAGAAGGGAGGAACCTGCAGCGATGAAGGATCGATGGGGCTCTGTAATTAGTAAGCTCAAGCAATGCTTAGCTCTCTAACCAGGCCTTTGGCGCTGTGTCTTTGCCTCTTGATAGTGCTGATGATTAATTACAAATCAGTTTGCGTACCACTGCAATTATCATCCGCCGAGCTAGTTTCGCGCAGTTCCTTCACCAACGGCACCTCTTGAGGCTCCTTTACGGCTGGTCCCTCGTGTGCCGAGTCGGTTCGAACCGCTGCTGCTCTACTAGATATCTCGATTCCTGCAACGCGCTGAAAGGGAATGTTTGTTCGAGCTGAAGAAAGACTGCGGCAGTGGCTCCTAATGTAATGAATTCCGTCTAGGGATTGCGCAACGATCATTGAAAAAATCAACAAATTTTTACGGGATCCAGATCAGGCAGATAATGGATGAAAATACAAATAAACAAATTAGAATTTATTCTCATTTTTCAATCGGTAATACAGTTATTGAATGTATCGTTTTAATAGCAATATATATTATCCGAAAATATTAGAAATAACGTAATTACTAGATTTAAAAGTAACTTAGCTCGTTTTATTTCAAGTGAATGGCAAAAGTTTTGACCAAATTGTATTTATAGCTTTGTACTTTAATGTGGAAATGGTTTATAATGAAAGTAAAATAATGTGAACTTTATTTCATATTCAAGAATTAATTTGTAAACATTTATAAATTTCTTTTGTACATAATATGATCAATAAATTTTATTTTAAATTGATTAATCTAATATGGCTCAGTTTATTTTATCGCTATAATAGTAATGATCGTTTAAAAGAAATTTAAAAAATTTTTTCATATTTAAAATAAATGCAGCTGCACACTTGAATTATTAATATAAGCATCATTTAGAAAACGTAAAATAAAAAGATAATCGTTTAAATTAAATATTTGCAAATATAAATTCTGCACGAAGTCCTAAACGTCTGACGCAAACACGACTTGAATCACTGCACTAGAGCCAAGCGATGAACGAAAGAAAACCTCTCTTCCGTTCCGCGATCACCTCTGCACATATAAATTTAAAACCCGGCTTTTCTCTATCAGCTCGATGAATTATGTGAGCTCTCGAGTTTTAACGATTCTCTTCACGTATTGGTTTCTCTCATTACGCCGGAACTTCCCCGTCTCTTTCTCTTTCTCTCTTACTCTTTCTCTCTCTCTTTCTGCCTATCTATCCTTCTCTTTCAGTTTCCTCTGCACCGATATATCGGGAGGCCGCTGAATTTATTTTGTATGCCGCTTACGCACGTCTCGACAGTTTCCTCTTTCGTTGTGCGCTGCCGTTCAATCGATTTGGTGACCGGACAATGCCTACGTGCTGCATCGATGAAGAGACAATAAGTGCCTGAGTGAAATAAAAAAGCCGACTGCATCAACAGAACCTTTGCCTTTTATGCTGCAATGACGTATTTTTCAAATTTTATCGTTCCTACATCTCAAGAATCTGTGGTAATGATTTTAAAGTATATAAAAATTTTTTAGAATAGTCCCTGATTCAGGTGATATAGATTGATTAAAGTAACGGTTTGTTTCGCTGGGCTTTCCATCCAAGACAAGACTGCTCAAGGCGCAGGATCAAATCGTTGTTAGTTCGAAATTTTCGAAGGCATTGCAAAAAGTTGTCTCCAGATTTTTCGGCTGAAATCAAACTTATCGGCTAAAAAACCTTATTGTTAAAAAATTACGCGTACTTTCTCAAATTATGGACTAGTTATCCGGTCACTAATACCCGAAAAAAGGATGCAACGCTAAGCTAACTTAAAAAAATGTTTCTAATTAATGTAAATATAGTTATAATAATAGTTTTCATTTAAAAGTTTAATTATTGTTATATTATTCACGTTCTATTAGTAAAAGAAATAAAAATATATTTAAAGAAAAGGTTAATATTTTGCTAGTCATTTTAAATAATTTAATAAAGTTTTTTTTTTTATTTAGTTAATATGATAAATGATATGCAGATTGATTTTTTAGTAAATTCTTATAAAAAATTCAAATATATACAAAAATTCTAAAATTGAAATACATTGAATTAGAATTAGAATTAAATAAGATGCTTGCTTATATTTTAAACACAAATAGAAAGTTTTTTGGAATACATCCCATTTACACTTTCCTATTGTTTCACCTGTTTCGACGAGTACTACACAAGTGCAGTTCCTTGTACAGAATACAATGACTGAATAGCCAGACTGACAGTAGGCGTAAGCATGCAGCTCTGAACTCGCATCGTCTGTATCCATTTTGAGATGGAAACTGCATGATGGTCTTCCTCTTCTCTCGGCTTCGAGGTAATGAATGGTTTTAGCGTCTTTTGTGCCATTTGACCAAAGTACCGGCAACTTCGTAGCGAATTCACTCTCGATACCGTGCAAACCAGAAGTTACGTCATTGATTTATAAATCAAAAATGTTCCTTATTTGTAACTCTTCATTTTTTATTTTCAATTTGAAATTAAATTTTCTTTAATAATTAAGTTCTATTAAAAGACGCTAACTACGCGTACTTACGAAACAAGAAAGGAAATAAATCTTAAAAGGCATTCGCACTTCTACTTCAATGACTTTTATTATCAACCTTAATGCGACGTGCCAACTGTTATATAGCGTCTTTGAATCTGCACGCAATAAACAGCTTCGTAAAATGGACGTTTGCATTTATATTTTATAAGCGTTTGTACTTCGTCATAAATAGCCTCCCGTGCTAACGACGTAGGCTTCGGTGCACGTATGCATGCTTGGCGACATTCTCTTCATAATAACGAACCGGTAGAGCGCGTCGTGCGCATAAATATACCCTGCAGGAGGAGGGCCAGCAATGTGTCGGTATTCGTTCCATACTCGGGATGGATATTGTGGACTACGACGAGAAAAACGGCGGGGGACAAAAAAGAATTACTTGCCTCCGTTTATCGATTCTTCGTTCAAGTTCGTCCGTGTCGGCAAACAGGTGGACGACAGGGTGGCCCCCTGTACTTTGTGCCTCGCCGAGCGTTTTTCGCTCTCGCTCTTTCATTGTGCCTCTCCTCCGTCTCTCTTTTTTTCAACTTTTTTTCTCCATTCTTCTTTTCCAGCTTGAGCAATTCTGCAGGTTTTGGCTTTGTAATGTCAGGATCTTTGTTTAAGCTTTTGACGTACAGATAGTTCGATTATTGACTCTTGATTTTTGTTTCTTCCACTCGCTTATTTTCGATTTTTGAATCAAGATACGCCTTTTGTAAAGTGGCTCTTATACTGCAAGTCTGCTGAATACATATTATCATCAAAAAACGTATTATATTTAAAACACTCTGCAAATTGTTGATGACGTGTTATTTAATTTCATCATCCATGGTCATACATTTACTGCAAAACTTGTAACCACTTTGTACTTTTTAAACAGATATAAAATCAAAATACAAATATTATTTAACTTTTGCCAGCGTGATATTATCGTATCGTATATTAATTATGAGACTGTCTGATAATTTTGCCTTAAATTTCGACTAAACATGCATTTTATGTTGAAGATCCATTATTTGGAAGGAAAATGAAAAGCCTACTAAAGGTAAATAAAAAAAAGTCAAGAAAAAATTGAATGTTCAACTTTCAGTAAGTTACTTTCAGTATAGCAACTATCGTAAAAGTGTCGTTTGAAAACGCTGCATTTTATAACGGTAGCAAATGTCCAGAAAATCGTTCATTCGCTGTATTTTACTGACACTTTCACACACTTCTCACACTATGTATTCGTTCCTATGCTTATTCAGTCCGTGACCCGGCTGAAAGTTCTATACGCGACGTTTGAGGAAAATAATAATGCTAACTTAAATCGGTATTTAAAAAAAGAACAAAACTATTGTCAAACAGTACTAAAACTTTAATTATCCGTTTTCAAAATATTTATTCGTTTAATACTATTCCGTATTTCTCTCTCTTTTAATTAAAATTCATTGTTGATATCATTGTTCATAAAAATATTTTGAACACTATTGATTTATTTTTAGTCATAGATTATATCGGTATTATTAATGGGAAAATTATTTGTATAATTACGATAATGCATTTTTATTAGTGCGCTCGACATATTATCGTTTCTAAGTTATGTAGATAATAATAACCAAAGGCTTGATGTACAATATTTCCATATTTATTGATTATACAGAATGGAAAATCTATTAATTCTTTACTGCCGCTTGAAAGTCAGGCAATAACCACAAATATTTATGCAATGTTCTATCAGATTGATTGATATAAAAAATTACTTTTCGAAAAGTCATAAAGAGTCATACCTTTAGCCGTAAAATTCTCGTTTTAGCGCGGAAAGTGAGCTCTTTCACTTTATTGTGAAGTAGTAAAGGGAAGCAGGAGCTTTACGATCTTCAGAGCTTAATTCAACAAAATAATACTTGTTTCAGACACGTGAGTTTCAAACAACTTCTTCCTCATTCAAAAAGAAAATGAGATTTGCACTTCTTGTTCGTGTACTTGTGAAATGTCGAAATAAACAAAAACTAAAAGTCGCCTGCGCAGTCGACGCGACTACATGGGTGGAAATTTTACGATGAGTGGCAAACAAAGCTAAACTGTACTTATGCAAGTTTGTTTTTGCGGATTCAAGTGTGCAAAGCGTAATGGGGCTTTGAAATATATAATAATGGAATAAAATTAGATTATATTAAGTTTAGATTCATATGATAATTAATAATTAACTTTTAGACGACAGAACAGAATTAAAGTTAAAGAATTACATACAAAAATGTTTTTCAGTTATTTTATAACTTCTTTTTAAATTTTATGACGTAAATGTTTCAAGCTTTAAAATTTTTTTTATTTTTTTTTTATAACAGTTATTGAATTCCCAGTATGTTTTCTTTTATGAAAGTTATAAATCATTTTATTAAATTTTATTTGTGTATTCATTTTTTTTAATCCGTTCTTTTTCAATCCTATTTTATATAGCTTTATACAATAATTTTGAGTAAATGTTTTTGAGTAAATTTTAATTTTATTGTTTAATGCGTTAACAGCAACTTTCAAAGCATTGAGAATCTCCAATGGTTATAAAGAAATTTTTTGCATTAATAACCAATATATGTATAGTTTATAAATTACAGTGATTTTTAACTAAAGAAAACATTTCATGCTTTTCATGCTACTTTATCGTCAAAGAAAAGATTATTTTTTTACCATAAATATTTCTCCAATAAAACCTCGATCAAAAATATTAAATCCTAAATTTATCATTTAGATAGCATACTATCGATATTGTACCGAAGCAGGATCAGCAAGAGTTTGCTTAGCTGTGTTATGGGCTAGCAATGAAAATCCTCTTATAAACGTGGTCACGATGGCACAAAAATGTGTATCGCGCAGAGCTTTTACGATCGGTCGGTCGCATGAAAAGAAGACCCCCACCCGTTGATATATGAAAGTGCATTCGATGCTTTTGTTGCCTGTTTCAGATATATACCAGCAGCGAAAATGGGCTGCTTCGGAAGCAAGGACAAGCTGAGCAAGGAGGACATGGACTTCCTCAAGTCTCACACGAGATACGACGAGGCCACCATCAAAGAGTGGTACAAAGGATTTAAAGTAAGTATCGAATTCCTTTTTAAACTCCCTTTTTATAAATAAAATAGCTGTACGGTCATTTGGTTTTACGCGCGATTCGTCATTGTTTTGTGCCTTTTACGGAGATGGCTGCGATCGAAGTAGATGGACAATATAGATAAAATCGTAGGTCGTAGAAATATCGATCAGAAATTTTCCAATAAATTTAGTATTGGTAAATCCCTTTATTTAATTTTTTATCGTAAAAATTATTTTTTAATATTTAATTATATAGGTTCACTATAACTATAAATCGATATCTATCTATCATTGTAATAAAAAGTTTTTTTAAATTATCGTTAAATTAATTAAAATAATTTTTTGTTTATTCTCGAAATAAAATGAGTTCCTACAAGACAGATCTATGGCTTGCAATAATAAGCAGGAGAGACACTATTCCAATATCAAAGGTGACCTATGTTACTATTATAAAGCCGATCGCAGGATCGCGCCATTGCCAGCTTCTTATACGATTTAAGACGTGTGGCAGGGAATTTCCAAATACAAATTTTTTGACGGAACCAGACTGTTTACCCTCACTTTGCCGGCAAATCGTTAGCCCTCGATGAGGTGCAGACGAAGCATGACCTCTCCTATTCATGTTTCTCTTTCTTGATCGACTGCTGTTGGCTTTGCTACTATTCCCGCTCGCATCTGGTTTTCAATTTTATCCGTCACTCACACCTTGCAACTCGGCTAGGACATCGTGCGTCGAACAGCCGTACTTTACCGTTTCTTTAAGCCGTAAAATCATATATGAAAGCAATTTTTAAAATGTCATTTGATTGCGTTAAATTTCATTTATACTTAAGTCATTAAATTTACAAATCCGTTAAATGATATTTTAATTTAATAAACATAACGCCGACTTGTTTACTGCCTATAAAAATATAACAATAATAAATTTTTCGAGACAGGTTTGAGCTTCATTTTCTCTGAATTTTTTAAAATTTCGCCTTCGATCGACAAACAATGCATATTTCGTCACGCTGCATCTGCGTATATTTTAGCGGTAAAGTACAAACCCGGTTAGCACAACGAAACAAAAAGCTGGAAAAAGTGAGCGAAGCTCTCATGAAGGATGCGAGGGAGAGAGAGAGAGAGAGAGGGGGAGAGAAAGAAAGTGTTGTATAATGTGGGCTGGAGGATTGCGCTCGGATAAATATGCGCGCCGGAGGAGGAAGCAACAGCAACGTCGGTTGGCCCCATACGTATACAAAAAGGCTCTTTTGCATTTCCACTGCTGTTATTGTACCGAGTGAAAACTGGGCCGAGCGCAAGCGCGGCATTCAAGTGCTTTTAGTTCCTCGCTTTAGCGAGACCTTTCTCTCTGTCTCCCTCTCTCTCTCTCTTTCTCTCTATCTATCTATCTCTATCTCTCTCTCCCCCTCTAGCTAGACAAGTTTCTGTTTTGCTCGCTTTTCGGTTCTCCAGTTCTTCGCTCTTATTCTCTTTTACTTACCTTCGCGTCTGACTTAACTCGTCTTTCTTCCTCTTCTTCGCTTAAGTTTTTGTAATCGGTTTGTTTACTCTTCCTCTAGAAAGTATAATGCTGAATATACTACAATCTATACTGATTTTTAGTTCATGAAAAGGATCTGTATGTCTGTAAAAGCGAAAACATTGTTTGAAATTATTGGTAGAATGATGTTAAACTTCGCAAATTTTACAACTATTATGAGCTCATTTGAGTACAATCCCTTAATTGCCTGTGTTAAATAATCTTTCTCGTAAAGCATTGCAAATCCCATAAGAGCAATTTGCTCGGGCGCTAAGAGGTTAATTACTTCATTAAGGAAATTCATGCTTTTTATCTTCAATAATCTACATTGTATGTATAAAACATTGTAATTTACATTAAAAATTACAATGCTGAATTACTGTTTTACAGTAATTCGGCAATGAACTGTGAAAATATATAAAAATACTATAATTTCTAATAAATTTCGCTAGAAAAATATGAAAATACACTTTAAATTTCCTAAAAGTTATTATAAATATAATAAATAATGTAAATATAATAAAATTTGCTATGGTATTGTAATTTTTATCTTGAAAAATTTGATTTTTACTGCAATATATTCTCTGCGTATTTCAAGCTCTGAGTGGAAAAATTGTTTTAAAAAACTGGAATGTTTTGAAGTCAGTTTTTAAAAAATTTTTATATTTTCCAGCATCACTATTTCATCTCCTAATGTTCTGTTAAACTCGAGTTCACCTAGAAAAAATTCAAAGAATGTGTTTTCATTAAACGAGAATGCTTTTTTCGTTTTGAATTCAGTAGACGAAAGCAACAGTACAGAAATATATATTGTTTTGATGCATTCCAGTCCCATTTAACATTATTGAAACAATGCTATTCTCGCTTTAAAAGAATGTAACAATAATATTGTTTTTCGAAGCATTGAAATGTGAGACTTTTATCAGCGTAAGCTCGAATCTAAATTAGTAAAATTTTTTCAACTGTAACAAGTAATATACCTTGTATGCAATCGTATATTAAAGTTTTTAAACACATAAAAGTGCATTTTCACGTTATTATTTGTATTTTTATGAAAATAATCCATAAACTGTAAATTTCAACCTTTCATTCAAAATCCACATTTTAATAAACTTCAATTTTGTGCTCTCAATAGGAAACATTCCATCAAGATGAATTCTCTATAAATCTCTTTTTAGAATGTTATGTACTATTTTTCAATGCTCTATTAGCTATGCTAAAAAAAACATTCCATCAAGATGAATTCTCTATTATAAATCTCTTTTTAGAATGTTATGTACTATTTGTCAATGCTCTATTATCTATGCTAAAAAAAAGTAATTTGAAAATGTTTAAAATTATTTACTTAGGATCTAATTAAGATATAAATATTTTCTACTTTCTATAGTATTATTTTGGTGATAAAAGTTTATCAAATCTTTTCTTTTAAAAAATAATCACTTCTTTTATCGGAGCAGTCAAGCGCAGTACTAATCGATTAAGAACACAAAGGCCATCGCTTCATCTACCTTTCTCGTTTTTTTTTCCTTAGAACTTTAGTTCAACGAAAATTCTGTGGTCCCTGATAAAATTAAAAAGTTCAAGAGAGCCCTCACAGCAGATAAGATTGTCAGGTTTCCTACACACTTACTGCGGAACTTCGAAATTAAATCCCCTCTGTCCCTCTTAACTTTCGCGCTGTCCGTGACTTCAAAAGTTAACGTAGAAAAAAAAAACAAAAAACAGTGTCATTAAGGCATGATTTTTCTTGTTGTAGCTCGATATTCGCTTATTGCCTATCCATGTCGCGAACGTGATACCATAAAGCCAGACTGAAAAAGAAAAACTTTCATAAAAATTGTAAATTACTGGCTAAGATATTATTTCTAAGTAAAGGCTTTAAAAGAAGTCCAAATAACCTCTGTAAAAACTTTTTATTCTGCATGTGCATTATCTAAATTTAAAAATAAATCAAAATATTTACATGTTTTACTGAATCATCTAAATACGAGGTGTACCGATAATGTGTACCGAAAAGTAACTATAAATATCAACGAACTTTTTTTAAAATTTAAAAAAATCTTGTTCCGCGTAATATTTGTGTGAGAAATTTCACCATTATTTTTGGCCAGTTCGCCAATAATTCCCCAATTTCTTTGATGAAATATTTTTAATAAGAATTTAAATTAAAATTTTGTAGGATTAATAAGTAAATGTAAAATGTAAATGTTGATTAAAATTTTATATTTAAAATGTGAGCATTTTTCGCCGATACCTTTCATAACGAGCAAATGCAATATATTTTTATTACTTTTCCTTAAAGTACTATTTCGACACGGATATGGAAGTATTAGTATTCAGAAATAACTAAGTTGGAACTTGAAATCAGTCTGCTTAAAAATAATGCAGCTATTGAAATATGTGCTCCCTGCAAGCTAAAGATTCAATTTCTTCTATCTATTTAGATGATATTATCTGTATCGGCGCCATATTCAGAGAGTGTGAACTGAACGTTTTAGAAACGTTAAATCTTTTGCATCTTCTTAGTTTTATTATAAATAAGGAAAAACGCTGTTTTCTTCCAGCAAGACGATGTGAGTATCTATAGGTTTTATAGTAGACACTCAAAAAATTGTTTTAGAATTACCACAGAAAAAACGAAATCTAATCCAAAGCACCCGTGTAAAAAAAATTAGGTTTCGCCCAAACTTTCGCCAAGTTTTCTTTGGCCAATGTTCGGGGCAAGCATAGAAAATGAGAAAATCCCAAACGTTCCAATTCAATTTCCAAAAAACTTAATAATTATCATGTTGGGTCTTGGTACAAAATAAGAGATTTTGCTCATTTGATAGGTCTTCTAATTTCTAGCTGTCTAGCCATAACATATGGTCTTCTTTATTCTAAAAATTTCGAAAAGACTAAGTATAGAAATTTAATTATAAATGACGGAGATTTCGATTGCGTAATGAAACTACCAGAGTCGTTAACAAATTATCATTATTATCATTATCATTTTTTATTATTATTATTCTTGATTATTATTATAATTTTATTATTGTCTATTTTTATTTATTATTTATTAATCAATTTCATTATTTAATTTTATTATGAACATCATTTTCTTATTATTTTCAATTTGACCAATATTTTACCAAGTTTTTGATGAAAACGGTGTCGTTTTTAGTAGGGTTGCTGGTCAAAAACTAGGCCAATTTTTAAAAAAATTCGCCAACACTAATAAAATAATGGTACAACACTAACAAAAAACTTCCTACAGGGAAGTTTTCACTAGAATTTAAATATTTACCATTACTATTACAATCGAAAATGTTGACGTTAAAAAATGGAAAAATAATATGAAAATCCTAGAATAAACATTGCTATAAAATTATGTAGCTAATTCTCAGCTTCAGTGGAAAGCTTTGCTTTATTCTTTGCGTTGAAGTAAATGCTCTGACGGTTTAATCCAGTGAAAAGGTTCCACTTCACAGCTTTGAGCTTTCGTGAAAGCCCCTGCCCGTGGCTCCAATTCTGACCCCTGCGTAAACTTGCACCTTCATAAAAAAACAATACGAACTTTCCATTGTGATATGCCTTTGCATATTCAAACAAAAGCTGATAAGTAGATTGGCATGGACGTTCAAATGGAAATTTTGAATGGCAATACTTTCTTTGGCCTTTTAAAGAATAAAATGTTCGACTGCAGTAATATCATTTTTATTTATTTTTTCACCTCCATATGGTTATCTCGCTGCCAGTTTTTTTAATTCATTTATTTAGCATTTTTTAATGTAAAGGATTTCAAAGCATTTATCTGAAAATGCATATTGTGAAAATTACTGTATTTAATAAAATAAAATAAATGTTAGAAAAATCTTTTCAAAATTTATACATTAGTATATTTGAATTAATTTTCTTCGTTTAATGTACATAAAATATAAAGTCATTGTTTAAAAAAAGGTTCTTTGTGGGTTACATTTATTAATCCACCAACAATTAAAAGTAAATTTATTGATTTAAGCATTTGATTACTAAAATTAATTACACTTTTCTTTTGTGTTTTTGCCTGTTAATATCTTAAAATATTAATAAAAAAATGTATTGACCTATTTTTATAACATTTAACATTTTTCATAATATACTTCAAGTCAAATATCTTTTTTATTTTATTTACCTGTTTTATTATTAAGAATGAAATACATATTTTTTAAACAGGAAAATACTTTTACAATAATAGCGTATGCTCTGGTAATTCAAATTCAAAACGTTTTTTGTCCTCAGCTATTCAAATCTATAAACAAAAGATTCTAAGCATTCTAGATAACTTATTATAAAATAAATAAGAAACACTAATAAGTAGCGCATTTGTAATGCTACTTCCGTGAAAATTTAAACAAAAAGTTATTTTTCTACTTTTTCTACCTCTCTCATCATTATTGCCAACTAAGTAATTAAAAATACAAGCTGAACATAGGTATTGCACAGATAGTTCGAATTGTTCAGCTGAAATAATTTATTTTTTCCAGTTTTTGCCATCTTGAAATGGTTTAAATTTTTAAAACGTTTTAATCTGTATATACAAATATAATTGTTAATCATTTCCCTGGTAGTAACTGGAATATTAAAAATGACCAGAATGACTATAAAATGACTAGGGAAAATCGCCTTTTTTATTAGGTACTCGTGTAACACTTTTTTTAACGGTGCTAAGCCATTTAATAGATTGACTAATAATCTTGAAATACCTTTATTAAATTTTAGATTTCGTTCTCAGTTATTTAATGGTCCAAAGCATCCAAGTGCTAAGAATAGCTTACCAGAATATAAATAATACAAGCTAGTCAACTATTTATAATTCTATTTGTGCGAGAAATTCATCAAATTTTTTCACGAGTTTCTGTCATTTTCACTCATCTTCATTTTCTCAAGCAATTTCACCACCTTTACAAAGTATCTAAAATCACTAATATCTTTGAAATACCGAAAAACAAGAGATTGTGTTAACCATTAAATAATGGAAGAAATTAATCCGAGTCTATTTATTAGAAACCAGATATATTCTTAACTTTTTATTTATAGTTTACAGAAACCTATTAATTTCTATTTATACGTTTCTTCGTTAAAAAAATAATCAATTTCGATTTACAATTAATATTTAAGAATTTATTTTTTTTTACTGCCTAGCTGTTTTTATTAAATAATACAATTTTTAGTAAATGAGTAGATAAGCATGATTATTTTTCAACAATATTTAAAGTATTGAGGACAAACGTATGTTTAAATATAAAATTTTCAACTATAGTTTTTCTTATCAGTGTTCACTATCTTTTCTAATACTGATAAAGTTTGAATAGCTTACAATTTAGAGATTTGTCACTGAACTTTTTATTCCACCTGTATAAACAAATTAAATATATCGTCATTCTTATTCTGGTGTAGTACCTAGCAGACCGTAGTTTCTCACCATTTGTCTGAAAGTATACACGCTTTAAAAAATGTTATATTTACGGAAAAAAATTTATTTACTTCTTGTTCTTACTTTCATGGTTATAACAAATTTTATTTATAGTTACAAGTATTCATCTAACATAGTATATGTTGATAGGTAATCTATTGAATCGCTTATCGTATAAAAGTTTGCCCCTTAATATCTCACTTAAAAAGTTTTATCATTCATTTTGACAATGAAGATTTGAAAAATGGATACGAAATTATACAAGTAATATTTTGATAAAATCTGGTGATCTTGGTACTCCTGTGTACTTACAAGGCGATGAAGAAACAAATGGAAGGGAAATTTATGCTGTAAAAGCGATTAATCTTATAGCTTCGAACAAAATACCATTGAAAAGAAAATTACTCGATGTTAGGGATCCATTGTAAGTAATAATTTTCGTACGTAAAGTAGAACTTAAAAACCGAGTGTAAAAAGTAGCGTCCGAGGATTAGTACTTTACACAGAAGACGAAAAAGTTTTATTGCCAAGATGCGAATATTATTTTTCAATAGAATATTTTATATAACATCTATAATTTTAGGTGTAAAACTATAGAATACGATACCACGTTACCTACTGCAAGTGTTATTGTAATATTTTATAATGAAGCTTGGAGTGTACTTTTACGTACAATTTACAGTATATTACAAGAATCACCGCCAAAAATTTTAAAGGAAATTATTCTTGTGGACGATAATAGCGATGAAGGTAGAAGTATTTGTTTAAATGTACGTGTTGAAAACTTTTTCAAACTAAACTGGCAAACTCTTTTTATTATAGAGGAACTCAAAGACTTACTAGCTTACTATATAAAATCTCGTTTACCAAAAAAAGTAAAATTAATAAGATTGAGTAAACGTCAAGGCTTAATAAAAGCTCGAATAAAAGGAGCTCAAAATGCCACTGGTGATGTTTTAGTTTTTCTCGATGCTCATTGTGAAGTTACTAAGGGATGGTAATGTTCTAAGCACAAGATGCTCTATACTTTTTAAATCAATGATTTAAAGCAGACTTTAAAAAAGATTAATACAAGCATTTGACAATTTTAGGTTACCTCCTTTATTACAAAGAATTAAAGAAAAACGTAACGCTGTTTTAACGCCAATTATAGATGTTATATCAGATAAAACATTAGAATATCTGCAAGTATTCCAATCCGCAAGTTTTCCAGTCGGTGGTTTCTCGTGGTCCGGAGATTTTATGTGGATCAATGCTCAAAAACACGACTTGCTATCAAGAACTTCTATCATTTCCCCTATGAAATCGCCTACTATGGCGGGCGGCCTATTTGCTATAGACAGAATATATTTCTGGAATATTGGAAGCTATGACGATAAAATGGAAGGCTGGGGTGGAGAAAATCTCGAAATGTCTTTTAGAGTGAGCAACTGATTTTAAGTATAACTAATATTACGAAAACTAGAAAGAACTGTAGATTAAATTGAAAATTATCTAATTCTCTAAAATAATTATCTTGTTCAGATTTTAATATCGATTAAAGAATATATTTAATCTATACAAAATTTTTAATTTTTCAAATAATTCAAGATATGGCAATGCGGAGGAAGTCTTGAAATTATTCCTTGTTCCAGAGTTGGTCATATATTTAGAAATTTTTTTCCCTACCATTTTCCTAATGGAAAAAACACTAACCTAATTAATACTGCAAGAATGGCACATGTGTGGATGGACGAGTATAAAAGATTATTTTTTCTGTATCACAAAACGTACGAGGTAAACTTTATTATATGATAAAATCGTGTAATTTACAGACGTCTGATTTAAAATAAAAAATATGTAGCTTTAAATGTTGTTACTTTAACAGGGAAACGTGACGTTAATCGGCGATATGAGTGATCGCATAAAATTACGTGAGAATCTTAAGTGCAAAAGTTTTAAATGGTACTTGCAGAATATCTACCCAGAAAAATTTATTCCCGACGAAAACGTAGAAGCATTCGGAAGGGTGCGCTTGCGCAATGGTAATCTATGTCTTGATAATTTATCCCAAAATGAAGACAAACCGTACAATTTACACGTGAATAAATGTCATGCTGACATTAAACCTAATCAGGTATAAATTTTGAACTAGAATCTTTATATGAAATTTTTTTAATATACATTTATAAATAGAAAAGCAGGTTATTTTAATTTTGTCAATTAGTATTTTTCTTTGAGTGCAACTGGACAATTGAGACAAGAAAATAGATGTGCCGTTGTGAAAAATACTTTTAAAATTGAAATGGTGTCTTGTGAATACAGTGAACACAAGCGATGGATTTTTAATGCGGTACCTACAATTAATTGAAAGTATCAAGAATCGATGCTTTAAAATTGTTCATTTATAAATAAATCGTTTTTAGGATGGAACTCTGAAACACTTACAAAGTGGACTGTGTCTAGATGCTACTGAACTGAAAAACAGCCGAGAAGTTACAGGAATTCATTGTTACAAATCCCCTTCTCAATTATGGAAGTTTGATTATTACGGAAACGATGTCCTACCAAATTTAAAATATACTTTGTAATTAAGTTATATAAAGTATTGTATTATTATTTATTCTAGCTTTTATAGCTATCAATAAAATTTTTCTGAAAAATTAAGGTTCTGTACCGTGCAATTTCTTAGTCAGTACTAAAAGTACAGTACAATAGTCAGGCAGATATTGATAAATAATAAAATATATTAAAAAAATTTAATACTTCAACTAATTTATTTGTGATTAAATTTTCCATAAAAAAAGTTTTTAACACTCTACCAGGATAGATAAGTTACTTCGTATCCGTGGACGTAACTTTAGCGTCTTATCCAAGGATGTTCGTAAATTATGTTTAAGCTACACTTCGCCTACGTAAGGGTCTTCAAAGCTGTGCTCGACTACGTTTAAAGCTTGTAATGAAATCGTCGTGGCTTTTGTTTATTGCCACAAAAGATGTTGCTCGGTACTCTTACGTATTTTAAAAAGATTCGTAAGAGTCTATTTGAATAAAAATTAGAGTAAGTTTTCTGAATATATAAAAGATTCCGCGGTAGAAGCGTTCACAATTTTTTAGGCTATTTCGTGCATTTCTTTGAGTTGGTTAAAAACTAATGAAATAACGGTTAAGTTGACTAATTTATTAAGTTCAAAAGTATTAATCTACAGTATTTTTAAAATAAATATCTTAAGCCATTGATAATATTACATCCAACGTTTCGTGCAACAAGTCTGCTTATTAATGTATGAACAACGCGCCCTTTTAAGTCGGTACTGTAGCAGCCTAGCTAGGGATGGAGTCGCAAATTAATTCCGACGGATTTCTAAATTTACTCTTGTCGCGGAGGTTTTCGTTAATGGTTTGATTCCGATTTTGAGCGGCGGCTTACTTTGGTGATAAAGGGGTGATTTCAAATGTATTGAATTCGACTTGCTCGGGAGATTACGCGAACGGCTGGTGTTTATATTCGAATGAGGCGTAGACATATTCGGGGGATCACTTGGAGAACAGAGTTCTGGTCAGAATAACGGGACAATTCACTCGGGGATCACTCAAAAGGTCAGTGTTCTGGCCCGAATAATAGGACTACTCACTCGGGAGATCACTCAAGAGATCGGTGCTCCAAATGTGGGGAAAACGATCTGGGTAAGGGAAAGTATAGAGTTAGGGCGAAATGAAGAGAAGTGGTTTTAAACTTACTTTTTGAGTTTATTGAACTCTTAAGATCGATATACGGAGTAGTTTGAAACTGAAGGATTGGAATACTGGAATTGAGATTGAAGTGGAATAGAAGAGCTCGAATTTTCCCACACGGGAAAAGTCACTGTAAGGCCCGCGTATAAGGGAGCTTAATGGCTGGTCTTACCGAAAGTTGCGTCACCTGCTTCCTTGTCCTAAGCGGCTAGAAAGAGAGAGAGAGAGAGAGAGAGAGCTCGGAGGAGTTAAGATAACATTTTCTGCTTCGGAGATCTAATCTTGACGTTTTTCAAAAACGTTCTATTTTAATTTGCAGATGACTGAAAATTATTAGAAATTGGAATGGTAGTTCTATCTTCAATTTGTAGTTCAGATATTATTAATTTTGTTTGATAATTTTTAATTTTTAAAGTCTTCTTTTACGAATTCAAAATGGGGTCCTAATAGTTTACAATTAGAATGATTTACTTATTGTTAATATATATTTATTAAATTTTTGGTCGTTTGCAAACTTTGTCCAATAGGTTAGAATATATTTTTTTATTTCCAATAATTTTATATTATAAGGCTCAGCAAAATAAAATATAATTTTCAATATCCTTAAAATTGTATTATTTTAAAGCTTAGCTTTTGCAGTGATTTCCAATCTTTGATATCTAAGAATTTTTCTTTGTGAAAATAATATACATTCCTTTCAAAACTCGTAGTACCAAAGGTAAATGTTTTCTTAAATTACGAATAGCTATCACCACGATTTTGCGATATCATAACCGGTACGTGGATCAATACGCGACTTCCTCTTGCGGAGTACGTTTCGGGCAATACCTTAGCGCACTTGCAGGTATGGACGAAGGTTATTGCAGAACTGAATAGCCCCGAGCTCCGCTTTTGGTAGATAGAGCTTTACGATTGCTCGAATTTTATTGCCCAAATTTTATTGGTCTGTCGTTTTTTTGTTTATCGGCGAATTCAACGTGAACTGCAAGATATTAGTTTTCGTATTGGCTTTCTTTGTTTCGCGGCGGCTATTGATTTTATAGCTCATTGCGTTCGTTAAAGCTGCCTGCAAAGCATTCAAGTATTTTAGAATCTGAAAATTATAAATAGTACCAGTTCGAATTAATTTATTTTTCACAATAATAAAACTCTGTTTACTTTTTGAGCTCGAACGGTATTATTTGTTTATTTAAAACATCCTTATCAAATGGAAGTTTTGGTATTCGATTTCTCCCCCAATTCTCAATCTTATATAGTACCGAACTTAGACAGTTTTATGGCAAATCGGACATTGCCGCTGCGAAACTAGATTGTGAGTCATTTCGTGTTATCCGATTCAGCCATCTGGAGGAATTCCTACTATGCATGGAAAGCAAATTTGTCGAATATGACGTCTCTCTAACCTATTCAGCTTTCCAGCAGAGGCATTGAAGTATTGCCAATTAAACTATATTAGAAAGAGTAAAATTAAAGTAAAATAAAATAAAATTACTTGATTAGTAAATTCTTGAATGAGAATTTCTCGGAATTTCTCCTCAAATTTAAACAACTTTTGTCGGTCTGAAGTTTTGAGTCTTTTTTTCTGAAATTTGAACTGCAGCCTTCGGACAAACAAAGGAATTCGCTGCGTCGCTCTTCCGTTTTCCTTGTAGCTTTTTTCTTTATATAAAAGAAAAGAGTTATCTATCTAGAACAAAAAGGAGTACATATTTTCTTTTTCCTTGGCAAGAATAGCGTTTTCCATTTCGAAGCTTTAAATTCTTCCATTTTTTAAATATATCACTTGTTTTTCTCTTGCACTATCGCTTAAAAATGGAGTTTTTCAGTTTGATCGATCTGATTAATGTTTATTTGTTTCCGTTGCAAATACACCGAGCAAATGCACCGAGCAAATAGGTTACTTCATACCACGAATCGAAGAAACTTTTTTAAAAAATTACTTTTTTACAACGCGGTAAATACAGCAATAAAATATCTCTATCGCGTAAAATTGTGCCGTGCCTTAGAAATAAAGAAGGAAAGCCGGGCACATGCGAGAGAGAGAGAGAGAGCGGGTAATAAAATTTGCAACCAGTTGCGTGCGACTTGCGCGAAGGGCGGCGTCGACGAGTGCAGGAGGAAAAAAGCTTGTACGCGATAAAAGCTGGCCCTCGGACTTGCCTCGGGGTCGTCTAATCGATTTGGGTGATCTCCAGAGGATCGAGCGAAGTCAGCGGGTACACGCACACGTAACTCGCAGCTCCTGTCTTATTCTACCCAAATTGCTTTTTTCGCGCCACCGCCGCGGCTATTTTTGCTTGTTTCGTTACGGACTAATTCATTCGGGCTGTAAATATAAATGGTGAATATTTTGTGCGCACAGCAGTTTTGGAATACTTAAGCGAGGTTTTAATTTTATCGGTAATTAAAGGCAAAGGAATGTTTGAAGGTGGATTTAATTTGGTTGTAATCTTGGGGACACGCGTTAGTACCGATAAGAGTTTTTGACAAGTCGTATTCGTGCACGCGAAATAATCAGTAAGTTTACTAGATAAATTGCCGTTTGACAGCAATACGAATATAAATTCTTAAAGTAAAATACGCCGATGGACAAATTTATTTTAGCAGTATAATGCAATTGATTTTTAATAAAAGAAAACAATGTATGAGGCTGAAATAAATTAACAAGTTATTTTGAAATACATTATCTCTACTAAAGTCGGGAAACAAGTAAAAGGTAATCTCGTCAGTTAAAAATGTTAATAAAGTATTCAAAGACAGGTCGGGAGAATGCGAGCGCGCAAATCCACCATTAAGGGGCATTTTCGGTTTACCGCAGCTATGCATGTTTAGACCTGTTATACGGGAATGCAGGCACTGGAATTACCGAGCCTCCGTAGATTCTCGTTCGTTTATGCGTCTCACTGTGTTTAAGCAGAACTCCTATAGAGATTCTCATTGTTTCGCCCATTTAGCTGCTTATATCAAAAGTTAGATACTATTAGATTATTCCATTTCGCGAAGTAAAATAAAAGCTATATGGTTTCTATCTAAAGTCAGTTTTTACGTGAAGTCATAATTATCAGCATTATTTTATCAACAAAGTGTGTCAGATTATCTATTGTCTCGCCAACAAAAGAATGAAAAATGGTTGTTTTTTCAGGGTTAAAAAAGTGCTCACGTTCTCTGAAGCGGTAGGATTAAAGTGAGACCTTTGTACAACCTCTTTTGATTACAATCCAACGCCGTAATGAAAAATCCATAGCAAAAAGTTGGTTCTAAATAAAAAAAAAAGCAAAGCAAAAAAGGGGAGAGAAAAGATACGAGCTGCGCATGCAATTTGATCGTAAGCCTTTCTCCACACGTGCTTCACTAAGGCTCGCTGCCCTGCAATTCGCTGGCAATTTTTTTTTTTTTTTTGCTCTCTCAAGGATTCGCATCGTCCAGCAACACGCCATAATTTCTCACATTCAAGACGTTCTATTTTTATGCACTTCTTGCCTTCACCCAATTGTTAAGTTTTCTGTATTGCTTCACCTTGGTTATCTACAGGTAGTTTTTTGATTTGAATTAGAAGCAGGATGATTAGTTCCTTAATTGATAGAGCAAAACAAATTAGAGTACTACTGAATCAAATTATCTGATTATGTAAAGAAGTAATATTACAGTAAAGCACAATAGAGTAGTACACTATGATATTTATATTACATAAATGTGTTATTCATACCAGAATGAATAAGATGTTATATGTCATTTTTTAGGATTAACATTTCTATTGCATTAGAATCTATAAGATCTTTAGAGTATTAAGAGTGTTAAGAAGTATTTCTTTTTTGAAAATTTGAAAACATTTACATTTAAAATTTCAAACAACAAGTAAATTTGACTTTTCACATAAAAGTTCTTCACTAAAACCACCTTTAATGAAAGATAGCGTGTACTTGAAAAATAAAGAATATGTAAATTATAATACATGATACCTCAGATTATTTTCCTTGATTTTTCCGTTGCATTTCATTCATTTATTTTAATCACGCGATAATTATCGATAAATCAATTAGCTAAAAGGGAAAAGATACTTTATCGTTTATTTCAATCTATTTCATTAAACGTATTATTAGCAATATTGGTTTTTGTTGGCCAAAATAATGTTAGCCAACGGCGTGCTTGAAGGAAAGCTGCAATTTCCTGTCACTAATGATTCTCTCCCTGGACGTTCATTATCCCAATTTTCTCCGCTTCCTTTGAATCCGCTTACTCGGCGTTTATCCTATGGAGGCAGTGAAACGATTCCGCCGTTCCTGGCATTTTACTTCTCAGAGTCAGCCCAACCTTCTTTGAATTTATCCACTTTTCAAAATGCTTGCAGGACCTTTTCGAAGAATAGGGAGAAGAGAAGAAGGCAGAAAGGAATCAAATAACTTCGATTATCGAATCTTCGAACCGATTACTTTTTCCCTACTCGAACGTTCAACCATTTCTTTCCTTATATCTTTTTATCACACTCTTATCAACGTATTTTCGATGATGCTTGAACGAAACCTTAGAGACTTTCGTCGCCACTCGCGGGTATTTTCCTTCTGCTCTCCTTCCTTGCGAAAATGTGATTTTGCTATTTGCCTTATTTTCTCGTGTATACATCATTTTTCGCGCGATAGAACTAAAGTTATAGGTTTGACAAAGTTTTTCCGCATCGAAGGTCAGAATGCAAGCATGATGTTGGCCTTCTTTTATTTTCCTCTATAAGCTTTTATATTGATTTTCCGCCTGAAAGAGAATGATGAACTCGATATGCGATAAAAACATCATGGTAAAAACTGGTGCATATGCAGTAATACCGAGCTGCAGAAAGAAAAAGAAATCTTCATTGTTAAAATTGATGGGGAATTCTCGTAAGAAAATATACAGATATAACTTTTTTGTTTTGATTTGATTTAATAAATAAAATATAGTATTTTTAGCCCAACGTATTTTATAGTTTTTGTAGAAAGTTAAATGATAAAGTACCCTTACGAAGAATGCTTGTATATATAATACAACTACAGTAAAGCTTCTGTTGAAAAAACTGTCGCAGTAATAAAATTAATAAATTATGCACTACCTTACTTATACTGCAATTAAAAAATAACTACAAAATTAGTTTAAAAAATTAATTTTGCTAAACTTTTAATCGATTACCTAAAACTGCTCTCGTTTGCGGTATTCTCCTATTAGTCACACGTACTTGCGCTTAGACGTTCCATAGAAAAGCAATTTAATTTAGCGGGAACTTTTCCGAATAAACTAGAATGACAAGTTTGTAATTACGCTCCGTCGATGTGGCACTCGTTCGTAATTTATTCGTACTATCTTCCGTCGTGCTTAGCTGCGTAACAAAAGCTTCCCAGAGAAACGAGTGTACGGTCTAATCAAAACTACGTCCTATTCAAAGTAGCGCGCGAGCTTTAGGCTAACGTAATCGCCACCGGTGCTGCCATCCCCTAAAACTTTTGCCCTAATTGAATTAGCAAGCGTAACGCGAACGCGTGCATGAGATGACGTCCAATTACGAGAGTGGACCGGCACCTAACCAGAAACTCATTGTCGTGTGTTGCAGCAAGACTGTCCAAACGGTAGGCTGACGCCCGCCAAGTTCGTCGACATGTACAAAATGTTCTTCCCGTCGGGGAATGCAGAGGAGTTCTGCGACCACGTTTTTCGCACATTCGACATGGATAAAAATGGCTATATCGACTTTAAGGTAAGAGACTATCATTTTTCAAAAAATATTAAAATTATAGATCTGAAAGGTATTTTAACCCCACTAGATCCTTATAGTAAACGAATTTAATTTATTTATTGATTATCAATATTTTGTTCAAAATTATTTCAAATCCTAATGATTTGAATGTTTGGTGACTTTAGCCTTTGAAGCACGACGGACCCATATGCTCCAACTCTATTATCAACTATTTTGATTTTTAAAACTTATCGGTATGTATAGATGGTAATAAACTTCCCTTTCAGCTAAGACGTTTCTCTTCCATACTACCAAATGAAAATTGATTTTTTATTAATTGCTAAATAGTTACAATAACCAAATAGCCAAAAGTGAATTTTTTTGGAGAAATTGGCAGTGGTTTTTTTCTTGCTCAACTTATAAATGCATTTATGAAGTATAATTATATTAAGTAGAATAAACCGAGCGAGGTCAGACACGTACTTAATTTATTTTATAAAATATATAATAATGATTCGTACACCTCAGAATATGAAATTACATAATTCTTTTATACGAATTTTCTAAATTAGAAAGTAAAAATTATTATTTTTCTTTATATAAAACAACAAAATAAAAATTTAAGGTGAAGTTTTTTTAACAAAGGTAAAGTGTGCATTAAATCAGGTTAATTCAGGGGTAGATCGCATGCCTAAGTTTTGTATTTGTTAATTGTTTTTTGTTTACTTCTATAGAAAAAAATAAAAACCGCTGCCAATTCATTGGCACTTAGCTTCCTCCTAACTAATTTATCATTCCAATATTATCTCCGAAATTCATTAAAAACAATCGATTTCAACACAATTAATTTCAAACTATTCTATATTTAATTAATTATTTATTTTTGTATTATTATTTTATTTTTCTATGTCCATTTTAGAATTTAATGAGCAGCAAACAAAAATCAAAAATCATTTATCTTGTTCCTAACACTTTAAAATACAATTATAACAGGTTTTTCGAACAACTCCAAAAATTACTATATATCACAAAGCTTCCTTTGGGAGGAAGCAAAATTAGCTCGATTTAGACTTGATTCGATCACGATATCGATATGTTTAACAAGTTCGAGACGTCCAAAATCAACTTGCAAAAATAGATTATCTTGACTTGTGTTATTTTATTAAAAGCTAGGTACAAAACGGCACAAAGCGGCACCAAGCCAGTGACGTGGACGAGGAGGAGCCCAGTCGGGACCCAATGTCTAACTTCAGAGCGCGAATGTCAAATTTAAATTTGACATTCATCTGTATAAATTACGGGTCTCAATATCAATTACATGCATTCAATTGTATTATGGAATTGTTATCTTGCACACGCGTCGTGAAGATTTTTCGGATCTAGAAGGTTTTTCTACGCGCTTTCTTCTTGTCGCGCTCTTAAGTTATGCACTGGGGGCTGATTTGGCTCCTCCTCGTGCGATCACTGCACCAAACAATTAATTTTATTTTTCATGACTGACGCTTGGTGGCGTATCCTAATCTTTTACACCTCTCATGACAAAATTAGCAACCGATGACTATTAGAGGAGCTCATATTTTTCAAACTTTTATAAATAAATTTTATACAAATTATATAGAATTAAATCTTGACAAAACTTGTATAAAATCTTTAAATTCAGTAAATTATTTTCACTTGGGATCGGTGATAAAATGAATTGCAATATTTTGATATTTATATAGAAGGCCTCTAAGGGCATTCTTTGCTTGACCTTGAATTTGTGTAAATAAAAAATATTGACATTATAGTTTCATCCAATATTTGCATCTACTAAAGATTAAAACAGGCACATTAATCGTAATTTTTTAATTGCAGTGTCAGTTTAAAACTAAATTTCTAATTGCAGTGACAGATATAAATTTAGAATAAGCTCTCTCTATTCTTGACTGACTTCTCTTAATTCTTGACTGGTTCCTTCAAAATTTGTTCCAATATAAAAAAATATTATTTATAGAAAGCCTCGTCTTGCTGCAAATCTTTGAACAGCCATTTTAGCGAAATCCGCTATTAAAGAAAAAAGACTTATCTAGACCCAGGATCATACCAGTGTATCTCTGAAGCTATACATAGCGTCGAACTTAATAACAATATTTATAATATTTATAAGTACAGGATTGCTACTTTTATAGCAGTGTTACAGTTTAAAACTAGTTACAGTTGAATCGATTACATTTTAGATGTAGAAAATACAAGCGATTGCAAGTTTGTTCCTAGCAATGCTCTTTTCACATCTATTTAATTTTCACATCTCACCTTTCTGCTCCTATTCCTTCTTTTACTTTTCTTGCATGGCCATTGGCCTGTGATTATATAATAACTGCGGTTAGATAATTCGAAAAAAAATTTGAAAATACTTGCATATCTAATTTTTATTAACTTTTTTCATAATTTTTTTTATAATTATTTTATTAAATATAAACTTTATTTTACTTATTTTTTTTAATTAATCTTTAGTATCTTGCTTTTTAAATTTATTTATGACCTTTTCGAAATCGAAAATTGGCGATAAAACGAAAGCAAATAAGCGAAACAAAAAAAGAATTTTTTTGCCGTCATCATAATTTTTATAAAAATTTCAACTGTTTCGTAAAATTTTAATTCTATATAATATAATTTATATAAAATTTCTATATAAAAATATAAAAAATGTGAGCCCGTCGTAATAATCGTCGACTGCTAGTTTTGGCATGAGAGGCGTAAAAAGTTAGGATGCGCCACCAAGTGCCAGTCGTGAAAAATAAAATGAATTCCGCTTGGTGGCGCATTCTAACTTTTTGTTCCTCTAGGAGGAAGCTACAATTGAAATATAAACAACCTTCAACGTAGGGCATTTGTAGTAAAGTTCGTATACGGTATACCGTGAAAGCTTGGAAGTTCAAAAGAGAAAAACAAAAAAGGAAGAAGAATCGAGCATGCGCCGAAGTACTTACCCTCTTACGCATGTAGACTCAATTTCTATATATATTCAGAGTTTTCGAGCAAGCAGTATGAAACGAGAAAGTGAGAAAAAAGGACGAAGGAGGATAAGAAGAGAGAGAGAGAGAGAGAGAGAGAGAGAGAGAGAGAGAGGGAGAGGAGTAGGCGGAATACCCGAACCACGCCCAGTCGGCGCGTTTTATTCGTAATTCAGTGCTTAACTAGCGGTCACTAATAGAGCCCCGAGCGAACGACGCACCAAGTCGACGGGGCGTTAGTTCACGGCGAATTGGGTCAAAAGCTCTGCCAGAGAGACGCGCATACACGGATACGTACACGGTTTCATTCGCACTTGACTAGACCACAGGGCGCGCGGTCGAAACTTTTTGCGACCCCTCGTTTGTGTAAGTTTGTATTAAAAGCCTCTGACGCCCACTTTTGGAATTGTAAAGGCGGGGATTAATTACAAAGTTGCACCGAATGCTAATTGATGACTGACGCGATTCTCCTGAGATTTTAAAGTATTTTTAAGCCATCCAAGTGCTTTTTTAAAATTGTTAACAATGTTGATGTTTTATTGTTGGTATAAATTGAAGTGACATAGTAACTATTATTTTTTAAATACTAATTATCTTTTAAAATAGCAAATTTGACACTATTGATAAAAAAAAGTAGTTTAATTTTGCATGTGCACATTTTTTAATACTTCATTATGTTTTTCGTCTTGTAAAACAATAAAGTTATGTATACACAATGTTAAGTATCTTTTTCTATGGTTTATAAAAAGTTAAAAGTATTTTTTTTTAAATTATAAGGAAGAAATGATCAGTAATCATGTAATGTGTACACATTAAACACTAGACGGAACAAGCTAATATTGTTATTCAAAATAAAATAAGATTATTTCCTTTAGCAAAAATGATGATTTCAAGGCTTCGGTATACGATTGAAAACTACAAAAAACCGTCTAGCATGCACAAAATGAATGATTACACATAATTCAAAATTGCATAAAAATGCAGAATTCTATCAGATTGTTCATTAAGTTTAAATTTACTGCAGGCATATCGATGAAATGAGCCATGACAGCTGCGTTGTTGCCGTATAATTCATACTGATTGTTCGTATATATATCGTGTACATAATCGCAATAAAACTGGCATCATTGATGATAGTCTTCAGCATTCTTATCCAGTGAATAGTTTGAAAACGATCTTAGCTGCAACATATGTGAATTTTTTCATACGCTTATATGTTTGTCGACTGTGAATGTGATTCCAATCATCGTGTAACTAATTTAAAAAACTGCGTTACGGTTAATAATAAAAGGATTTTAATTATTGAAAATGTTCTCGTGATTTATGCTTTTATTGCATTTTACAGTATTTTTTGTTATACACTGCAATATTCTCAAATAAAACTTCAACATTTTGTTTGCAATTACAAACGTATAAGCACGGATGCACTTATTCACTTATCTCATTTTGATTATTCTTTTCTAATACGATGACGTTAGATCTAATAAAATCTGTACGTAAAAAGGTATGAATAGATTTCATTCTTTATGACCGATCACGCGATTTCTCGATGAAGCATTAAAGTTTGCCAGTAAAAAATGCTTTTCTAATATTTTTTAAATACTCAATTACATTTGAAATAAGAAATAAACATTTACGATAATAACAATTTAATCAATTCACTTAGCTGGAGAAAGTACGTTGACAGAATTTTAATGTGTAATACATTTAATCAAGTTCATTTACAGAGTATCCTGTATCAAGGAAATAGAGTTAGCAAGTTGATTAAATTTTCTACTCCCCGTCGTTTTTTCTTTAATGCTCCTCCTGCTTTCGTTTATCCTTCATCCTTTTAATTCTGCTTAACCAAGCCGAGGCTCACGCATCTTTGTACAATGACCGGTTATTTATAGCGTCGGCGCCTTCGTTAAATTCACTTCTCCTTTTCCTCTTCTTTTTAATAGCGTTGGATTAGCGTCGAAAACGTTTTATACGCTCAACGAATAGCCGGCGAATCTGCGCTCCACGGAAAACGAGCAATTGAAAACTCGCTAGTCGTGCGCGGATAGTTAAGACGATATTGTTATTCGGGGCGTCTTTGTTCGCCGCTCGCGAATATAGTGGAAGCCGCTGAAGGTAAAGTGAGTGATAAGCGTAAAATGCGGCACATTGTTGGACAGTAATGGGTGGAAAGATGCATTCCGAGAATTACTCTTAGGAAATGCAATTTTTTTATGACAAATTTATTTCTTACCCAACAAATTCAAATGTTTTCTGAACTATTCAATACTCTCGAACGTCTAATCGTTTATCATGACAGGAATAAAAATTGAATATTAAAGGCCATATATTAAACGTAATATGATGGAGGATTTAGAGGAGGAGATATCGCTAGAGCAGATCGTATTAAAATCGCATTTTTCACCTCGAGAAGAAAATGGGGAACCATTGTCATTCCGTACTGTACGTATCTAGAGAATCGTAAGCCAGCAAATTCGTTGGCACCCTGCCAGCAACGCAATATGACAGATAACCGGTTTCAAATAACGCGTGTAATGCTTTTGTATGCGGCTAGATAAGGATGTTGTGAAAGCAGAATAGTTTCTCTATCAAAATTATCCCACCTAATTTCATGCAGTTGTAGGATAATGGAGCTTCATGTGCAGAATATGGTTTCGCTGAATCGAATCACTTCTTGCTTACGAATGAGACGTACCGTCGTCAATGCAATCCGAAAATATCTTTATTAGTTTTATCTCGTGTAAAAATTGATAATATTGCTAACATATGAAATATATTGGAAATTTATATCAGCTATGTATTGGAATAACATTGGTAATATAATTTCCAATATATTGGCTATATTACGGTAATTGTACCATTTCCAATATATTTCCAATATATTTCCAATACTTAATAAAATTAATTTATAATGTATTGGTAATATATTGGAAATATATTGGCAATTTTTAATAAATAAAACATAATTTATAATGTTCTGGTAATAAATTGATAATCAATTTACGATATTTATATTAAAACACGAATTATTTTTAAATTTCGTGTATTAATATATAATAAAAGTACAAGTTTCAATATTTATTTTATATCCCTCTAATCTCAAAATCACGACTTTGACATGATTTTCCGGCGCTCGTGGTATAAAATAATATTCGATACTAGAGTTTAAGTTGATTATTTACCTCATAAGACTTTTCTCCATCGTTTCGCTCGGGCGAAAAATGTCTCACGAGGTAAATAATCAACTTCCACACCAGTGTCGAAAAGTCGAAGAGATTTTACTTTTCAAAAATATTAACTTTTACATTAGCTCTAATGGGTGAACCATAATTGAAGTATTTTTTACCAGTGAAATATGAAAAAACTTAATTCATAATATGGAAAAAAAAGATTACCAAAAAGTCACGACCAAGGATTCCGTTTGCGCACGCGTGGACATTAAACTTTAACCAAAAAAATTCATCAAATGTTCTACATCACCTCACGAGTCGTTATGTTGTCAAATTTTTGCACCCACATACGGCGCAATTTAGGGAGACTAAAATTTTTGATAATTTTTTTTTTTAATATCTTAGTCTTTGGTGGGTTTTCTTAATTAAAAATACTTGACAATGAACGCAAAGCATTGTTAACCTATTATCTACATAATTTTTTTAACATATTATTGAGTGCCTTCCACATGGCGCCTTCATAATACGGCCCGCAACGCCGGAAACATCTTAAATAATTCCGTTACTTTCACGCAATGACATAATTTTGCACAACAAAGTTAAATAACAATAATAAACTTTACTTTATACACACAAAGGATCGAAGTATAATTTGAAAAAAATAATGATCAAGTCGATGGGCAGAATTTTCGAAATAAATCTGAACTTTCCGTGCCTAGTAAGTCAACGGAGATTTTTCTCCGGGAGCGCATCTAGGAAACTGCAAACTCGTTCGTGATTCCAAGTTGGTGAAACTTCTGAGTCGACCATTAACCGAAGTTATTTTAGCGCCGGTCGTACGCTCGCATCCAAACTGTAGATACCGGTCTCGCGAATACAGGTCGACAATGCCTCAACGACAATCTCGCTCGATTTTGTAACTTTTCAAGCGAGTCGCAATAATCTAAGTTGAACTAGATCTCCGAACTGGACCCATGAATATTGCTCGGTAAAAATCTTGTTTTTGCAAACAAAACTCGCGATCAATCGATTTTGCTCTTTAAAAATACGCGCACACAAGATTTAATTCCTATAAAATGTTTTCAAAGTACGCGTGCAAAGCATTAACCGCAGCTCTTTATTTGGGAAAAGCAGCTCGAGAAGAAAAATTCAGTACCGGCCGTCCGCCTTGTTCTCGATCATGTAGCAGGTCGCTCGTTAAAGTGAACGACTCGGTGGGCGGCGCGCGCGGCTCGGCGAAGGTGACAGCTTAGTGGTTTTGCGGCGGGCGACTAACCAGCCGACTCATAAAAAGTCGACTTCTGATGCGCGCACGCGGCCCTGTATCTTCCGAAGCTTTTTAGTATCTCGCGCTCTTAAAGCCCATTTACCGCGGACGCGTGCTTACTCTTTCGTTCGTGCTTTCTTTGTTTCCCCGCGCCTTTGCCGTCGCTAACTGTGTCGTTCCCGGCTTGTTCGCTACCGATAGTAGTTGTATCGACGTCGGTTTTTTTAACGCGAGGCCGCGTCGGAGTTCTTGCGCTGAGTTGGAGGCGGGGTTCTTTTAAAAAAAAAGTTCGTCTCCGCTCGACGCGAGCTTTAAAGAAATTATTTTTCTAGATGATCTTAAGTTTGATCGAGTACTTTAATTTTTGCTCGGTTCATTAAAATCTTTTAAAGGATGATACTTTTTTTTTTAAATAAATAGTTTTTTAAAGTTATATTTATTTTACATATAATTCATCAATAGTACTAGCTTTAGCTCGTAGAGGCAGTCTGACTTTTGAACCAACTACCAGTCTATTACTCCTTTGTGCGCGAATCTATATACGTTATTTAACTTACTATTATTTCTTCTCCATCATCTTGATCTATTCTTTCCCTTCACATCTACCCTTCTCAGCCTATTATTATTAATACACATATTTTATTTGCTTAAATCAAATTTAAAAAGTATTTCACAGATCGGCGAAAACTGTTACCTATTTTGTTGACATTTCTAATGAAAATATCTATTAATTACTGAAAAAATGAAATAGATTGACACCAGGGAATTGTTTTTCAAATTCATGATAAAATAAATTAATAATTTAAGTAGTTCTGAAAAGCTGCATATTGACGTCATCATTTACGAACATTATGACAACATTACTCATAGCAAATTTTAAAACGAGTTTTCCGTTGATTATTACCACTATGTCACTGAAGTCTTTTAAACTGTCAACCCTCATTATATATCTTTTTAATTATCGCGCAAAAACATAAAAGCAAATTACACAAAAGTCTAA
This sequence comes from Ormyrus labotus, assembly GCA_035582975.1. NCBI lineage: Eukaryota > Metazoa > Arthropoda > Insecta > Hymenoptera > Ormyridae > Ormyrus > Ormyrus labotus. The sequence continues at coordinate 20,284,190 of JAWWEO010000045.1, read as the reverse complement.
ATGAAACAGTAATGATGTCAGTTAAGCTATTATTCAGACCGTTAATGGGCTACAAAATTAAATGAATAAAAGTTTGAAAAAAATACTTTTAAAATATAATTATTTTTATCAAATAATTAGCTAATGTAAAGATATATCTTATGAAAATTGGTAGCAATATTGATGCTCTGCACAATAAACTAATTATTTTACTAATGCATACACTGAATTTACCACTTATGTAGTTTTACGACCCGTATCCATTTAATTAAATAATCGCGTCACTAGCTTTTCACATCAAAATTCAACTCCTGTTGTGTCCTATCAACATATCAAAATATTCCGTGCATAATTCTCATAACTGTTCTAAATACAGAATGAGAAGCGTTAACCATTGTACATTTAAATGAAAAGCACCTTTGTAAGATTGTTATTTCTTAAAGTTAATCAGATTCTCGAATAAAAAAGAATCCCCTAATTTTGTAACTTTACGTGCAGATGAAAAAAAAAACATGTCTGCAATTGTAAATATAATAAATTGTGATTCCAATTAAAATTTCTTGTACATACCAATACTCTTACCTTGAAAAAGTAAATCAAGTGCCACAATGGTAATCCGAATGTAAAACTACGTTTTACAAGTTCCCGTATAATATAAGCTACGTTTTCTTACGCATTTTAACCTTCACAATTAGAATCCATTGTTTGTTTTAAATAAGCTATAACTTGTGTAATATTTGGAATACAATGAAACCGTTTCAACAGCACTATGGCATTCAATGCAAAATGCAGAATGAAGAATTTCTGTCCGTGAACTGTACCGTGAATTGTCGACCAATATTGGCGTGCACTGAACAATGATGAATTCCCTAACTTCTTGGAGTTTACCAGTCCCTACCTCTTGCCGTAGCTTCGATTTTATCCAGAACTAAGGGTTTGACTAAGTACTGCAGGTGGCTTGATAATTTGGCAACCGTTGAATTCTGCATGTGATTAAAACAGCCGCGTCGATACTCATAACTTGGTCGTACCCGTCAGTGAAGGGATTTTAGAGAAGTTTGCGCCAAGTACGATTCGTTAGCCATTGTAAATCATTTGGCGCTATCTAGTTAGTACCTAGCATTGCAATCATCCAGGGGAGAGGAATGCGGTTCCATTGAGCTCTGCCGAATCGCGCTCAAATATCTGATTTTAGAATTGCGATACGTGAATTGTGGACGAAAATGTAATTTTGTAGTTTAGAGAGATATTGCGAGATGCTGCGGCACCTGCAACTTCCAGATTTACGTAAAATTTGATAGTATAATAAAATAAGCGCCACTACGGAAATGCACTCGCAAAATAAATGCCGTAGGTTCGTATTATTCAAATTTACTGAAAATTTTCGCAAGTTTCTTATTCAAGACTGCCACGAATAATGAATTATGCGTGCGTGCGCACGCATAGAATAGGTGACTAAAATGTCAGAAGTTGGTAGTTTAATGAGACGCTAGAGACACCTTGCAACTTTTCGCAAGTGACATAAAAAGTTTTAATTTGCAACATTGTTAATTCGTAAAAGTAACTCATTTGCTGCAAAGGTATGCGAATATTAAACTTTTTGGCGAGTATTTTAAAAAATTAAAATTTCACAAATTTCTTAGCGCAATATTCAGTTGTACACATCACACGCTTCATCATATATTGAAAACGAAGTAAAAGTCTACCGAAAAAGAATTTTTTTTTGTTTTAATTAACAAAAGTTACTTCTGTGCCCATAAAAGGTAGCTGCATTAAATGATGATAAAACCCAACGACGCCGAAGTACTCTGCCTCTGCTCTTTGAGAAAATTAATCAAATATAAAATTCAATTATTTTTTCCACTATCGGCCTCCCTCCCCGAACATCCTCTCTCTCTCCCCCTTTTTCGTGCAAATAGGTCAATGAATAACGCCGCGGAGCTTTTAATGGGAGTTACTCAGGAATTCATGCGAGAGCTCAATGGTTTTCGCTGCAATGCATACCATGTATTTCGCCGAGGCGACGGCGGCTAAACTAAAAAGCATTAACTCCGCTGCGCCTCGCCGCCGCAACGCGACAAGGAGCCTGTTCGTTAATTTTGCGGTTTTGATAATGTCGGGTCGGCTTTTGAATTGCGCCGAAAAGCACTTCCCGCTCCCGAAACACAATTTCGAGCTCGTTATTTTTTCCGTTCTTTTATTAAATTTCCCCATTGTTTACGCGATCAAAATGCATTTACTTAATTGTACAATCGATCGGCGCCCGCTCGAACGCCGAAGCGGTGCTTAGCTTGTAATCAGAGAAATTAGACCCTTGATTTATCTCTTAAATTATTTTCGAGAGGTCCCGAAGCCGCTGTTTGCAGACCCATCGACACGTACATTAATCAAATGAATTTCTAATTTGATCCTTCATTAATTTCGCATCGATCAAAATGTAAATCAATGGAGCACTCGGCGGCGGTACAATTTTCTCGCTGCTCGGCGTTCATAAATTATGTAGGCGGAGGGCTAAACGCAACAAAAGCTAATTGATACCAAGCGATGGAAAAGCCGGACTCGCACACGGCAATCCAATTACGCTCATAACAAAAGCGAGCATTCACACCAGCAGCAATAATCATGCGCAATTTCCCACGAGAGCCTGCGGTCGGACTGTTTTATCAAATAATTGCGGTTTTGACAAAACACTGTATACACCCACACGCCGGGATCTTCGCTCCGGACAATGCGAGAGCCCGAAACTTTGTATCGAAATAGTTACGTCTTATTATCGGAGCAAGTTTTCCAGCGGATATAAAACAGTCGGGCAACTTTCCGCGCGCCATCCAGTGAACTGACCCGGGGAAGGGCCCGGGAGACGTCGCCGGCAAATATCGCACGGCCCGGATAGAATTCCTGGATATAGGTATGAAGGAGAATGCCGCTCGCTCGGACGCGTCTTGGAGCTGCGAGCGTTAACTTCTGATTGCCGCCCCCCCGTCGCCTCGGCCGCCGTCTCGGCCCACATTTTCGGCGGCTATTCGTGCGTACAATTGGGCGGCGCCGCGTTGTTCGGGGGAGGGAGAGAGAGATATGGTATATCGCTGATGCAATTTATGCACTTTGGAATTTCGCCGACGACAACGACAAGCGGCGATAAATCAGGCTTGGTATTTCGATGCTCGCCCCGGCAGCAGCTGGCCTTTCTCTCTCTCTCTCTATCTATCTTCCTCTCTGGAACTCTCCTCCTCCACTTGCGGCTCTAGTCCACGGTCCGCTTTTGGCATTCCTCGGGTTGTGCGAGGCGTACTCGATTCCGGACATCCTACCGCGGGTAGTTTGTTTTTCTGATCTGTACGGTTGCTTTTTGGAACTGTTGAAGTTAGGTTTATTCAAAAATGTTTGGTTTTGCCGAAAAGCAAATACGTCTGTTGCTACCTTTTCACTTTTCAAATATTTGTTGTCGTCAATTTGAGTCTATTTACTATTATTGATCAAAACTTTAAACGAATTAACTGTATTGCATTAGAATTTTTTGCAAGAAAGAGATAAAGAGCGATATAAAATCTTTTATTATCATTTTAAAATGACGTAAAATTAATGTAAAGCCATGCCGCATTACCTTTTTATTTCCATCTTTCAAATGAGTTTTAAAATTGACCTACTTTACGCAACTTTACGAATTAAGAAGTACCACTCTCATTTTACTCAACTCTCCCGTTTCTTCCCACTCCCAAGAAATCACCTCCATTCATTGTTTATCGGCCGCGCTTGAATTAACGTAATCGCGCCGCGGGCCGAGGACGCAGGCGTAAACATAAATTCAAAAAGAATTCCCTTTAACGAACGATAAAACAGAGGGGAAACGCTGCGCCCGCAGCTGGACCGGGGCCATATTCTCGCGCGACGGAAATGTAAAAGCGAGCGACTGGCCGTGCACACGTCTGCAGAAACAGAGCGATGCAAAAAAAAAAAGGAAAAAAAAGTGGCCGAGGCTACCGGCCGATTGTCGGTTGGCTCGGTTTTTCGGTAATTCATTGTCCTCCGTGGGTTTGACGCAATTTATTTGCGCAAATTGAACCACTCCGGCCGGAGGATGAAAAATTTTCGACGATTAAAGACTAGTTTGGGAGCTGCGACGAAAATAAAACTCGATCGATCGCGGCGGAGCTTGAAATTATTTGCCCTGCGTTTAATATTACTCGCGTTCGAGCATTGTAATATTTAGTAGGACGAGTTTTAAAAAAAGACTTTATTGTAAAATTTGCTAGGTAGAAAAATGTTAAATTCATATCGTGGAACTTGATCTGCATACTGCATTACAAGTATGTTGAAACAAAAAGTATTTTTAATTCATGTACAGTTTTTCTTCGTTAAACCCGAAAAGTAAGTCCTGTAATTAAGGTTAAAATTTGAAAAAATTACGGTATGCACTTATTTTAAGACCTACTTCTTTAATTTAGTTAGTTGTGCGCTCGTATAGTTTTAAAATACGACTTGGAAATTTCACTCTGAATATTATTCAAAAATTTTTTTCTTGCGATAAAATAATTTTTATTAAAAACATGCAGTTTTTTATTAAACTTTTTAATAAAGAAAATCGCCTTATTAGAGAAAGGATCTTTGACTTCAATTCCGTGACTTACATTTTCGCGTCGCTGAAGATTTACAAAATATAACGCGCTCCAAAATAGATTTTTATGCGGTAAAAATGATAATGCCGTTAAAAAAAAGGCGGCCCCAAAGTAATTCTAAAAACTCTTCCAGGCAGCGAAATAATTTCTCGTTTAAATATTCGTTTAAAATGCATAAATAATGTATCAGCACTTAACATTGATGTATTCAAGAAGGTCTATCGTAAGTTGCATTTGGGGCACGTTAAAAGGAGAAAGGAGAGTAGGCGCCCGTAGTACAGTATGTAGCGGAGAGAAATTAATGTGGAGCTTCGAGTAGGAGAAATCTCGTAGCCCGTAAAACCCTCTGGCCGCGCCGCTTAAAATTAAAAAAAAAAGTGGAAGGCGCTGGTCTATTTTTCGAGTTGGGTCGAGCGGCGGCCCGCGAATTCTCGCTCCCCCCCGTCAAAGAAATGCGCGAGTAAAGCCCTTTTTTGTTTGCCAGTCGCTCTGATACTTGTCGACCTACTGCGCATCAGGGCGATTAGCCCCGGGTCGTTTGTCGAACGGAGGAATTATTAAATACACCGAAACTTTCATCTGGCGCGCTTCTTTTCTCGGAGCTTTCTTTAACTTTGTTCCTCGCTGCCCGCTGCCGCTTCGCGTTTCCAGTGGGGCACTTTGCGTAAGTTGTATGCATTTTGGAAAAGGCTCGCCGAGTCGCGTCGGCTGAAAAGAAACTTGTTAAAAATGATTCTATTTATTTATTTCGTTTGCAAGAGGCAGCTGTCGACTTTTGCAAAAAGGCTCCGAGAACTACTTCTTTCGAAAACTCGAGCCGAAACAAGTTCCGTGCTCCGCGATCCGGCGGATGCAGATATAAATAGAAGCTCGCGCGCCAGTTGGGAAAACTCGAATCCCCGAAAACCTTATTCAATCCGACATTAGGGGATATGGCAAGAGTGCGGCGGCGACGCGCAAAGTTTCGTCGCAATTACCTCCGAAGCCGCTGCCTGCTGAGAGAGAGATCGATAAGATTCCACTTAGGTGATTTGCCTGCAGTGGGCGCGCTGTAATTTCGCGATCGGCTTCAATTGAAAAGGGCGTGCGAGAACGAAGCATAAAGGATACGCCAGGTCACACAAAGGCTCGCACTAACGAGGTATCGCCCCCCACCGGAACAAAGAGATCAAACGAGCTGCGGAAACTCGACGGTGACGCTCTCTTTCTCTCTCTCTCTCTCTCTCTCTCTCTCTCTCTCTCTCTCTCTCTCTCTCTGTCTC
>JAWWEO010000045.1:20257814-20278233 GCA_035582975.1 Ormyrus labotus | reverse complement strand
ATTTTTGTACACAAATTTTGTACGAATTATGTAGAATCAAAATTTTACAAAATTTAAAAATAAAATTATAAAATCTTCGTAAAAATTATATAAATTGTTTTTACGTAGGGGATTAAAGAAATGATTGATCAGGTTTTTAAGTGTTCTAAAATTAAAATTCTTTAATGTTCTTAAAATTCTTTAAACTCTCAAAATTTACTTACCAACTATTTGACGTAAATTATCTAATCAAGAGCTGAAAGACTAACCATAAAAGCATAAGCCGAAGTTTGAAAAAATAAACTTCGAAAGTTCTTCGTGGCAGGATTTTGAACTGCTAGATATATTTTCCGATGGCGTTCGATGCGCACACAAGCGTCACGAAAGCCTTTTCGCCGTAAACTTTAATTAATTTACGGCTGGTCTGCTCTTCACAGAAACTACTTAATCGGATTTTGGAACTGTTCGATCGAACGCTTTCACCTTTTACTTCGTTTTTGGCCCAGTCCTTGATTGTGAATTATTTAGTTTTCAATTATTTCTACGCACTTGAACTAAATTAGATAATTTTACTATTAATTATTCAAATCATAAATTACTGATATGATAATCAAATGATAGACACATTTTTTTATTATCATTCAAAATATTGACATCATAATCAGTCAATACAATTTTTGATAAGTTGAATAATTCCAATAAAATATTCATAATTATAGAGCGATAATTCACAGTTCTAGTACGATTTGGCTTAGGTGGTAAAAAGTCATTACCTCCCAAGATAAATGTTGCTTAGGGCGCGAGTTCGAATCTTGGTCAGTTCGAAATTTTCGAAACAAGAATTATTGTGCCATACATATGGATTTTGTTTACCAAGCCACATCTATGATCCCTTCGTTGTTTAGCGCCACTATAAAGATGGTTTTCTTCATATTTTGATATCTGAAAGCCTATTTGAAAATTTGAATCGATCCATGATTCGGAGTTCTGAGGCTTTCCTAGCAAAAGATAAATAATTCACTTTACTTTATTACTTAATAATATTATTTTATTATTCGTGGTAGATTCTAGTTTTAAGAAGCTGAAATGTAAAATTACAGATAATCTTAAATTTCATTCATTTCCTTAAATGTTGTAATTAAATGCATTTTCAAGTAGTTTTTATTTACAATAACAATATTTTATATATGAAAGTTTATAATTTTCATATAAGATAAAATCGTTAAATATATATAAAACAATACATTAGTTGAGAAAGTTTCTTCAACAATTGTTTATTTATTACGACAAATAGCATATAACTCACTTTAATACTGTTTGATTATATTTGTACTGTTTTAATTTGACTAACAGAATGGTGAATTAGGGTGATATTAATTGGTTTAATTACTAAAGACATGAAAATATTTTAAAATTTACACAATATAGAATGTTATATATTGACAAAATCATACTTTTGAATAACATTCAGTGATAACGGAGCTACGCTGGGTTTCTTTTTTTGCAGACAAACAAATATTGATATCAAGTTAACCTATCCTTTTTTTTTATAAAAATGTTTAAAAGCATACAGTTTTTATGTTCTAAGACTTATCTTTGTTTTAACACAGTAAATGTGTAAAAAAAACCGCATTCGGATAATATATGCTATTTTTAAATTGGTCACATAATTTGACTTTGAATTTTTCAGATGCTGAAATTCAAGAATGGTACAAAGGTTTTCTAAAAGACTGTCCAAGCGGGCACTTAAGCGTCGAGGAGTTTAAGAAAATATACGGAAATTTTTTCCCTTACGGTGACGCATCGAAGGTAAGCAATCCCCATTAATTCGCAACACCGTACGCATAATATACTAATAAAAATGGAAGGCAAAGAATTTACGTAAAAAAAATGTAGTTGAAAACATGATCCCATTGTATAATGTGATTCAATTGACTTCCCCCATCCTTGAAAAATCATTGGCGAACATGGCGTGAATAAAGGTAACGTGCTTTCTCCATAAGCATGGTGCTATTCAAATAAAAACATCACTGGGGAAATTCGCTATTTCTAATTTTCTTTTTTAGTATTTGAACATTTTTCAAACTGTATCTTAATTTATACTTAATGCTCAAGCTCGGCTTGTTCTCGAATTTATTATCTACTTAGTCACCAAAAAAGATGCTTTATCTTCAAGTATATTATTACTATTTCTGTATAAATGAGCTTTTGCTTTTACTATATTCTAACGCACTTTCGTCACGTATTTACTGATTTTCTGTTACTTAAAAGTATTTTTCTCTTCATTTGCACTGTTGCAAACTTGAAATACACGCTCACTTTCAATATTTTTCTATTGCACACATTTAATATCTTTCTCTATGTTAGAGCTTAAACACCATAGATACTTGAAAAGTTGCGTAGTCTTATACTTGCAACAATTGTGTAATGCATTAAAATCTGTAATTCATTAAACAACTTTTGTATTTTATTTAAAAAAATGTTGAGTTTAATGAATGGTTTTAATGGAAATGATAAGAAACTTTTATTTTTCACAGCATGATCTTCTCAGTACCTTAAACACTTCTACTTATTTAGTATCACTGAAAAGATTTCTTTCTCCGATTTCAATTCAAATAAAATTAAATAAAACGGTATTTTGGCAAAAATTTGAAACGTTTTAAATGAACTACGTAAAGGATCATTAGTAATAAAAGCGCGTCATTTATTTACACAAGAATGCTCAAATTTCGCAGAAGAGCAATAGTTAAGTCTTCGAGGTCTAAAAGAAAGAGGAAAGGAGCAAAGAGAAAGAGAGCCGGAATACGTGTGGAAGTAGTATAGAGCTGGGATTTAAAAAGGGGAAAAAGGGGATAGGAGTACGAAACGGGGTTGCCCGGGCCTTCTTAAGTGGGTGGTACGTAGAAAAAAAGAGAGACAGGTGAAAAGGGTGAAAGAGATCTTGACTTAGTGCGGCGCGTACAAGAAAACCGATACGTCGCCGTAAGTAGGCTAAAGGTCGTCGCCGCGGCGGCCTTTGCCCGCGCATCATTAACGACCGGCTCCCGTTAATTACCGAAACTTCCGCCTGCAATTTTTTACTCTCCGTCTCTCTCGGTTTTTTATTCTCTCCTCTGCTCGCTACTTTTGTAGTCTCATTATTCCTCTCTTCATTTAAATTTACTTTTTACAACACAGTGACACGTAGCACGAGAAATTTCTTTAAAATATGGAGTTCATTTATTGAATAAAGTGTGAATGAATTAATAGATCGTTATTAAGTACTCACTTGGTTGCAAATTAATATTGAAATCACTTGGATTATAATCTCATTTGTAATCGAATTATTTTTTCAATCACATATTTTAGTGCAGTTGTATAATTAAGTGCAAACTTAGAATTTTCTTACATAAATCTTTGTTTATATTACTTGAAATTTTTGAAAATTTGGATAATATTTGAATTACAAAGTAAATGAAAAGACGAACTAGTTTTTTACCTTTGATCTGCACGGTAAAATATTAACTTTCTTCTTATGCACTTTTTTTACTTTTAATACGTTCACATTCTACCCCACTTTCTGTAACTGTACTTAAATCCATTTCTCAACTTCGAATGTCTGAATCACTTCTTTTTCTTTACTATTTCGGTATTCCTTTCACTTTACCGAAATGTTCGGTGCATATATACATTTCTCTTATAGATGAATCAAATGAATTATTTGCAAAAATTTGATTAAATAATTTTGATTTCGCCAAATAGAGTTTTCATTAAATTAATATTTCCAAATTCAGTGTTTTATTTTAGTCTCCCCGGGCTAATAGGGGAGACCAAGGCAAAACGGACACCTTAAGGAAAAACAAATAAAAAATGGATTCAAGAGTGAAAAATATAATAAATTAAAATTGTTTTCTAAAGTAGATATCAAAATAAATAAGTACATATAACCATAGCGATGAATTATTGTTTAAACGTATAATAAAAAATTGTTGAAAAAATTAAAAAATTTTGAGGTCTTCAAAAATCGTCGAGCAAAACGGACACCCTCAGGAAAAATTAATAAAAATTGGTTAAATCAGCAACTATGATCATATTTATATCTACATTTGTTTATAGAGGTTTATGGCAACCGACAGGTTATTTTACATAAGCCCATATCGTTCGCACCCGTGGAAAATTACGACAGTGGGCATAAACAAAGTTTCTCTCTCACTTTTAATAGAGAAAGCATCTTCCCTCCTTGTCGCGGTCGTCATAAAGCCCTATTTATGATAATATAATATTATATAATTATATATAACATATAATATATTCATTATATATAATATATGTATAATATATTATATATATAATATATATTATATGTATATAGAGGCCAGGGTGACCATTTTGCTCGGTCCGTCTTGCCCGGAATGGATAAAGTGACTTTTCTTTGATAAAAAATTGATATTGATTCTAAAAGGTTTTTTTTTGGTAAAATATCTATAAATAAAATAGCCTTATACTATTTTTGAATTAATTTCATCATCCGTGTAAAAAAAATGTTTACTTTTTTTCCTTGATAACATCGTAAGCTCACAGACTAAAATCAATTTTTTTATTTCTAAGCGATGTTATTGCCGTAACACATAATATACTTGATTTATTTCAGAATTTTCGTCACAGCGATATCAGAAATAATAGGCGGTGTCCGTTTTGCCCAGTATGACTGTTTTGCCCGGGTCTCCCCTATCTGAAGATGCATGTTTGTGTCATTTCGCAAAGTGATGCGAATAAAAGTTTTTAGGGATCAAAAGGGGAACGTTTATGATCAACTTTGTTTTTACCTAGGGATCAAACCTTGAACAACTTGATTTGTTCGATTTCGTTTTGGCCTCTACAACATTTACTTGGAACATTTTTCGAGATTATCGATGCATCCTGGGATCTTAGCTTGGACAAATTAAAATGAAACACACTGTAGATGTACAAAAAAATTTTTTGCCGAAACAAACGTTTTCCAAATTATCCCAATTATCCACAAAATTCCTGTAGACACTGATAAGATTAAAAAATTTTAATAATAATAATGATTCAGTAGTGCATTTTATCTGCATATAATAAAAGAAATTATATATAATACAAAAAACAGATTTATAGATTTCAATTTAACATATTTGCATCAAGTATCATTAAACTTTAGTTAAAAAATATATATATTTCACAAATTTAAAATGAGCCTTTAGTGAAATTTATTTATAAAATCATATTTACACATTACATATTAAACGGAAAATATTTTTATCACATCAATAATTTTTGATTCCATGTTTTTGTGACCCCTAGTCTTTTTCGAGATTGTACATAAAATCATCATGAACTTATTTTTCGTATCTTCCGTTATTCTCTACTTCATACGTTGAAACAATGCGTATTAATTAGTATAAAACTTGGGATCACAAACAAATCACAAAAGCTGAATTTATAACTGCATGCGGCCTCTCTTGTGGTCTTTAAAGAAACGGCAACTTGCTAAGCCACAACTTAAAAGATTGCCCCCTCCTCTTGCAAATTTTTATAAGTGTTATAAAGTAATTCGCTGAGCTTGCTTACTTTATAATAAAAAATATTCTCAAGATTCTCGATGATTATCGATAGAATTTGCAGACGTACGTTAACGCTGAGTAATATTGACTTAATCCAGCTTAATTATAATAAACTTACTTGCGCTTAACGTACTGTGGAAGTACTACTGATACTCAACGTGTTAATCTTTTCATCACGGATATTAAACATTGAAATTCAATTTTATTTATGAAAAGATTCATTAAATAATATATTACTTATGTGAAAAGAGAAAGCAGCACGTCTGGAGTGCGAGAACCCTTTTCAATGTCTAGTATCCTGATCTATATAACGTAGGGATACAATTACAAAAACTCATTCGAGTAGTGCATATCACGCATTAGTCAGCCGCGCGACGCACTCGAAAGAGGAGGGGCGTCACATAGCTATTTTTTTTTTCATTCACCACTACTTACTATTCAACACGAGCATAACTCAAACACCAGTTTTTTTAAAAATTTTTTTAAATATCTCTTTACCAACGAAACAAGACAACAAAAAGCTGCGTAGCTATTGCATAACACTTATCTTATATCGTGTCCTTTGTGTGATCAGTTTGCAGAACACGTCTTTAGGACGTTCGACGCCAACGGGGACGGAACGATCGACTTCCGGGAATTCCTCTGCGCCCTGAGCGTCACCTCACGTGGCAAACTGGAGCAAAAACTCAAGTGGGCCTTTAGTATGTATGATCTGGACGGCAATGGCTACATCTCTCGGCAGGAGATGCTGGAAATCGTCACAGTGAGTCATTCCTTTACCTTTATCTTTTTCCCGTAGTTTTCATTTTTCAATTTTGATTAGTTAACAAGTATTGGTTCGTGGCAAATAGATAATGCGTTTTCTTTTGAAAACCCTTTTTTGACAAATACTTCAAGAAATTAGCGACATTTATTTAAATTCACATAAATCTGTTAAAATTATTTCCTGAGGGCAGTAAATGGTAATAATAAAATGTACAAACTGAGTCCACAAATTTCAAAAATGCATTTAGGGTAATTTAAAATGGCATCTCTAGCTCGAGAACATCTTATAAATCAGAATAACGGTGTGAGTACTCCCGACATCAAGTAGCGCGAAAGAATTATTAGTACGGGCTCTCATTTCTTTTAAAATTGAAACTCCTCTGAAATACGTTTTCATCAAATTGATGTTCACAACATTTACCGAGGCAATGATAATCAACATTATTCTCATGCGATTGCTGTTATCAAAGTACTCCGATAAATATATTACAGCAAATTGAATTGAGTTTTTCCAAAATTACTATTTTTACTATTATATTAAGCTCTGGATTCCTAAAGCTTGAAACTAAAAAGAAATGATGACATTACAGGCAATTTACAAGATGGTCGGAACGGTAATGAAGATGCCCGAGGACGAGTCGACGCCGGAGAAGCGCACCGACAAGATCTTCCGGCAAATGGACAAGAACAAGGACGGAAAGCTATCTCTGGAGGAGTTTATCGAAGGCGCGAAAAGCGATCCCTCAATAGTTCGACTGTTGCAGTGTGACCCAAGCGCACAGGCTCAGTGAGACCCTGGCGGGCGTACGGAGCTCGCGTCAGCCGACCACTTTAACGAATAAGACCCTTACCTGAAGAATTCAAACTAAAGATTACGCGAGAGAGATTGAGAGAGAGAGAGAGAGAGAGAAAGAAAGATGAGTCGCGAGCTAGAAACGATAAATGCAAACGAAAATCTCACAAACAAAAGGGAAACGACGCGCACTCCAGCAGCTCTCCGCGTCCGCCGACTGCCATAGTCGCCGCCCGGCCCGTTCTCGCACATGATTTCTTTTTTTATATTATTTTTTTTTTCTGCGTCTGTGACTGCAGGCAAAAACGCCCGAGAGCCGTCCACGGAGAGATGGCCACGAGGACAGACGAGAGAGTACCGCGAGGGAATGTGACGAGAGAGACACACACATCTACACTTTGATACTGTTATCCCTACCAACACAACACGTTGCCCATTAGAATTGTGTTACCTCGAGTCCGCAATCTCTTTTACGCTCTTTTTATTTTCTCTGTGCTTCCGCGACGTTTTATTTCGCTCAACCAAGTACTCTCGAAGCCGCGGCTTCAACCAGTGACTTTTGTCAACTGCTTTTTTAACCCTTTGGTTCTTCGGCTGATCATCCCTTTTTTTTTTTAACCTTTACCTTTACTCGATATTTTACTCATTTCTTTTAAGTGTACAAATTGATTACGTTCGCGCGTGCGTATCGCCTGATTTGACGAGAGGAAACTGACGCACGACCAAAGAAGAATCCTGCTCACCCGCGTGCTCTGTGTGCAAGTACTCTGGCACAGCCACAACTGTACTCGCCTGAAAGCTGCGTCTGCCTTTTTGTTTTGCGTGCGCGCGGTTTCGCTTGTTTTTTTTTCCTGATGCGTATGAGAAAACTAATGGAGCTCCGAGACCTACGAATTTTTTAGCACCTGCATCAAGAGTGCAAAGAACGCGACGGAACGCAGCACTGACAAGGAGAAGCTACCTGCTGTACCACACCGATTTCAGTCATTTTGATATATGTTGTAGAACATGAACAAATAAGAGATACGTATTTTTTTTATCTGCTAATTCTCAGGTTTAAGGGATGAAAGTCACCCCTGAAGTTCACCCCCGAAAATAGTTTTTTCGAAATATCTCGACTTAAAATCAATATTTTTCAATGAAACAAAATGGAGGTTACTTCTTATGAAAAGAACGACTAACTCACGATTTTGAGCCGAGATATTTCGAAAAAAACGTTTTTCGGGGGTGAACTTCAGGGGTGATTTTCACACCTTAAATCTGAGAATTAGCAGATAAAAAAAATACGTATCTCTTATTTTTTGATGTTCCAAAACATATATCGAAATGATTGAAATCGGTGGGGTGCAGCAGGTAGCTTCTCCTTGTAAGTAAAGAGGAACAGAATATCAGTAACCGTTTAAAAATTATTGCACTCTGTGTACAATCCCAGTTTTAAACTGACATTTGTTTTATTTTATTTTCTGTCTTTATTTTGCTAACAGATTTCTACGTTATAAGTTAATTTAGGTTTTATCAACTTTTACTAACGATTTTTATGTTTATTTAAGTATATACTCCACGAACACCGAAAACACGAAGAAAGCAATTTGTATTCTCATTATGACAATTGTAACCAATGATTAGCAATAAGCCACAATTAGATATCTGTTAAATCTCGAGTATTCGAGAAAATCATCGAAAATTGTTGAAATCAATTTTTAATAAACCTGCTTTATTGAGAAAACATTTACCTAAGTGCAAATTGCTCTTTTACCGAAATACACTACTGAAAATATCAATCAATCTGATTGCCAAAATTTGTACGTTATTATTTAATAACAGCTAATGGAAACTTTACATTATTTTCTTTACCTTTAGACGTACAGAAAAGCGAAACGTGCTATACTAATTACACAATACATTAATTTTGTTCTTTTCATATATTTAATTGCTTGAATTTATTTTAAAATAAAAAAAACATAATTTTACATCCCAATGATACAAGATTATTCATCACAAACGTAAGTACAAGAACAGGATTTAAAAACGGTAGCTCAAAAACTTTTGATTTTATATTTGTACTATGAATTTGTTAATACATCACGGAATGCGAACAGATTTAAGAATGCGCTACCTCTCCTTGGAAACATCGGGAATAAGTCGTCTCCAAATTTTTTGAACGATCCAGTTAATTTTCCAGAAAAAAATTTAAAAAAAATGCTAATAAAAAAGTAAAAACAAATCGCACAAAATAAGACCGTGAAATTAGCTTAAATCGAAACAACAAAATTACAAAAAGTGTCTTTCGTTCGTAGCGAAATGATTTCTTCCAAAGAATTTGGAGAAGACGCGTGTGCAGGACCGGAGGTCGACACAGAATCGACGGCGTTGGGGACACCCCAGGGGCGCTGGGCCCACGGCGCCTGCGCCTACCGCAAGGCTAGTCCATGATCCGTTAATTTATCTACAATAAAAGATTGTCAGACTAGTCGATGCAGTCGCAACTAGTGGTCGCGCCAATTATTCTTGAGCCCGGAGGGCAGAAATCCTTCGTTTATTACGAAAGCTATCTCCCTCGGAGCTTCGCGCCTAGAGTCTTTCTTCCACAAAAGAATCCTCGGAGGCGGCAAGATTTTATAGACAGTGCTCGATAGAGTACCGTTTTGGGCGACGCGAGGTCAGACTCCGGGCTTAAATCCAACGTCACGTCGTATCTCGAACCGGCAGCGTTCGTGAGCTGCATTTTCAAAATCCCAATCAGTTTCAGAGCTTACTGTTCAAAGCGCGCGGGGCGTCGAGCTTGACTAGAAAATATTATTGCAAAGGTTTTTTTTTTATTGAAACGGGCTTTAGATAGATTGTTAAGAACAATGAACGCTGTTCTGCTCGTAGAAAATTGAAAGCAATTGCCAAAATGAAACAAAAAACAAAAAGGTCACAAGGAATGGATAAATTTTTATTTTTGTATGCGAAAATTATAAATAAAATTACAGTACAAACGTTTGACCCTCGTAGTCCAAAGATTGCACTGTTAAGCATCAATTTAAAAGTTTGTTATTAAAAGAAATGTTGTTTAAAGGATGTTATCGAGCACAATTGTTGCTGTAATCAATTTAACAAATTACTTAAAATGATTGTTATATAAACTCAATACTCGCTTCACTTGTGACCTTTTTGTTTTCTAGAAGAGAAAGAAGCTCAAAACTTCTACCTTCGGAAGCTCTAAAATTAGGGGGCAACTCGCTTGCGTTGCCGCTAGAGACTCGACCCTCGCCTCGCCCAAATCGTGCAAAAAACAAATAAATAGACGGCGCCAATAATTATCAAATTTAAAAGTAATGCGCATGAATGCTGTAACAAATGTGTGTTTATGATGCTGGATCTTTTTTCTGCTATTCATTATTACGTTCTAACTTGCGAGTATTTTACTATATTGTACGTACCTTATTTGTCGACTTTCTATTATTGTCATCGTGTTACCCTCGTTATCGATTCTACAATTCTGAGATCTAATGATACTGTAAAACAGTGGCAGATTCAGCATCGCAATTATTAAAGAAACTTTAATCGTTAAAGTTTAATTTATTCCCTTTCTCTTATTATAAAATTAAGCAACAGCATCAATAATAACAATAAATCAATACTCATAAATTTAGTTACATTCTATACTTGATTGTACGCAATCGTTTTTATATATTTCTTTTCCAATATCGATTAGAGGAAGGGAAAATAAGTCCACTTGAAAATGTCTGCGTGTATTTTCTTACAGAACTTAATTCAAAAGCGCTCCTTTCGTTTCTTCTTCGTGCATGTGGTGTACATGGACTTTAATAGAAAGCGTGAATGCGACAAGGGTGCAGAATCGCTCGTTTTTCTCGTTTTTATCTTTGCACATAACAATGTCGCCGACTTGATCAGAAGAAGTGTAATGTTTCGGGAAGGCGGACGCAAGCGTTCGATCTTTTTCAACGATTTCGAGATATATAGCAGGTCAAACGAGAGTAAATAAACAGTAATATGTAAGTGTCGCTCGCTCTTTACACTGTCGATATTGAAAATAAAAAGATAAGCGATTTAGGAAAAAAAAACAGTTTTTTTCGTAAAAGACTTTGAACAATGATTAAGTCAAGAATAAAAGTAATGATAATATTATATTGTTGATAAATTGGGATCGTCGAGAATATTTAAAAAAGTTAAGAAAGAAAAAAGCCGATTGTAAGCACTTATCCGACAGTCCAATAATATTTCCATTTCTATTTCAAAAGTGGCGTTGTAAGCATAATTACTCCACTGTACTTCCTAAGATGTACACCTGTTGGTCTTGTGCTCATTATTAGCTTAAGTCAGATTAAATAAAAAATAATGCAAACTATGATAGTTAAACTATTAAATTATACATATTATATATATATCAGAAAGTGAACCGTGAATTTGCGGAAAATCTGAGCATATAAGAATAAAATGTGTTATTGATGACGAATATAGAAGGCGAAAAGTAAGAAGCCATTAACCTCATTAATATTAAAAGTAAAAGTTTTCAAAACAATCTGAATGATAAGTATAAATAATCATTAAGAAAATAAAAAATATAATTGAAAAGCATATAAACGAATTATATATTGTATAAAGGAATTTGATTATGTAATGAAAAGTGCTTTAATCCCCTCTCTATTTCTGTAACGTATCTCTTACTCAATTCCTTTAGATGTCTTTTTCCCGTATATCTGAGAAACGATTCACCACGGACGCTTTCGATTCAAATTTTAAACGACGTAAGATCTTTAAGAAGTAAGTTAAAAACATCATTTGTGTAGTGAAAAGGTTTGTTTAATATTAAGTTAAATGATAAATTAATAACGTCTCCAAGTCATCGAAAGCGTCTTCGTCTTTAAGGGATTTAGCATGTAAAAACTTTCTCCTTTCTAACATTTAATGATAAAATAACGTGCACGTACTGAGATACTTCACTTTCTACACCTCTAACTTTAAAGCAATAAATATATATATATATACATATATGTAAAGGAAAGTCATAGAAAGAGATGAGTGGAGTACATTTGAATGACCCTAAAAGTGATCGTGAACGTATTATGTACATGTAAGAATTGTTTTAAAAGAAGAAAACATTTCTAAAATTTAAAGGATTCTTAAAGATTAGATCTCTTTTTTATTGTTATCTCGTGAAAAAGGTTTAAACTTCGCTTCATTTAGAACAATTCATGCACTTCTTATTCAAAGTTTCTTCCGTACACATTTCACGCGCGCACAAATACAAAGAGAGAGAGACGACAAAGAGGAAAAGAGCATTCGGTCGGTGTCGTAGCCTCGATTTTCCAAGCCGCATTTATTACGTATCGATGCTCCTGTCAATTAACTCTCGTGCTCATCCGAGGTTTAGTCGTGCGGCCGTGTGTCATCACATTGTGCATGTAACACCGCGAGTTCTTTCTCTTTCGTCCCAGGAACGAGTATTTCCACCCCAACATCCTCTTCTGTGAAAATGAGATTAGTATACGATAGATGCGAAATTTTCTATCGAGCGATTATTTTATTTTTCGTACTTTAATGACAAATAAAAACTTGTAATAAGGAAAAAAAATAAATAAAAATTTTTTTTCTAAAGTAAGATATTTGATAATGAAAAAATAATTGAAACGCGAATAAGAATTCGGAAGTAAATTTAAAATTTAAAATGAGCTCGCGTAATTAATTAATTTACAAAACCGCTTTAATTCATTTATAGCCCTAGTATACATATACTTAGTTAAAAATCAGAATAAAGTTTTAAAGAGGTGTAAATTTAATATAAAAATATAAATATTATCACTTTTTTGTCGAACAACAAAGAAAGAGAAAGCAGATTTTTTTATCAACTCGGCAGTACTAAGGGAGCAGGGCGGACGGAGAAAACTCGATAGGCAAACCTGAGCGCAGAAAAGGCGATATCGTGCTTGGCGGCTGGGCAAAGCGTAGAATGATGCGCACCGCACGTTTTCCATTGCGTTTATGGCGTAATACTCGCTCATGCAAACACGTGCACCGACACACGCACACGTATACACGCGGAGAAGCCTTGTTTTTATCGCGGTAAAAAAAAAAGAGTTTTCGCGCGTATCCTTTATACGGTGACGCGAGCGAATACGACGAATTAACCGAAAACGAATAACGCAGATGATCGTATTTTGCTTTGACTATACAGTTACGATTTTTCACATGTTAAAACACATATACGATGCTTTGCCGATTTTTTGAAAGTTACATTTTTACTGTTGATGTTATTGTTGTTGTAAAGTGAAATGAATATAAGGGAGATGAAAAAGCAAAGAAAATATCATGACGAGTATTTTTAACACTTTTTCTATCTTAAATAAAGGCAACTAAATTTATAAGAATAATCATGTAAAAGTACATTAAATCTTGAAACATTTACTTGATAAATTAAGTATGTCGAACTGTATTGCAACAAGTAAAATTACTCATTCATGGGTAGTCAAGCATGCAACTATTTTAATAACTCAAGTACTTTTAATAATTTTTTAACAATTTTAAAGATTGTAATAATCATTTTAATGATAAAAGTTATATTTAATAAATGTAGATGATTTAAATTAAAAAATTTTATCTACTAAAAAAATTCAAGGAAAAGATGAGCGTTCAGTACGCAACAAGATCTTTCAAAATTTAATCTAGTTAAAAAACATACAAATGAATTGCTATTGTTTAAAGCAAAAATCTTTGCAAAATTCTATTTTATTAATTTCTATATTTCACCAAGCAGAGTAGCTTTAAATTTATTTATGATTGAACAACTAAGAGCTGTGAATGTCATAAATCTGCTATTGACTTGTCAATTGGCAAGAAAAAGAGAGACAATTATCAACATTAATCTGAATTTGTTTTGCAATGAATAAATAATTTTAAATCTTTTATCAAAATTTAATTAACAACGCTCTTTGTTGTGTACTGCTTGCAAAATTGTTTTAATGAAGGTTTGCTGGAGACGAATAGCTTTATTTTTTCAAAGTCGCAACAATAAATGTAGATCTTTGAGATGAATTTTTGCCTTTATTATTTTAATGTGAGGTATACAGTAAATGCAGCTTATGAACAAATCTAGCCGAATTAAAAGAAAAATTAATTTCTTTTTATTGCTTGATTAGAATTTTTCTTTGATGTGTGTAAACCCTTGTCAGTATTATAGAAAATAAAAATCGGAACCGTGTAAAACTCTATTTTGAAATGGCAATTAAAAATTAATTTCATTTCTCTGTTACCCGTTGAGACAATAATTTCGGCTTCTCGAGTGCGCAACATTCGTGAACTAATAAAAATAATAAAACAAATAAATCAAATAATCACAAGATTCTAAATAATAACGCGAAATTCGGTACTGAAAGGTAGTGGACGTGACTTTCTTCAATTTCCTTAAAGAAAACATTTAAAAGATTCATTAAGTGCATGTCTCCTTCACTTAGAGACTCTAATACAAGTTATATTTCCAATATTATTAAATACTGATAAGATGTTTGATAGTGTTTTTCGGCAGGTTATATATATACATATATATATACATCTCTCGATTTCAATTCGACTTCAACGTGATAATTAGACTGGAGCGAAAAACAAAGTTACTTGCGTGATCCGCATAAAGTAAACACAATTTTTCGAATCTCTTAAAATAGCAGAAATATGATACGTTATAATTGATAAGTAGCCTAGTATTCTATATAAGTATTAAAAAAATTATTCGATTTCCACTCAAATTTTTCTGCTTTTAGCAGAATAATCTTTAGAACGCTGTAGATAAATTGTAAAAATTTTTAACCGTTTCTGGACTAATGTGCCGTCCAAACTGACATACAATGTTTAATCAATTGTAACATTTTCAGCAAAATTTCAAACTCTGTCCTATTTTAAGAGTTTCGGTAACTTTGTATCAATCAGGAAAATACGATTTAACTGGAAATGTCTAATTCAAGTCCAGTAAGCCGAACGTTATGTATATCGATAATAGCTAAATATTTCTGAAAACTTTTAACCCTCATACTCTAACAAGGGCTATAAATTACTACACGGTTTTTAGAAAAAAATAACCATATTCTGTATCGATGTTAAACGTATTATTTCAAGGAAATAGACTTAGAGTTCTGAAAGGTTCGAGAAGGATAACTCGAGGACTTAATCATGCTAGCCTTATGATTCAGAAATACAAAATTTTAAATCTTATATTTAAAAGAGCGAATATTGTACACTTTTAATGACTATTAATATAAACGTATTTCACATATACTTAAACCATTTCAAATTTCTAAAGCCTTACCATATAGCTTGTTTTTAAAAGTTGTCGGTGTCGCGCGTAACTGATATTACTTCATAAATTGGATTTAAAATTTATTCTGTTACGTTTTTCATTAATCGTGTTCTGAAGAATAAAAACACAATTTAAGCGTTTTTTACATGAGTAGTTTTTAGTCAACGAAAAACGTTAACTGAGTAAATTTCATTCAGTATTGGTTCTTTGCTCTTTGCAACTCTGTAGGAAATAGCAATCAAAATTTCCTTAACTACTCCATATATGAAAATCGAAGGTAGTTTGCGGGGCGAAAACGTTAAATATACTTCAAGCCATAAAGCATAAGAGTCATATAACTTCTTTTCTATAATAAACTTCAAAATGAAAACTGACAGCTCGTCCATAAAATAATATAGAAAAACAGTTCATGTTTTCTGAGCGATAAAATCGTCCTTGTGGATTTTGCCGAAGCTGCACTACATGCAAATCTATGCTTTGGTCCCGAAAAAATATAAATCGCCGTTTAAAATGATGAAATTAAAAAATAATATTAGGACGTATTTCACGTTCAAGTAAAAATTTCTTTATGCACAGAGATTTAACAATCTGCATAAGATAATTATTTCAAGGTGTTAAAACTTGATTGAATCCATTGTAAAGTATAATAGTTTATAAAATTATTATTATTATTTATAGTTGAAATAAGTAAAAATGTACTGGAGAGCATTGAACGAATCTTTCTAATTGAAAATAATACACATGCCAAAGAGTAATTTTTAAAAAGCAAAATTTACAAAATCCTCTGATTTCCAACTTTTTTTTAATCAAAATTAGTATGCTTGAGTAATTCTAAAATTGTGTCCTTACTATGTACTGACTATGTCTCTGATAAGTTGTAATATTAACTCTTGCGCACAATGACGAATTAAGTTGTTATGATGTACATGTTTTTCCACTATACACTATAGATGTCGAGTACGCAGAAGGGTTAAATTTGTGTATCTAATTTAAAAAAGTTGTTTTAAATTTGCCTAAATGTAAATTTATTGTATAAATGTTCGCTTCTAAAGTCTGATGAATTTGTAGTTGTTCAAGTTTTAATAGCATCGTCTTGTCTTTACGTTATCAATCCACAAACATAAAATTATGTAGTAAATAAGTGTATTTTTAGTGGTATTTTCATTACCGCATATTTTCGTAAGCTTGAAAGTATTAAAAAATTTTACGCTTGTATGTTATATCCGTAATCCTATACACTTTGCACTAGATTTTTATTTATGTTTTGCTCGTTTTCATGAAGTAAATATTAATTTATTATTGAAATGATATGCAACGAAAAATCAGCATAGATTCGCACAAAAAACCTGTTAATTCATGTGATTATATAATGTTTCCTTAAAAAATTTCCTTTACACAAAGAAGATATAAAATTACTTTGAACCGAATAACTTGAATAATGTTACATACATTTTAATATTATTAAGTAGATGAAATTCAAAGAAGCTAATCTTAATCTATTGCTACCAAACATACTTTACTATTTTTGTGTTAATTAAATATACTATCATTCAGAGAAAAAAATGTACATCTTCTTATCTTTATGAATTTCCGATGCTCTGCAAACTGCAATTTAACCAAAACTACAGCGAATTCTGCGAAAGCACAAAACTTATTTTTAAAAATACTTGAAAATATTCCTCGTCGTACAGATATTTACGGTGCAACACATTTTAGCAATTAGTAATATAGGCTTGTATTTTTTAAATTAGTTTGCGTGTATTTATTTCGAAAAGTGCTGAATCTATTTTTAGGTGAGAATCCATTTCTTTAGTAGAATACTAAAAAGCAAAATTTAAAGAATAAAAGAGAAAACCAATGAGATGATTAATTGAATAACGCAATAATCAAAGTCCAATGCTACGTAAAATATCTCCATGTATAATGAATTTATTCTGTATTTATATACATATGATCGTATATAGGTGTTTATGGAGCCCCTTTTTCTGGATCAACCAATAAAATTATGTCTTTAGGTTTATGCCCGGACTCCATATTTGTGGGAGGGAGGCTAAGATAGCAATATAAGAATTTATGATATTATTGAGGGCTCCATAAGCCCTAACAAACCAAACTTATTATATATATTATCAATCAATGTAAAATTGCGTATGAAGTTGTGTATGGAAAAGCAAATGTAAATGCACGTCGTGAGTGAAGCACCGGCAAGATCACACACAACTAAAGTACATAAACAAAAAATACACAACATTTGTGTACATGATGATTATGATAATGAAAAAAAGAATATAGGAAGATTAAAAAACAACAAAAAAATCTTATTCTGCAATTTAATAAATAAATGTAATGTATACATTGCCGAGATGTTAAAACTTCGATTTGCTTTGCGTCTCTTATAAATAACGTATTTACGACGAATGATAGTCATTGTAATAGTTGTTTATTATAAATGCAAGAAAACGAATCACTTGTGTATCAGTTCATTACTATACATTAAAGTGTTGATATTATACTCGTTCAAACACTGACTTATATTTTTTATATTCTTTGTAATCAAGAGTATTTTTATCTTTTGCCTAATATAAAAATCCTATTCTTTTGTGAAAATTAATGTTCATAACTTTAAAGTAAGGCAGTAGAGGCATCCTATTAAGTTCAATTCTTTTCAATAATTATTTTTAGTCATTACATAATTATCTTTGGGTGATTTACACGTGTAAATGTGTTTCCTTCAAAACATCTAAGAAAAAAATTATATTAACAATGCATTAATAATAGTTTTATACAAATTTTTTTCAATTTTTGATCAAATGATCCAAGGCAGAGGTCTATATAGATCCATTCCATCAAGATTTTGGCTTTGCCATAACTGGTAAGTTGACCTGGTTGATGAATTTTCATGGACAAATGTAAAATCTTTAATTCAATATTTTTATAATTTGAAAAAATGATTTTTATGGATTTATTTTACGAATTTCTTTAGTTTCTGGCCTTAAAATTCGTCTTACTATATATTAGAGATTTTGTTTTTCTCGACCATCTTCATTTGCACAAGCAAGTTCTTACATCTTTCGAAAGTATATTTCCAATTAAAATATCTATTAAGCCCTTAAAAAATGGAATAGATTGCCATGAGGGATGAAGCAGACCTTGCATAACTGCACGAAGATTTATATTAATTCTTGATTAGCAAATTCGTTATATAATTATCAAGATAACTGGGTGTTTCTGCGAAAACGGGATGATATATAGCTTTTCGAATTCTGTTATTCAATCGCAAGAATAGTATATTACGTACCTAGGCCATTAAAATAAAAAGTGTCTCAGATCAAATTTAATTGTCGGCCGAGACGAATTAAATTGTGACTTTTCTAAACATGAATTTATTTTCTTTTTTTGCCTATATGTTTGGCATTTTATTTTATTTTTATTCTTCATTCCTATTGTAATATTTCAACATCAGCTTGATTGTCTGGTCCAGGACGTACCGTTACTGTTATGCTTTGCTCTTTCTTTCTCTTTCTCCTTTTAGGTGATATTTACGCCGCTGGATTTATACCATTCTAACTTCAAATTCACGACTTTGACTTATGATTTTTCGGTGCTCGTGGTATAAAATTATGTTCGGTACTAGAGTGTTTAAGTTGATTATTTACCTCGCGGGACATTTTTCGCCTGAGCGAAGCGAGAATAATCAACTTTCACACCCGTGTAGAAAAGTATTAAAAATATATGCATTTTCTCGCTACAAAAGGTATCGGCAAAGAATCTCACTTTTTAAATATAAAATTTGAATCTACATTTACATTCTACGTTTACATTCTACGTGTACTTATCAATCCTACAAAATTTTAATTACATTCTTATTTATATAAATTTTGTTTTGGCGAAAAAACCGCACAAAAATTTTTATAAGACAATTTACTTTGTTTAAATTATTTTTATTTTCAATATTTAGTTTTTACAATAACTTTGCCCGACTTTTATTTGCTATACTTATCATGTAGGTAATCATGTAACGCAGCCTTAAAGGTAATGACTGTTGGCATAGATTTGAGTCTATCTGGCAGGAAATCTCAGAGCTTCATTGCCTATGAAGGGGGAAAAAAACTTTCTCAAAAAAAGCCCCGGTAAACCCCGCCTTCGGCACGAGGGAATAACATAGCGAGACTAAGTAAGCGCATGAGTAAAGCGGTGGTATACGGCGCACACATTTTGATGTAGAGCATCTATGAGCAAATACATGAATTGCAGCGGATTACAGTAATAGAGTTGCGAAATTACCCGACTTTTATTTGCTATACTTATCATGTAGGTAATCATGTAACGCAGCCTTAAAGGTAATGACTGTTGGCATAGATTTGAGTCTATCTGGCAGGAAATCTCAGAGCTTCATTGCCTATGAAGGGGGAAAAAAACTTTCTCAAAAAAAGCCCCGGTAAACCCCGCCTTCGGCACGAGGGAGCGCACGAGTGTCTAAGAATACATAAGGACAAGTACCTATATAACATTGAATGTTGTAGCAATACTGCTCCAATGTTGCTTTGCCATATTAGCCATGATGAGAAATATTCCTACAATACTATGTAACATGTATGTAACCATGAGGCAATATTCCTGCAAACCATCATTGCCGTTTTTTCATTGCTTTTTTAAAATACGGGCAACATTGCAGCAATATTTCTGTAGGGTTCATCAGTGTTTCAGAAGTATTACTATTTTATGACATAATTATTTTTTCTGATTTTTTCCGCCCTCATTTTGTATCCGTAGGCAGAGTAACTAAATAATTTGAAATTAAATCGAAGCACGAGTCACATTACGCGCGCGCAGCGCGCACTTAAACTTTATTAGTATTTAAGAATATTTCTAAAAAGTAAAATGTATAATAGACCCAGTTGAAAAGAACCGATAAAATACAATAAAAATACCGCATTTTCTATTGGGAAAAAAATAGTCCCGATAAAAAGTTTTATAAGTTTTTACCTGATTATGCAAAATTTATTCATTTTATAATTTTTTATA
>JAWWEO010000045.1:20218639-20257062 GCA_035582975.1 Ormyrus labotus | reverse complement strand
CAAAAGTTCAAATAAAAAATTGCGTGAGAAAAAAATTATTGATTAAAACGGTCAAAAGTACCTGACTACCCCCTTAACAATGTGTATTTTGATAAATGCAGTTATCGTAAAAGAAAATGACATTTTTATTAAACTAATTAATTAATATATATAATTGTTCTATTTAACTTGTATTAAAATTAATTCCTTAACACATTATTATATGTGTACATTTATTATCACGTTAAAATTAACATCAAACAGATATTGAATTTTTGGCATCACGTTGCGAATAAATTGTCAAAATTATACTTGGGCTTTTCAATAATACATTAAAACTGTTGCTTGTCAATTAACATTTTACATTATTTTTGAATATTCAGTATGTTTTCTTTTACAAACATTCAACCTTCCCTTGCAAAGTCAGTGAAAAATGACCAATTCCGTACCGCCAAAAATTACAATTCACAGCTGAACGCTCAGCGTTGAAGAATCAACGCGATTGATTTTAATCAATAGGCAGCGAAAAATATCGACTCGATTTATCCGAAAATACGCAGCATGAATAACCTTCATCAAACAAATGTTTCCTTAGCATAAAGAAATAAAAACCACCTTCGTCGCAGTACACAACTTTGACAGATACACAAGTAATCTCGTCAAATCCAGGAATAAATCAGCGTGCACGCTTGAATATAAATTTTTCCTTCGACTCGCACCTGCGATCCTTCAAAGAATAAGAAAAAAAACAAACGAAAAAAGTGCGGCGCAGTCGAGAAAAATGCGAGAATGTGAAAAGTTTTTCTTTTGTATAAAAATGAAAAAGAATTGATTCAAACTCGATTCTAACGCGGCAAACAAAGGCCAAATAAATCAGCTTTACAGCTCTTCTCTCTTCTCCTCTCTCTTTCTCTCTCTTTTTCTCAATCAATCAAGGCACATACCCTCGAGTCGTATTTGAGAAACTCGAGGCACAGACCTCTCGTTACGAAGCCGCGAAATCTCGCGGTATGACTTTTTAACGACGACACTCGCGGCTTGTCGTCAAAGGTAGAGTAGCGGGGATGGAAGAGTGTTGCCATGGAGGGAACCGCGAAGCGTGGGATAAAGCCGCTTTTCTGAATAAATATAGATATGTAATTGAAGATGTCGTACTTCGTTGTTTGGAGAATGTCGTCGGATATTGATTTTGCCGAAGCTGCCGAGCGCAAGTACGAGGTGGAGAGAAATGTAAGAGCGTGCAAATGATTATAAAGTTTCTTGTGCTGCTCGGAGACTCAAGTTTACGGATAAATTTAAAAAGAAAATATACATTTTATAATAAAAATGTTGCGTTGACTTTGCGAACGCCATTACAAAATACCGCTATTGAGCTTTGTCAAGAAGGCAGTTCATGCGAAGCGAGGCGTCATCGAGGGGAATATAATGCAAACTTGGCGATATTCTTGCTCTCTTCGCTAAACCTCGTGGCTTTCAACGAGTGACGCTGCATGAATCAACAATAGGAAGCTGCGGTCACGATCGTCTATACATCAACCATCAAAGGAAGTTTTTGCTTGCTTGAAGATTGTGGTGGCCACCGTCTGAGCTGCTTTATATATCCCTTTTTTTTTTCTTTTAATTGTAGGTATTAATACAATTTTCATCCTTTATACTTTATGTATAAATTGATCGTCCAAAAATCAAGAAAGTAAATGAATGCTTATTGTGAATAAAAACCAGATATTGTCACCAAAATATTACTCGAGGAAAATCTGCAGGTACCTGAAAATCAATTTAATTACAAAATTTAACAATCAAAAGTATGCAGAGTGTCCCTTTTCCTGCCTGGCTTCTCGCTAAAACTACGCTCTTTTAATCGGCTAAAAGACTGTCAAACAAGCTGCGAGCAATCTTCGCCACGAAGAAGAAAGAGCAAGCGTGCGCTTCCGTTAATCCGGCGTCCGCGCAAAAAATAATTCCAGGCTTCGGCGGCTGATTTGAATTTTTAATTCGGCTCGCATTCATAGCGAGGCGCATCTTCTCACGGCTCGTTGCGTTAACCAAACGAACGCGCGACTCCGCTCAAAGATTTATTAACTATAAAATACGCAGTCGGGGTCCTCGGCAAAGTTAGCTGGGCCGTGTTGCAGTATGCTACTTTGACTGCAAATTTCGTCTAGCCCCGGCGTGGATCGAGTGATATACCAAGTTAAAAGGAAAGCGCGCCGTGGAGGCTTATGAGGGATTTCGCGGTAAACTTTCGAGCGCGCGCAGCTACTTGCTCAAATTCTCTTCGAGGAATTTAGCGTTTCTTTGCGTTTCGGAGAAGTTTTCGCGGAAATGAACGACTGTCGGGTTTGTTTTTCATTAAACGGAGGTATGAAAGGAGATGTTAATAGAATAATGAGGTTTTAGGGGAAGTTTTATCGTTTACATATTAACGAAACTATTTAAAGATTTTTAATTACAATTATTTGTCCATTGCAATTCGTTGGCTAAATTGCAAAATCTTTTAACTATCGACATTTATTTTAAATATCCAAATCTAAATACATAAATTTTTCATTCGTTTCAAACTTCTCAATCATTTTAATACATTACATGAAAATACAAATTATTTTCATTTTGAAGCTCCGATAAAAAATTAAAGAAAAAGCACGAAGCACACCCTGCAGTAACAGATTAATAATCCTTCCGGAACAATCACTCTCATTAGCATCTGCACTTAACACCCAAACGGATTCAAGCCAGCCAAATCTGTCAAAATAATATTTGACGCCGTCGGCTGATCTATTATTGCGCTGACCCATTCATATCCCGTCTTGCAACCCGGCACGTTAACAGTGCGCGGGGGCTCGCAATTACCGAGCAATTCTGCAAATGTAACGCTTAATTAATGGAGAAGCTTGTGTCCTATAAAATCCTCCCTTTAAAGCACGATAAAAAGAAGGGGGGGGGGGGAGTCGGAAAGCCGGCGGGAGAAGGAGCTTGTCTCCGCGTCCCTCAGGTCGTAAACAGGATTGAGATGTAAAGAAATACACATGCCGAGGAAAGCAGACACATATGCGCCCAGCCGATAATTCGTCCGCTTCGACGGCGCTCGATGATATTACTCGTGCACTCGTCGGAATGAGAATCTAATCGTTTTTTAAGACACCCGGATATACTCTCGCCGAGCGGGAGGCTCGCGTATAAACTAGGACATGAATAGTGCAGGAGGACAAAAAAATCTCGCCCTAGAATCCTGAATTTCATAAGAGGATGTGGGGGGAGGGGAAAAAAACGGGGGGGGGGAGCATAATACGAGCGAGACCCAAATAAGACTGGAAAGAAACGGCTTCATGAACTAATGCATAAGTAGTCCCTCGGGAGGCTCTCGGTTACGGCCGCTGGTTTATAGTGGGTAAGAATCTGTACGCCGCCGCGGGAAATTCCCCTGTGCTTTTTAGATTTTTCCGACTGCTCTTGCGAAATTAAAACGGGCTCGGCTGCGTTTATCCATTATTCTACGTGGCCCCGTCATCAAACGGTTATTTTTGCTGCGGGCGGGGAGGGAGGAGTTTGGCTTTGCCGAGGGCAGAGGTAACGATGAATAATTTATGGGTGATTTGGGCTTCATGGTTTTCAATCGTGCTTTGAAACTGATTGATAGGGACTTTTGAGGTGGGCATTGGTCTCTTCTTGTTTTTTTATTATTAAATTTTATTCAAGTCTCAAGTAGAAATGGAATAATTAGTATGACAGGGATGTAGTCTGATAATATTAGGGTTACTGGGTTATTGGGTCAAAGGTTTTGATGATTTCAGATGAAAAAATTGATTCTTATATTTGATAAATGTATTTAAGTTTTTTTATTTTAGAAATATTATTAACAACATAATATGTCCTTATTAAAAGTATTTTTCAAATATCTTCTTGGATTTCTGCAAAGGAAATTAACAGCAACTCCCAATGTCTGTTTAAGCGATTCAAAAAACTTTTAAAAATCCTGTACGAGCTAAAAAAAAAAAGTCTGCTTATCCAAAACACAAGAATGGATTCGAGCGCAAACTATGAAAAAAAATAAAAGTCGCGCGTCGACTCTCTCATTTGCCTTCGCCAAACATCCGCCCACGCCCAATGTCATTGCCTCGCCCGTAAACGAAACCGAGTGAATCCCCCCCCCGAGCAGGAACCGTCCAGCCATCGAGCAAGAGAAAAAAAGCCAACGGCAAATTAATGCACGCTCACGTGTTCGACTTTAAACCCTTTAGCGCGACGACGGTCTTTCGTCGGCCGTCCCCGGAGCGGCTTATTAGTGCGGAAGGTCGTGCCAAAGTGCCGCTACTTACGTCGGGCGTGCCGCGTAATTCGCGCGAGACCCACACCAGCACCTACTTCTAATTTGCTTCCTTCGTCGTCCCCCTCCTCCTTCTCCTCCTCCGTAAGCCAGAGACGCAGTATGTATAATAGGTGTACGGATATACCACACAGCCGGAGAGCATAATAGGACTGGCGCAGTTGCGATGCCGCGGCTCGGAATTGTATTAACGCTTTTGGCGAATCGACGCCGAGGATGGCGAATGCTCCACCTTTCGGCGACGATGCTCCCAGCCGCTTCGCGAGAGGAGAATAATGCGCGTGAAAATCAGCGACTCTGCCGGCGGAGCGGGATTCTGGAAGTACTTTTCCGATTCGATTGATTAGGCTTCGGCGGTGATTGAGATTTTTAGTTTTATTTTTTTGTAAAAAAGAAAAAATCAAAATCTTTCACAAGTTAAGTAAAATCAAGCTGAAAACACGGCTTTACAAAATGAAAATTATAAAAATATTGAATCTTTTATACAAAAGCTTTGAAAGCTACGTTAAAATTTCAGAAGCCGTATAAGTAACTTGAAAACTACATAATGATTAAAAGAACGTTAAAAGCCTTTAATCTCCTATTATGAAACCTATTAATTTAATTTAATTTTATAATTTTTAATACAGTACTAATTAAACTATAATTGACCTACCAAAGTAAAAAGAATTATTCACTAAAATTATAATGTTTGCAAATAAGGTTAAAGTGCGCCTAATCAATCACTTTAATATCGAATATCAGGCACTTTGAACTATAACAGAGAGCTTCAATCATATTTGCCAGTAGCCAGCCAGCATAACTGCGTTTAATATACAAATGACTGCATTTGTCAAATCATACTATACCCACTATACCCACACTCATGTCACAATGCTTGCTTCCTCGCTCCGTCATTGATCCAACGTCAACCCAATACTAAAGAATCAATCTGCAAAGCCTCGATTCTTCTCGAACCGCCACTAACAATTGGCAAAACGAAGACTGAATTTTCCGCGAGCGAAGTGAGGAAAACGAGGAAAAGACACCTGCAGCGAATTTGCATTCTTCGCGCGCGGCGACTCGCCGCAGCAGCTGCGACACGCATCCGCCTATATCTCCCTCCCTTTCTCTGCTTTACCCGCTCGCAACGAATCTGACGGGAAACTTGGCGCGACGAAACGAGATTAGAGCCGAATGCAAACTTCTCGCGAGGGAGGAGAGAGAGATAGAGTCGACGCAGTTCGGCAAACTCGATTCGACGCGTGTGTCTCGCGCATTACGGGCCGTACGAGGAACTTGCGACGGAGCTTGTATTTTGGTTTCGCTTTGGCTTCCTCTTGCACGCACGCAGGGCGGGCGTGTAAATACGCCCGGTGAATTTACGAAGATAATCGTTATTCAGGACGCGGGGGGGGGGGGGGAGGTTGGAGGCGTGAAATTGTTTTCAACGAGAAGTGCCGGGAAAGTGGCAGGGATGCAGTATATTAGGGTTCAAAAAGCACTTTAGAGAAAATGTTTCGTTCTAAGCCATTTGACGATACTTTTATTTTTATAATACTTGAGAAGTTGGAGATTGCACGGATCGTACAACCGAAAGCTTAAAATATACATTTTTAATATTTATATTAATATGCTCTTGTAATTAAAAATATTCCTGATTTTTTAAAATTATTTCTGCCAAAAAGTGTGTAAAAGTCACTGGTTTTAGCCTAATGTATAAATTAAATGTTTTTGAAACTTTTTGAAACGATTCTATTTTATAATTTTTCTTACATTCAGGTAAAGCTTAGAAAATTTTAAATTATCACTACATAAAAATGGTTTATAAAGACGCGACGATCGTAATTAAATACATAAAAGAAATTATTTCATAATGAATTTGTTAACATTTCTCAAAAGATAGTACAAAATAAGAACACAGTTACTTTTTAAAAAGGTGAAAAAACAGAACTTTTACACACTTTACTTTCTGGCTTTATTAATAATAAAATCGTATACAATTACGATAAATTTTTAATAAGAAAAATATACTTTCGCAAAACAAAATTTCATTTTCATAATAAATATAAATATATAATTTGTTTGCTAATAATATTGAGCGTCGCCCTCTTATAAAATTATATTATTCGAAATAAAATATCATTTATGTACATCCGAAAAAATCTTACGCAGCAAAATATTCTATTATTTTATAACTGTTTTAAATTTTTGTGTCTAAAAGATAAAATGCATCTCATTACATATATTTGATTATTTCGAAAATAATTATTTGAATTAATTCCAAAATAGGCCTCTGCACTTTAAAAATATACATTTTTTTATTATGGCTACATATATTATAAAGCGCTTTACTACAAGTACATAATTCAAGCATTTTTATTTCATCTAATGAAACTTTTAGTGACATCAAACCTGTACTACTTACTAATTTTTTAAGGCTTTTCATTTAATTCATTAAATCAATAGATTTAAATGATAGTTTAATTATCTTGATAAATAAATGCCGCCCAAAATTGAATTTTGCAGCAAACATACAAGAAATTTCATTAACCCTAACTAACTATAAATGTCTTTAATTTAAACCGGTTTTAAAGCAATGCAACAATTTATATACCTTTCTTCAAAGATACAGATAACAAATGCTTTTGTACAGGAATAAAAATATAATAAGTTTATGAAGCTGTCAATATACAACTTGATAAATATTAATATTTGTGCACTTTTCAATTGGCAACCTCATTAATACAGATTAAGATTCATCTTAAATGGCATTAAACCAACAATTTGTGGCAATATATAATGTATGTTATCACAATTAAATGAATTCGCACATATGCAGTTCACATTAATGTCCTATTGTATAGTACTGGCTTCTTTGAACACTAATCTTTTGAAAGCTAGTCGATTGGTCCTGGGTTGTCACCGGATGGTCTGCGACATGTGTAACGGCGTGAGCATCAGCTCGAACGTGGCATCCTTGAGATTCGCCCCCCGAAGATTCGCCTCGTGCAGATCCGAGCCCGACAGGTCGCAGCGCTGCAATTTATACATACACTTTTCTCTCCAGTCGACATGGGCAATAAACAAATTGTTTAAAAACGCACCGTGACGCAATATGTTGTGTAATATGTAGTAGTATGTATGTAGTATGCGACGAAATGTCGTGAGGCTGTCCGCGCGCGCAACTCCAAAAAGGAGTTTGTTTACAGGTGCGCATTACGACGACAATCAAGGAGCAATGACCCAGTCGCATATTGTTTTGACTGGCATTATTTTCGAAGAACTACTGAATATTGATTTTATTATATTGACGTGTCTGCGTACACGTAGATTTTCGTGTGTGAATGTGACTATATTTGTGTGAGTGACTGAGATAAATATAATTTAAAGTTAATATCGGTTGAGATTTCGGTGTGAGAGATAGATTTGAGTTTTCGGTGTTTCGTGGAGATTTTGGATGTTTGTGAGGGTGGATGTTCGGGAGTGTAATAATTATACTTGTTGTGAATAATATATTGTTTTGAAAATTGATCGAGTGTTTTGGATTTATTTATACTACCTATGCAAATTCGTGTTGATCAGCCCAATCAACTACCGGGTTTTTGTCGAATAATAAATTAGTTGTCACGTGCGCGGGCAATAAACAATAATTGTTTAAAACGCACCGTGACAAGTATGTATTTAGTATGTTGTACAGTAAAACTTTCTTATCAAAGAACAAAAAATAAATTGACGTACAAACCATTTGCAATTCATCCAATACGAAAAATATCAATAATTTTCAAAAAAAAAAAAAACTGTGACGACGAAAGGGTTAACTTTCGGCATGACTCAGCGATGAAAAAAAAAAGCAAAAGGACTCACCTCGAGATCAGCTCCTGCCAATACAGCCGCTCTGAGATCACAGTTTTTAAGCGTGGCGTATTTGAGCGTGGCGACGCGCAGATTTGCCGAGGCCATGTTGCTGCCTTCGAGATTGGCGTTCTTGAGATTGACGCCCTCCATATTGGCGGGCAGACCGCCCGGATCCTCGAAGTTGCACGAGTGCAGATTCGCCCCCTCGAGGTTCGCGCACAGCATCTTCACGCAGACCAGCTGTGCGCCCTCCAAGTTTGCGCCTGACAGATCCGCCCGCTCCAGGCAACAGCCCGTCAGGTTCGCGCCGACTAAATTGCAGCCTCGCAGAGTTGCGTACTGAAAGAACAAGAAATACGTGATTTGAATAAAATTTTGAGGAAGTGGGTGAAAAATTTGTTTGTATTAATTTTATCGTTGAGAGAAAATTTTGTTTCAGATTTATTACACAATGTAGAACAAAGTTAGTTAACTAAAAGGATCATTTTTTCTAGAAATGTATATTTTCAATTTAGACATTAACAAAAAATATATTTCTAACATTAAAACGTTGTGAGTAGATTTATGCCGGGTTAGGCCAGACAAATAACTCTGCCCTTTTTCTGTCTCGGAATATAAACATCATCTTCATCAAACTTTCTTATTAGTAAACAATCTTTTTCCGCGAAAATGACAACAAGTAAAGAAGCAATTGCATAATTCCTCAGAGAACCCCTACATTCTACTTTGTAATCGCGTACACAAGGCACGAAATTAAGTGACTCGCAAAGAAAAGCAGAGCAAATTAGCCAAGTCACCCGGGAGAGACTTCTGCGTGCGCAAAAATCAGAGGCCGTCGGTCTCGGTCACGCCTGCGGGAAGCGCGATAAAAGATGAGTTAATCGCGCGAGGCATTCGTGACGAAGCGCGCGGCCGACTCCATTTCCGGTCGGACGACATCAAATTTCCTGAAGTAAAATAGTTTGCTCGAGACCGGGCTGCGGCTTTCCTCTCCTTCCCCCTGCGAGTTTCACTCTTTATCCCCTCGAGCGCTGTGCATGTACGCGCGCCAGCGAGAATTGGATGCGGCGAAAGGTTTAATTTCGCAGGGACTAATTTCGTTCGATCAAGACCTCCGGCGTGTAACGCTGTGAAACGCTGTTCTGTTACCGGCGATGTACTTTCGATGGATATCGAACTGGATTTTGCGAGGATTGAAGAGTTGATAATTTACTTGTTTGATTGCTGTGATATGTAGTTGAAGCGTTAGGCGAAAAAAGCTTTTATGTCATTGTCTATCTTACCTATATTTAAGAAAAAGCTAAAACGTTCTTAATAATCTACCATTGTTTTACAGTTGTATTAAAAATAAAATCATCTTACTTATTTCATATTGAATTTTTAAAAACTGTTACCTTAAAGTTAATGTTCCTTAAATCCAATCGGGAGAGATCAGCTCCAACTAAATTCACCCCTTGAAAGCGCAGCTCGGCACTAGTAGGGGTTGACATAATAGCCCTCAAAACGTCTTTCCTTGTAAGTGACACTGTCCCTTCTTTCTGCTTCTTCTCTTTCTCCTCATCTTTAGCCATTGTTTCCTCCAAAATGTCGATAACTCCTTGAATGCCATAAAATCGCGCTTCTTCTAGAACTCCTAAACACATTTTAAATATTAATGAGATTTTTATAAATTATAATTCAACAAATAGTATAAAGTGAAATTTACCCTCACGACTTAAATATGGGTCTATTATTAATTCTCCATGCCTTAAATAGTTTAACAATGGCTCAAAATATACAGGGCTTCTGTCAATCAAATAGGCACCATTTCTGTCTCTTTTACTAGGTGGTATTCTTCTTTCATTATTATCACTTTCAGTAAACATTCTAAAAAGTATTATTTAATTGTGAAAATTTATTCTACAGAAGCAGATTTTGAATATTCTGTATTTATAATCTTCTTTGAATATATTTAAAAATTTAGTCTTAATACCTTGCTAACATACTGTGTGGTTCCATTGCGATTGTACTCCTTGTGGTTAAAAAATATTTACCACCTACATTTAACGTTATCCATTCTGAATTTTTAGTTGGATTATGCAGATCTCTGACATTACATATGAAGTCTTCACCACTTGATACGTATAAAATATCATCGTCTCTATACATGAGTAAATCAGATTTTTTAGCAATAATTATAATAATTTGATTTCATTTACCAAATTATCTTACCTGATCAAACTAATATCATCTATCTCTCCACCCTGAGGAGTAAAAAGTCGTTTTGCTTGGATATTGAACTTTAAACTAGCTTCTTTAAGCAAATCCTCTAATGAATATGTTACCATAAAAACCTGAAGAAATACAGAAATTTTTCAGAGTTGTTTAATTATCTAAATTACTTACAGAATTCTTTTAAGACAAATATATCTAGATTTTTATTCAATAATATTTTTATTTTACATGGTTAGAAATGTAAAATATTTAAATGTTTTAAAATAATAAAAAATTTAAGTATTTGAGATTAGATGAGTTTACGGTTAATAAATGTGGACTTATCATTTTATCCTTTATTATTCTATATGCCAATAACAGATGTGAATTAAGGATCTGTATAAAATTTTATGCAATGTAAGGAATACATATTATACAGCTTTCGTACGCTTAGTATACTTTGTAAAAGTAATATTTTTAATTGCATAATTCAATTAAAAATTTTAAATTTTTTAATTAAATAAAATTAAATCAAAATCTATCATATAATATAAATATATTTAAAAGTTAAAAAAATTTTATTATATTTTACAAAAATAAAAATGTAGGTACGTTATTACTAATAGAATTTAAAACTTCTAAAACAGGTGTAATCAAGCACAGTAATTATTAACAAAAAAAAATCTGATATACCATGCCACAAAAATGGCAACAAAACAAACAAAAACAAACAGACATACTTTGCCATTGACATCAGTGCCATTTACGAAAAGGACGATTCTCCTCATCTCTCGAGCAGAAAGACACCAAGTAATTTCTTTCCTATTTGTCAGACGTCGAGAGTTATCACAAAATTTGAGCTAAATATCTCAAGCCAGGTGTCGGAGCAGAAAAAATCGAGGAAGGCGACACTGCACAGCCGGCGAAAAGTGAGGTAGTACTGCTCACAATGACTCACGCTTCTCGTTGCGATACAACGAAGAAAGGTACACTGACGGTCACTCTTATTCCTATCGATATCCAACTTGGGTAACCCAAGTGAATGAATATCTGCGATAGGAAGAAATCGAAATATTTTGTTTGACGTTTATTTGTACTCTTTTAGCAGTAGCGCCAGTGGCGGTAGCCATTTTACTTTCGTTTAGAAGTTACCTGAGTTGTCGTTCGGTGGCGCAACGTACTTCAGCTCCTCTCGGTCGATTCGATATTCGTCACTTGCCTGGAAACGTCCCAATTACTTTTAACCTAAGTTCTCACAAAAATAGCAGTATTATCGTAACTATATATAGTCGTATATTTAAAACCCAGCCCCACTGGTTTTTAACATTTGACGTAGTAAATAAACACTCATTACTTCCTCACTGACTGAAAATTCATAGATTTTTCGCAAGCAATGGCTGATGAGTTTCACAGCTGAGAAGAAAGAAAACAGCAGGCTGTCGAATGTCGTGAGAAAAAAGCGAGAAATAAAGGACCAAAATGTCGCTAAAAGTCGGGCAACGCGTCGAAATCTCAGGCAAGGATTGCCAAGGCGTCGTCGCCTACATCGGACATCCTTCCTTTGCCACGGGCAAATGGATCGGAGTGATCCTTGACGAGCCTAAGGGTAGAAACAGTGGTACCATCAAGGGTCACAGTTATTTCAAGGTAATTGCCTTACACCCCTCAGTATTAAGATTTTCAATAATGTTATTGTTTAGCGGTTTAGAGCATTCTTTATTTTTATTTAATTACCAGTATATTTGTTTTTTTGCTGTAAAATTATATAGGTCATCAAGTAAAAAAATTACAGATTCAAAGATTTAGTTTAAAATTCTAAACTTTGAAATGTACCAGTAGCAAGTAATTTTTTTTGCTCTTGAATAAGAGGACTAAATATTGTTAATGATATAATATCATGTAAATGTAAATTAATAAAAAATAAATTATAAATAAAAAATTTACATACGTAACTTTAATTTTTAGTTTATACTTGTTTAAGTTAAAAATTTTAATTCAAGTTCATTTTATAAGATTAGCTTGAATAGATTGAAGCATAAACTGTAATAAAAGAACATTGAAGTCTTGTAGTGTTAAATCTTTGTATATTGAATTATAAAGATTATTCAATATATTCTTTGTTATTTAGTGTGCAGAGAACCATGGAATGTTTGTGCGGCAAACCCAATTAATCTTAATTGATGAATCAGGCAACCGAACAGAGCCGGCAAGTCCATCTTCTGCTGTTGCTAGTGGTCCAACAACACCAGATGAAGTTGGTGCTTCTAGGGCTCGGAGTCGGCTCACTAGGTATAATAATAAACTTTTTTGCATAAGTTTAATCTTGTAGGTATGTTTTTCAAACTTTTATCCTAGAATTCAAAACCCTGTGTACCTAGTGTCAAAATTAAAATCCGTATCCAATAGTTTTTGTTAAATTATCCTAAACTAGTAAATGTTTTCCATAAATTTAATAGTTCCTGATATTACATTTAACTAATACAAAAAATTCTTTTTGAAAAAATTTGAATGGAATCCACTTTATTAATATTTTGAATTAAGGCTACATAAGAGTAACGAAGTATTTTATTACAACTACCTACACCCTACACAAAAATTTTTTTATACTATACCAATTTGAAAATAAAAAAAAAAAAACAGATACCAAGATGAAATTTACGAAAAAACTATAGGTTTATTTATTAATTTCATCTCAGTGCTGCAGTGCGTCAAAGGAATCAACCAACAGCGTAAGTGTTTAGATTAATTACAAAATTCTTTTAAAGTTGTGTAACATAACAATCATTTTACTGACAAATTGGCTCTATTTATACAAATCCAAAATTAACAAAATCTTAATATGTCTACGCTGCTTTATAAAGAGTTCGAAGAAAAACATCTCCAGCGCAAGTTGTACAACATACAGAAAAACTTTCAGGGTAAGAGACTAAGTGGCTCAAAATAAAAAATTAGACGTGCTCACTGTTCACTACAAAAATTTGCTTATATTGATGCAATATGTAAGGCTTTATTTGTGCTTATGTTTTTTGTAAAATTATATTGTGATCAATCAGATGATCATTTTTAAGAGTTACTTTGAAAGTTTTTGAAGATATTTTTAATAGCTATTCTAAAATTTTTAATAGTATTATGGAAGTCATTATAACACCTCTTTTGTTTACAACACAAAACTACCGAATGAACAGGTTTGTTTTGTTTACAACACAATATATAGCAGAAACCAAGTCATTCAAGAGAAGTCTTTCTACTACTTAGCACGTATAAGAAACTGTGAATACTGAAAAAAATATGTACATATACTGTATTATCTCGAAATCTGCACGCTACACGCATAATTTTTCTCTTTTTGTTGCTAAATATGTTTTGAAGTTTGTAAAGATAATGTAAGACAATATATAGGTGGAGATTATGGTGATATATAGATGACAAAATTTATTTATTTAGTGATACTCCTTTATTTGCAGTTTTTATTGTTTTTGATTAATTTTAAATTAAAAGGAGTGTTACGATTTTCTTTATAAAATATTAAAGCTAAAAAATTATTTAAATACAAGGTTTTTCAAGGTTTAAGATTTTTAACAATAAAAAATTAACGAAAACTTCGATTATTCATTATAAATATTTAAATTATTTTCTTTTTTCGAATTTAATGTTTTAATACAAAACTTTCTTGCATGATTTTAAAAGTAAAAAATACAAGGAAAAACTAAAATACACGTTCCTTAACAATATATGATTAATATTTATGTAAAAATGGACTAGTCATAAATAAATCTTATCAATGTCTTAATATTAACTTCTACTAGTAGTAATGATTAAATAATATACAGTACTTTCAATTGTAGGTATCCAAAGATCTACAGTCTTTCAAGATTTAATATCGAATTCTAGATTCAATATTACGTTAATTTATTGTCACAAAAAAATGCGAAAAATCATTTCCTATGCTCTTAATACAAGAAACTTTGATCTATGGATACTCACACGAAATCTCGCACCTCTCTCTACACCTGAACTGTCTATCTAAAATCGTATTTCCGGGAAAACATCACCATAATCCCTCCTGCAAAGAGTCAGTCAATCGTCGTACAACTTTTTAAAAAGATCCGTCGTATTTTGTATGATCCCCAGTTCGAGGATGTCTCTGGCCGGCAGCAGGACGCAGCTGGCTGCGCCCAGCACGGAGAACCTCAACGCGTCGACCCACGAGCGCAAGGATACCGGTGACACGCACATCCCGGTGCCTACGAGCGCCAAGCGAGCGTCCTTCGTCGAGGTATTTTCGACCGAGAATCCCGGTTTTTGCGTTTTTTTATTTTACTTTTTTCTTCCTCGATTATTATTATGGACTGGATTATGATTGGAAGGAGTTTATGATGAGATTAATTTGATATTTCTTGTTTTTGTAAGTGAAACTTCAATGAAGCACGTCTATTTAAAGATTTTAAATTACGTTGAAAAGTCAATTTTTTCTATTAAAAATTGGGAATTTATTTTCATTTATGGTTGTACAGACAAATTTACTTATAATTAAAGAACTAAGTTAATGATTGTCGATTGGTATTAAATGTTTTTATTAAAGGATCACTTATAAAAATTAAGACAATGTATATCCAAAAGTTCGTGAAATTTTTACCAGTTGAATTTGTGTATGGACGACTTTCAATTACCAAATTAATTTTCCTAAAAGTGTCGTAACAAAATTTTTGTATCTTTAAATTTATGTTTTCTATTTTCTAAATTCCGTCTTGGGAAGAAGAGCATTTATTTCTACACCTTTTCTGAATATTAAAATTCTTATACGTACCGCGAATGAGATTCATTCGCCGATGGACTGACACGGACGTTCGCACTGAATCAGAATTCACGCTATTTATTATTTTCCCTGCTCAGTGGCCACTTTCACGTCGAGCTAAAAAAGCGTGAGAGCGAACCTACCGTTCCTCGAGAGCCGGTTTGCACGACCGATGGGGTCTCGATGAAACACGCACCTCTATTATTGTGACTTTTTTTTGTGTTATTATCTATTATATATTTATGTGAAAAATCGAGGTGTCGGACGTACTTTTAATGTCGGAGCTGGAGTGAGAAAACTCATCTGGGAAAATGTGCACATGTACGTGTTTCAGAAAACCCCTAGCACGAGCTCGCTTCCAGGCAAAAAGCCGAAGACCCCTGGCGATCACGACAATGTAATTAATACTCATTACTTGTACTATTTCGGTTTCTCTCCTATGTTAAGTTACTCGTTTACTTTTTATTCTTCATTTAACATCTAATTGGCTGTAGAGTTGGGCAAAAAATTGACATCTTATTTGAGCTTTAAACACCGTCTTCTTTTTCAATATTCGAGTACATTTTTTTTACTTTCTTCCTGTTTTGTGTCAAATAAATCAATGATTTTTAGAATATTTTATGGGCTGCTCTATTTGGATTTCTCGTACGGAATTTAGAATAAATTTTTAGAGTAAACGAATAAAAAAAATCCTGAATGTATACGAAAAATTTTGAGTGATGATTTGATGCCCAACACTGACCAGCCATCTATCTCTTCTTATTGCTACTAGCTGTTTGTCCGTAATATTCACCAAATCTAGTCATGAAAATCATTATACCTTTCACGATCGTAACCATTTTACCTGCATCTAACTCTACTTAGCAGTTTTTGCAGTTGGCACTATCTTGGCACTTTCCGCTGCTCTCTGTTATAACATTAACAACATGGGATTCTAAAATCATATCATCACCATCTTTATCATCTGTTCGATCATCATCATAGTTCGTACCAGGCACCCTTTTTTCCTTAATAAATACTTTATGCGTTTATTGTTGTTGCATAGAAAAAAAATTGGAGAGTCGAGGGGTATTCAGTGGATACGTGTAAATTAATAAAGCATGAGATATATGTTAGAAATATATTGTTTTGCATAGAAACGATAAGTGTAAAGCGAAGTTTTACACTTGAATTCTTTCGTAAATACTTATTCACCACTTTTACGAACAGCATGAACGAAATAATTAGTTTATAAAAGACTGAATATCTTTTAATAAGTATTTATTATTGTGTAAATTGCTAGGAATCCACGATCACTTTCGTTGAACGAATTCCTGATACCTTGCCACGTACGAACTCGAACATTAAGATTTTTTTCGCCTTATTGCATACATTAACATTGGGAGCTCTCGACGTTACAATTCATTACTTAGATTACATATCTATAAAATCAATGTTTTAGATACTAATGGAACTATTAATCATAAAGCATTCTAGCTTCACTGTTTCTTGGTGTTTGACATTACTACTCGACTAACAGATAATTACTCTAATTAACCAAGGGAACGTTGTAAATGTTTGAATATCTTTTTTTTAACATTATTTGTGTTCGTTTTTATACCTTTTTCTTTATTTTACTTTTTTATTTTTATTTTGCCTTAATTCTATACGAGAAATTTTACGCAAGTAAAATAAAGGATATTGTGCCATTTGATTTGATTTCGTTTAATTTAGATTTATTTTATTAATACAACGATTGTGTGAATTACGAAGGGTAACAACGTTCTCTCAAATA
This sequence comes from Ormyrus labotus, assembly GCA_035582975.1. Taxonomy (NCBI): domain Eukaryota; kingdom Metazoa; phylum Arthropoda; class Insecta; order Hymenoptera; family Ormyridae; genus Ormyrus; species Ormyrus labotus. The sequence continues at coordinate 20,240,163 of JAWWEO010000045.1, read as the reverse complement.
AAAATTTTAAATATAGACTAAAATCACTACATGAATGTACATAAACAGTAAAAACCAATACATAACAAACCACAAAATAATAAAATTGCTATTGTGTAAAAGGTGATATTTCTTCGTGAAATGTATTGAAATAATGTGATCCGAAGTATATAAAACAAAAACAGAGAAATTAGACTTTGATTAAAATTCGTATATTTATTCAACAAGTATTTTTAGTGCAACGAGAAAGCACCTTTTACATTTTTAATAAGAATTTATTACGAGCGGATAGATTTATCTCTTCATTTCTCTAGACTGGATTCGTGGAAACTCTTAAGCCCCAATTCACTCCTGGGCAGGCAATGGGTCCCAGTATGACATCTGCTTCGATGGAAGAAAAACTTTCACATTTGCAGCTGTCGCAGGAAAATGATAATTTGAAAGCTCAGGTAAAAATATTAGAAAATACGTAAACTTTTATCGATATGTTTCATTTATTGAAATTTATATTTTAAAGATTCGAGATTTGACCGAAAGAATTGACATTTTGCGAGTGAAAAGAATGCAGGATAAAGATAGAATGAAAGATTTTGAAAAGATTAAAATACAGCTGGAGCAACTTATCGAATTCAAATCAAAAGTGATGGAGAGTCAAGTATGTATCATAATTTTGTAAACTAAAACTGTATATAAACTGTTAATTTCTTTAATGACTATTTTTTATTTTATAGGCCAGTTTACAAAGAGAACTGCAACGAGCCAAACTAGATGCACGTGAAGCTCATGCAGCCCGAGAACAGTACCAAGATGAAATGGCCGACTTGGCTGAAACTGTAGAAATGGCAACGTTAGATAAAGAAATGGCAGAAGAAAAGGCTGAGACTTTGCAAATTGAATTGGAACAGCTGAAGGAAAAATTGGAAGAGCAGACTTTAGATTTAGAAATTTTGCGCAACGAAATGGCAGAGAAGGTAATTATAAATTTATAAAAAATTAATATGGCAAATAATAATTAAAACAAATATTTGAATCTATATTTTATTTCAGATGAGTGGAGGTACAACCACAACTGGAACAGCGTCGAGCTTTGAAGTTAAACAATTGGAACAACAAAATGCCAGGCTTCGTGAAACACTTGTTAGAATGAGAGATTTATCTGCTCACGAAAAACACGAGTATCAAAAATTGCAGAAAGACTTAGAACAGAAAAAATCCGAAATTTTAGAACTCAGTAGAACTAAAGAAAAACTTTCAGCCCGCGTAGAAGAAATGGAACATCAAATTGCAGATCTGCAAGAGCAAGTATGTTATTTTATAAAATCTTACATTTCATAATGTTAAAATGTATGAAATTCTTATTACTTAATAAATAAATTTAGGTTGATGCAGCTCTGGGAGCAGAAGAAATGGTCGAGGTACTCGGTGAACGCAAAATGGCTTTGGAGGAGAAAGTTGCTGAATTGGAGGAGGCTGTACAAGATCTGGAAGCCTTACAGGTCAGTCGTTTTAGACAACCTTGTTAAGTTGCACAAAACCTCCAGTGCCTAATGCAATTAGTATAATTGCAAATCCCGCTACCGCTAAATCAGCCGTGCTTATTATACTTTACCGATACAGTAGACAGTAAGCTTAATTTCTTGATTCTATTGCTTCAGGATATGTCAGACCAACTTGCAGAATCGTCTAAGGAGCTCGAGCAAGAACTTCGCGAGGAGTTGGACATGGCTCTCGCAGCGGCGCGCGATGCCCAGCGGCAACGAGATGCGGCCCTTGAAACTTTGTCTGACCGCGAAATGACTATTGCCAAGTTCCGTGAGCTGACGCAGAAGTTGCAGGAACAATGCCTTGAATTGCAAAATCGCTTACAATCAACCGAATCAACGAAAACCGCCGCTAAAGGTGAGAAGAAAGAAAAGCACAATAATCTTTATTAGAAATAAGTGATTTCCTAGTCTAATTTTTATCAGAAAGAAACTGTTCTATTGTAAATTAATATTTAAATGTTTAATTTATAGGCACTGAACAACAATTGGCAGAAATTCTAGATTTCCAGAAGACTTTCGCTGAAACAAGAGCACAGACGAAAGCGGTAGATTTAGAATTAAGACGATTAGATGCCGAAGAAGCCCGAAATCATGTTCAGTATTTGTTATCCTTTATGCCTCCAGCCTTTATGACTCGTGGAGGTGATCATGATGCCATTTTGACTTTGTTATTTATACCAAGATTAATTCAGAAAACAGAAATTCTTATTTCTCAAGTTAGAGACAAATATAAAACTGTTGAAAAGATTGATAGGTAACTTTCTAATATTTTGAACTTTTATTAATACAATTTGAGAAAAACTAAAATTTATTTTTTTAATTCAGATCTACCATCGTGAAAGGCCACAGTGTTGCCCAAAGCGCTTTTAAATCACAACTTTGCGCTCATATGTACGCTTTGCAAACGGCACTTGGTTGCTTCGAATCAGCTATGAATGTCTGCAGCACCGACTGTTTGTTGAGAGTTGGTGGTGCTTATCCAGAGATGGCTGCCCAAGAAAAATCCATTGATTCATTGATCGAATTAGCAAAACGTGATCAACTCGATGAAAATCTTTCAATGGAGGCTACAGAAAAATGTTGTTCATATTTCTGCAAAATATATAGCGTTTACTTCGGTGAAGAAAACTTAACTAATCAGGCTAGACTAGTTGTTAATGGTACTAGGTGAGAATGAGTCAAAATGTTTACTTTTTTATAGTTTTTATAATTATATGAATATTTTTTGTCTTGAAATTTTGAATGTATGAATAATTATTTAACTTTTTCAGGTGCTTAGGTAATACGTGCGAGGTTCTCTGCACGGAAGCGGCAACTATTAAAAATTTAATAGATGGCGAACAAGGTGATATGGGCCTACTATGCCAACACATTGAGACTGTATGCGATGCCATACAGCAGAATCTCAAGTCGGCAAGACGACGTGTACCTCGTGAATATATTACTGCATCTTCGCCTAACGAGGCGAATCTTGGCCTTGATAAAGATTGGTACGAGCATATGGTTACCTGCTATCAACATGCTACTAAGCTCATGAAGACCCTTCATGACTTATCTAAGAGTGCACTTCAAACAATATTAACCAGTGGGGGTATGCTTAAATGAGTTTTAATCGTATGCGCAACAAAAGAAATGGTAAGGTATCAAATGCGAATAACTTTCAGGTCTAGTCAGGTATAAGTAATTGAGATTAAGATAACCAAATTTTAAATAACAAAAATAATATACGTCACCTGTCTGGAACCTACGTAATATTCTCGTTTCATACCATACTATAATCAAGACTGCAAAATCAAGACTGAAAATGATTTTATATTCAATAAAATCTTGTTCGAATTGTAGATTTGGATACCGGTTTGAATGCAGCAAAATTAAAAGAAATGGCAGCCATTTCTACAGAAAAAATTTATGAAGCCGAAGATATTGGCGCAATCGCTACAATCAAAGCTAGTTTATCTGTGATACAAAAAGCGGCTGTGAATCTCTCTGAAAAAATGGCCGAATGTGAAAATGAATTAGCTATTAGTGGTACTACCCGTAAGAAGGAAAATGTTGAAGAAGTTAGCCCAGTTTTCCTACGAGCCCAGGCTACTCGAAAAGAGCTTGAGGAAACTAAAATTTTAAACAGGTGCGTTTAATCAGTTATAATAAAAAAAAAATACTTTCTCTGGAAGTAAAAATTAAGAAAATAAATTAAATTAAACTATTAATGTTTCCTTAAAATAATATCATAAAAGCAATTTTGAATTTGAATACACAAAACTCAAAATATTTTTATTATTAATAGGAAACTTGAAGCAAGAGATAGTGACATTCGTGAAGCTAAATTGGCTCTTAGAGAGAAGCAAGAAGAATTATCTGAAATGATCCTAAGAAAAGAATTAGCTGAAAAACGTTTAGCTACGCAGCAGCATGAACATGAACTAATTGTTGTAAAACTTAAGAGAAATTTGGAGGAAGCCCAAAGTCAATTACGGAAAAAGGTTCGTTTTATTTGAACCAAAATCTAAAAATTTATAGAAGTTACATAAAAATTTTAAACTTTACGCAGTGCATATGTCAGTTAAGATAAATGATATTTTTATTATTCTTATTACCATCTATTCAATTACAGGAAAAAGAATTCGAAGAAACAATGGATCATCTTCAAACTGATATTGATAGTTTAGAATCGGAGAAGGGACAACTCAAGGAGAAGCTAAAATCTATTGGCAAGAAGGGCGGTGTTCCCTCGACTCCTGGCTCGGATGGCGCTCCGAGCATTGTTGGTATTGGTGGTGCTGGCGCAACAATCACGGCAGCTGCACCAATGCAGGAGGGTGTAATGTTTGAAAAAATACAAGCATTGCGCGAAGCCCTTAAAAATGAATCCCGACAGAAACGTGTTCTTCTTACTGAAAACATGAAAAAGAAATTAGATTCTCTGCCACCTCTACCTAACTTCGAATACAAACCAGAAGAAGACCCGAAGATAAAGGAGTTACAGAAGAAGAAGATCGAACTATTGAGAGTAAGTAATCATTTTTCATTTTTTAACGTTGATAGTTTTGATAATTTAATCGATTACGACAAGTATAGCTATACTTTACGATAGAATCTATTAATCTAAGTGATATCGTGTACTTTTTAATTATACTATATCAACTATCTTTCTCCAAGTGATAAAATTAGTAATATGAATTGTTACAATCTCAAAACGATCAAAAACCGTGGAAAATATTTAAACTTGATATTTGGTCATTAGTACCAGATTTTACAAAAACATAGACATTTATCAAATTCTTGAAAAAACGTATTAAAGAAATTTTCAATAATTAATTTATTTTTATGTTTATAGGAAGCCAAGAAGTTAACATTCTTCCCAGTAGTGCCAGATTTAACAAAAAAGAAGCTTTTATTAGCAACAGAGGAACCTGTTCTAGAAAAAGCTTTGCCTATGTACAAATTGTTAGAAAGAGAAATAAATCTAAGAGCTCTCAAAGAACGTGTTGATGAATTTAGTGTAAGTAAAATAATTTAGAAAAAAAATTTTCAAAATAATAAGTAATTATTCACTGAATTATTTTACATACTTATAGGCGGAAGTTCGCGAGGAAGCAATTAAACGAACATTTGGTGCGCAAGCCGAAGCACAGTTCGCAGTATTCCCAGCTCGCCATATTACTGCAGCTTTTAAGCAGCCAACTGAACAAGTGACAGCAGAAGTTTCTATTCCGCACAAAGGTCCTGCACAGGTTATTAATTTACCAGTCGGGACACAGGATTTACGGAACGTTCATATGCTATTGTCGTACTAAGAAGGAACTTTAAACTCATTGTATAGTGAACGGTTCTGCGTAAAGGGGCGGTTGGGAAATTAAAATGTCCTCTAAAAAATTGTTTTAGATTTTCAGTAATAGTCCAATAATTTTAATGCGAAAAATTTTAATTCAATTATAAAAACAATTATTTAGAGGATATTTTAATAAAAAAAATTATTAGCACAATTCGTATTAGAATATTAATTGGGCTTTTATGGAAAATGGAATTGCTTGCTTTCCTAAACAACTTTCTTCTTCGATTGTATATTAATACCGTTTTAAATGCATGTATAACAATATTATGTATGTAAAACGCATTATTTTATATTGGCTTATATCAAATTTTCATCGTTTTAATTGTATTTCAATTTGAATTGAAAATTCCATTACTTATATCCACTGTGCATGTTTTGTTGTTGTATTAATTTTTGTAATATCTGTCTATAATTTATTTATTTATTCAATTTAATTTATATATCTACATTTTGTTCCTAAATTATTTATTTTTAAAATGTGAAATGTTTTCAAATGTTTTTAAAAGTGTACTGTAACAATGGAATTTTCGATGTTAAATTTGTAATATAAACAATTTCTTTCAATAAAAATTGCTTTTTAACGATATTTTTATTGAAAAAAATACAATTAAAGTGATTTAATTTTGTTCTTTATAAATAAAATGTATATAAGATGCAAAATGTAATGAAAACACCGTGCAATTAATTTTTTATCATTTCAATTTTATTTCTGTTTGTATTTATTATATTGTACTTTATGATACGATGATGATAGAATCTGCAATAAATATGCTAAATTCTTCATCATGGTATCAGATTAAAACTTTTAACTCGTACAATTTTTTTTATTTAGTCTGTACATTTTAATAAGCTCGATGACAGTGCTTCAGTGATTGTTCTAAATTCGTTACAGATCATTGGAAATGGTTTTTTTTTTTTTTTTTTTTTTTTTTTTTTTTGTATTAACATCATAAATATTTTTATTTTCAACTTATCTCACATTGGTATGTTTAATCATGCAATATGTATGAATGATAATAAAACAGCAAAGATGAATTTGACTCTACAGTTTAAAAGTTTTACAATAAAAACCTTCATACATTTTTTCACACAGAAAAGAAAATGCAAGTGATAATATTTATTTTTTAAATGAAACGCATGAATATGGATACAAGTTAATAATTGCCATATTGTGAATTAGTAGTTATTTATAAAAGACCTTGACAACTACTTTTATTATTTTTATATACATTCATTTCTTTTCATTAATAAGAAAGTACATATTGGAATGATCAATAATTTAAAAATAATAAAATATTATAATACTTCATAATCAACAATTGAATATATAAGTGTTTTAACATTTGCAATATTTATTAAACATTATAACAGAATTCATATTCCTGATTGAAATGTTTACTATAACATGTGTATTCCTATTAACATCGCGTATAGTTTATTCAATTTTTATACAAATATTTTTTTGGTATGTAAATTATATATATATATAATATAAATGCCTTACAAACTTACAATTAAGCAAAATACAAATTAATTTATTTATAACCTTCGCATAAATTAAAAATTCACGCCTTGATCCTACATTTATTCGCAATGTGAAACATAAACATATTAATTATTATTTACAACTGAATAAATCAAATAATAATTTATTAATCAATATCCATTATAAGCATTTGGCTAAATTGCTAAATAATGTTTTAAACGTGTACTAAATGTTTAGAACGCAAAAATTGCTTTATTTGAATATGTGGTATATTGAACTACCGTATACATAAATATTTTTGCTACCTGAAAGATCGTAATATTGCACATAGTAATTAAACAAAGTATTTTTACCCGACTAAATCAAGAGTTTATACAAAAATTTGTTTCCTTGAATAATTCAAATCTAGCAATATATGTAAACGTAGAGAACCTAATATAGAAGAAAAAAATTAAAAACTTAAAAATAAATTTTTATTTTTTATTCACTATTTCCATGTGAAAGGGCTTATCTTGTTCTTTATACATACGTTTGTCTAAAAGTCTACTGCCAGAAAATTACAAAATAATTGATAAATACAAAATTACGTCTAATTGTTTACATACATAAACTCGTATGAATTTATGAATAATTAAGTATATCTTAGTTTTCATCAATAATTTTAGAATTTTTCAACTGTAAACTTTTAAATAAATGTAGTAATTTATTTTATATTAGGTTTCTACCGTTCATATATCATATATCGTAATTAATTGCTTACTCTAGACGAGTGAGCTACCATCATAAAAGAGTATACAATATATACACTTAAAAAATCTTTAATTAAATTAGTTCAGTTATAAGTCATCATTGGAAGCAATAATTATGTAATGGGTACTATAATACATAAAACAACAAATTAGCTTCACAATTCTACATAAAGCTGATTTGGGCGACTCATAAAATTTCTTTTTTATTCGTACAATCCTAATAAACAGGCATTAAACTCATTGCATAGTGAACGGTTAATACACACCTCTGTCTTTAAATCGAAGCGTACTTAAATAATATATACCTCTGTCTTGAAATCGGAGCGTACTTAAATGCAATATTACTTTCTACGAAAACTACGCTTTTTACATTTATTGAAGAGTTTGCAGAGTACAGAATAATTACGAAAACTTTCAGAAGTAGGTTCTATATTACTTAGATATCCAAAGTAAATTAAATTTTTTTTATAATTCTAAAACAGTTCAAGAAAGTAACTCCATCGGCTTCCTTGAAAAAAATCATGAATCACAGGTGCTTACGCGAAGGCGATATACAATTATTATTAATATTATTATTATTAATTATTCTTAGCGATATTTACATCAGCTTTATTTTCTTGATCCGGTCTCAGCATGAATTTTAAGTTATAATTAAATATTATTTTTTATATTATATATAACTTCGGTTTCATTAAAAAATCGATTATAGAGGTACTAATGAATTTAAATAAAAAAATCAATGAAGGGTATTTAATTTTACATTTTGTAAACTACAAAATCTCTGGTATCATTTCTGAAACGTATAAATTGGAAATATTAGTTTTCAGTAGAAAGTATTTCGACAGATTCCGTAAATAATACAATACGTTTTCAGAATTTTTATACCAGTAATAACATTAAATTTGCCAAATTTAAAAAAATTGCCGTACCAAACGCTCGAAATCAAATGATTTTAAAATCGTGAAAAAAATGTCAAGTCCAAATAAAAGTATACCTGTAACATCTCATTATTATTCCGCATCTCCCTCATCTAGTTTTACGCTCCCCTCACAAGAATCCATAAAATGCTCGTGCCTCCCTTTCCTCAAAAAATCTGTTCGCCGTTTAAAGGCTACCCCCATTCGGCATAACAAATATAAATTACCCTTCGTAACCCAATGTAAAATTTTTTACATTTTCATCGATATGACGAATTTCGCTCGGCGCGCAAATAGTACCTTTTCTCTTTTTTTTTATTGCACAATGCGATGCCCAAGCGATGACGTACGGCTGATTTAAGCTTTCAGTGCATTTTGCTCAAGTCCTCGAGGAGCCACGTGACTCTGTCCACGTCCGCACCAAGATGTTTTATGTATGCACGCAAGTGCATGCAAGTGACAAATATCAAACTGTTCTACAATTCCGATTCCGTTGCAGCTTCCCCTGACAAACGGCTCGATCGTCGAATATCGTATTCCACGCAGTTTATCAGTTTCAAACGAACGCGCAGAAAACGAAAAATCTCCAAGCGTTCGCTTCTTAAAAAAATCGATCGCGTCTCGAAAGACACAATTTCGAAAATAAAGCAGGCCTCCAATTCAGCTCTCTCCCCGTTCAGCGAAATAACAGTTTTTCAGGTTAAGACCGGACAGGTAAGTTGGTCTCGTCGCGCTCGAAGGTGACGGAGAGGGCCGTCGGCCTGTTTCACGTCCTCGAGGTCTGCCGCCTCCAGTTGGGTTGGCTTCCCTGCAGGGTTCGGTCGGCCGCGGGGTTCGAGTCGAATCGGTTGCCCAAACACTTGCGGCACGTCAGTCGCCAGAACGCCATGCGGAAATCGGCCGAGTAGAAAGCGTAGATGAACGGGTTGATCGCCGAGTTGAACCAGCCTGGAATGAGCGATTTTTTAATTCGGAGTTTCGTCGAATGCAAGTTATTCTGCATAAAAAAAAAGAATTGTTTGTTTATAAAATATTTTCTAAAATATTAAAAGTCCAGTTAGAATATTCGTTCGTTCATTTTCGATAAATTCTGCTGTCAATGCTTTTATTTTATGAGCTTTTCTTAACGAATCAACATTTTTTCATTAGAAAACTGAAATAACGACTACAGTGACAAAGGAAGATTAAAATGTCATTTTAACGCGTTCCATCAACTTTCCTAGCCATTTCTCTCCCATCAACATTCGCGAAAAGGAATTTCGATTTCGATCGGAGATAAAAAATGTTTTCGCTTCCTCCGACTCGCTTCAAACTTAAAGACATTATCAAACGAAGGAACTCGCGAGTCGAGGCAATAGTTCATCTGCAAGTCCGTTGCAAAATTGTCTTACGTAATAGATATTTTCCGTCTTCGTCCCGATTGGTTATAAATCAGACTGTTATCTGCGGCCATTCGGGCTCCGAGGAAAGCAAGATTTACGACGATCTCCAGGGTCGAAAAATGAGATTTATTAAATACGGATAAAGTTCCCCCATTGTGCGTCCCACTGTGTTCGAGCTCGCTAAAGGGAAACTTTCTTTTTTTGTTCGTCTCACGTGACTGCCAGATTTGTTGGCTCCGCGACGACGGCGTAATCAAGCTTGATTAATACATATATCAATGAGTCGAAGCGACGACGACGTCGCTTTTAAGAGTTTAACTCGATCAAGCGGAGCGTAATTTTTCTGATCACGGGATCGGAGTTGGGGGGGGGGGGGGTTAAAGTTTGTTTGGGGACGGAATATATACACCGGCTAACTTTTTCCCTAAGATTCATTGCAAGAATTGATTATATCGGGACTTTTAACGTTCTATTTACATTGAAAGAGTTACTTGATTAATCGATTATTTGCTTCGCAGGGCCAATTACGATATTGCAAGAGAAATATTAGGAGATGGATTTGTTTGTCTCTGATCCAAAATGATGTTCCTGTACTTTAGCCAGAGAAATCACGTAAAAGTTACAGCACAACAATCGTAAAAGATAGTCGCGATTAATAAAGAAAAATATGTAGCAGAAAATGGAAGTACTCTGTAACTTATTAAGAATAATCTGTTATATAGAAATGTAAGATTCTCTTAAAAAGTTTAAAAACAATATATAGTACTAGAAATTCTATTTTATACTTTAAAACTTCTTACAACAATAATATACGTTTTGCTACATTTTTACGAAAATTTCACATTTATTTGTAATTGCTGCTTTTTTTTTAAAGTCCGTATTATTAAGGGAAAATAAAAATATTCACGAAAAAGCTTTTGATCAATATTTCATATACACGAGGCACAGATCAAATAAGAGAAAAAAAATATTCCAAAATCAACTATTTAACAATTGCTCCGCGACGAATTCGCCTTAATGACCAACATTAAAATGAAAAAAAAAAAAAAAAAACGTTCGCAACAACAACGAAACAATTCCCCAAAAAATTTCTCTCAACGATCGCAATCAACTCACCCAACCAAGTGAGCGCCGGCATGAGCGGCTCGGGCGGCTCGGCGGGTATGAACGGTGTGGCGAGGTACAGGATGAAGAAGGGCAGCCAGCAGGCGATGAAGCCGCCGACGACGACGGCGAGGGTGCCCGCCGTCTTGGTCTCCCTGGTGACCCTGTTGATGCAGCTGTGCTGGTGGCTCCTGAGCGTGCCGGTGCGCACGATCTTGCTGCGGCAGGGGCTGCTGCTGCTCGCCGCCGAGCCGCCGCCGACCTCCGGCACCGAGAGGGTCGCCGCCTGCTGCTGCTGCTGCTGCTGCTTCGAGGCCGGCTCGCCGCTGTTGCCCGCGGCCTCGCTCCCCGTCGCCCCGCCGTCCGAGACGGAGGCGGCCGAGAGCCGCGAGCTCAGGATCGCCCGGGGCGGCGCTGCCTCCGCTTTCGCGCAGCCCTTGCTCGAGCGCTCGCCGCCCTGGAAAGTTTTCAATGGACGTTGATTTTTGTAAACGAGAGAGGTGAGAGGGGTGTGGAGTAAAGCTGGAGAGGCGAAAGTTTGATTTTGATTGAGCTATAGGTAATCAGTGCAGTCGATGTTGCAATGTGGAGGGAAAAAGAGGGGTTTGAAAATATGCTTTTAAGCGTGACACGCTTCTTACGAGGGAAACTGAAGAGAAGCGTAAAAATATATGCGTTCCGAATGCATTTTAAATGGAGCAAACCAAGGCTCGTGCATCTTACATTTATCAGTGTCAAGAAGAAAAAATTCTGTGGGTTCCGAAAGTAGATTCAAAATGACTTTTTAGGAACTCCATTCGGAACAGATTTTGACTTAAACGAGTAAACATTAACTTTTCATGTATTATTTATTATTGCTTTCGAATTTCTATGTTTACATTTTGTATTGATTTATTTAAAAAAAATTGTTCCATAAAATAGAAATAAGTAAAAATCCTTTTTCTTCGCTTATTTTTCAAATTTAAACGTAACGGATGTTTTTGGATTCGAAAAATTGACCAACGAGATTTGAAGCGTAACAATTTGCATTTGATAACATCCAAGATTGCAGTTTCGAAGATATGCCGTAGAAAGAAAGATTTTCAAACTGTATAAAATGTTCTGGGTGAATAAGCTCTTATCCCATTATATTTGAAGTTTAAAGTGTAATTTTCAAACTTTCCTCCCAATAGATAACTATGTTTTTTAAATTTTAAAAGTGCAATTTAGTGGGATTGAAGGAAATATTAAATTAATAAAATAAATCTTAGGCAGCTGCAAAGTTTTGAAAGCGTTCGCGCAATGAGAATTTGAAATACGTGCCCTGTTTTCGTACAATATCGCGGCTTGAAAAAAAGTTCAATTTTCTATAACTTCAATTTTATAAATTTGATAACTGCAATAATTGCTTTGAAAGTAAACAAAAACGTACACCAACAACGGGCATTACTTTTAAGATAAAAATCTAAATTAATTTCTGTGTGTTCACGTAAAAGATACCTCCACGTTTTATCACAATGTACGATGTCTTTCCGGACTTTGATAATATCTATCTCTCTCTAGACTTATTTCGAATTAAAGCAGTATTGATTTTTAGCTTAAAGCGCACTAGACACGGAAGCTTAATTTTAATACTCGGTCTAAAAATTTGAAAAATTTCACTCCCATCCCCCAAAAATCCCCGACGACTCGACCACCGACCAGCCAAGTCGCCTCTAACAACCGAATCAATAAAGCTCATTTACTCTCGCGCTCGCGCTAAAAATTCCAATGCTCGAACCGCCCCGTTTCATTAAAAACAGGAGAGAGTCGCGCGTAAGAAGCGCGAATCGATCGAGAGCTCCTTGCGCTTCCTCCTTGCCGGTCCTCTAATTAAACGTCCGAAATTCCAGCGCGGACGCGTACACATCGCCGACACAGAGAGAGCTGGCGAAATAAAGCGCGAGAAAAGAATTGCGCTGCCAAAGAAAAGGCAATTCGAGCGACGAGAGAACCAGCGCGGCGCTAACGACCCGAGGAGAGAGTCACGAAAGGCTCATTTGTAGCGAGCCGTCCTCGAGGGAGCGGGGAGGGGGAGGGAGGCGCCCCCTCCTCTCGGAGGAGGAGACACATTGCCCGGATATGCGTCTTCGCGACGACGTAACTGAAAATTTTCGTGCCTCGTCTGGTTACGGCCTGATCGGGTGTAGCCGAAGTCGTCGATTAATTCGGAGATGCTTTCCTCGCGGAGGGAGTTTTGGAATTCGGTGTGTTTTGTTCGCGTTTCGGTTCGTCGGGATTTTGCGATTGGCGACAGCTGGTAATTTTAGAATTTAGATTAGCTCGCGCGGGCGTACATCGCGCGTTATTTATTATTTAGTAATTTAGGTATGGGTGCATTGCGGTTACTGTTTTACTTGCTCCATGTAATTTTGTAGATCGAGGGAATTAAAGAGAGAGAGAGAGAGAAGAGAGTTTTGGTAATTAAGATATGAAAAAGTGGGATTAACTGAATTTTTAGCTGCTCTATTTCGAGGTAAAGTGTCAAAAGCAGCTGCTGAAATAAAAAGCGATCATTTTGCACTGGAAATTTATCTCTGCCGGCGTTTATTAATCTGTTAAACTACTTCTCATCTGTGAGATTAAAAGTATTTTATCTTGCAGCGAGGAAGTCGATTTTATCGATACATGTTTCATGGTCCTTATCTATTCTATAATTTAGAAAATTGCGTTTGATATTTCAGGCACGTAAAACTGAACTGTACGTTCCCCTTTAGAAAATAAATATTATGACTTTTTCGTTGAGGAACAGAACGTTTTACGTTCCACTACTCGTTATTTTTTATAGCTCTCTTTTCACTTTTAAACTTAATCATAGTGCTTTTGCCGCTAATTTATGTTCGCAAGAGGACGAGTTTATTTTTCCGAAATTGGAGAAATGCAGAAATCTGCTTATATATAGAAGCGCGCCTAATAAAGCAGCCGTTATCTGGATTAGAAGTTATCGTTTCCAACGCGAAATAAAGAAACTCTTGTTTCTTAGCATGTTTACGTTTTGGATCAAAGGTGAATTTCTACATCGTACAATAAAATATCACTTTAATTAAACATATTTAGCAAAAATATGTTTCACTATAAAGTAATTAATTGAGAAAATTGCGATTAAAATAGAAATATCGTTACAAATGAATTATGCGATCGCCCTTTAAAGTTTTTCAGTTTCAAAAAGAAATTTATAGGATTAATGTATCAAGTCTAATTTATCTTTCCAAGGATAATTGAGCATAAAGAGTTATGTTGACAATAATTGTAGGTTCAGTTTAAGTTAATAGGAAGTGAATAATATTCAAGCTATTTTTACTATACTTTTACCACAATTTAATGCTTGCATATTTATGCGTATAATTGCACTCGATTGCACGTAATTTATTTGATTTATCCATTATTCAAAAAGTAATTAAGTCAGGCAAACAAATGGATAACGCTAAAAATTAGCAAGTCATACAAAAATTACAAGAAATTTCTCACCTTCGAAATGAAATTCTCAAGTTTTTATTACCCTTTTCCACTTGTTTACTTTGAATATAGTTATTAAATTTAGCAATATTTAAAAATTTTCTAATATTCAGCAAAATTTCTGTATATTTTTTACAGCTTTTTAAAACGTTAATGCCAATTTACATAGCAGCTCAAATTTCAAAAAGAAGACCGAAATTAAATTTTAATATCTTTTTCATTTTCAAATGCTACCGTTACATTTACTAATTTAAAATACCTCATGAATAATTTCTAAAAATACCACTATTATATTTAAAAATGTAGTTTTATTCAACATATAATATTTTACTAGTTCTTTTATTATAATATTTTACTCGTTTGTTCCATAAGCCCTTCACTTGATTTTCATACGTCTTTCTACTTTTAATATTAATATTACAGCAACAATAAGCAAAAATATTTACGAAAATCATTTAAAAACCAAAGCCCCATGAAGAAACGGCCGCTCTCACCATGTGAAAGTGTCTTCTCGATCGCCTCTGCGTCCTGGAGCAGTTGCCGGTCTCGTTGGCGACCTGGGGCGCCTTCTGCTTGCCGCTGTTGGACTTGTGGCACTCGCCGGTGCTGACCGCGTCGGTCGACTCGAGGCTGCGATGACGCTTGGCGATCACGCAGGAGATGCGCCCGTACACGTAGAGCATCACGAGCATCGGCAGGAAGAAGCTGCCCATCGCCGAGAATATCACGTACGACGAGTCCATGTTGTACGAGCACTTTTTCTCGGTCTCGATGGCGTTACGCGCCCGGGGAAAGCAGCCGAGCAGCGGCGGACTCGTGATGGCGCCCGCCAGGATCCACACCATCACTATCATCAGACCTGCCAGGCGCTTGCTGCGCCGACGGCGACTGTAGATCAGCGGCTGCGTTATCGCCAGGTACCTGGAGGGGTTTTCGAGGTTTAAGCGAAATGTTGCGTGTGGGAGGAATGACGTTCGGAATGAAACGATGGGAGAAACGCGCGTTTAAGAATTTAGCGAATTTCGTGTATTTTTGTAATAAGAATCGTGAGACGAACTGTAGGGTTTTATTCAGTCGAGAGGAATCAGTAAATAGTAATCTTCTTGCTAATTTTAGTTTTTTGTTTTACTAGAAGAACTTGATAAAGTAACGGAAAAAATTGAAAGTTAGAAAACAGACATTACGACTCTGAACTCATATAAGAAAAGATAATTGTATGATCTCCAGTTTGAAACTCGGACTTATGATTTTGCAGAGTTTAAAGTTAAGCATGAATTTACTATAGGTATAAGTAATTATATATATATTTTAAATATAATTTAGATACAACTTTTTTACTTGGGCAGAAACAATTCAAATGTCACAATTTGTCAAATGTCGATTCGAAAAACCGAATGACGTTCAATTTGTATTCTGCGTCGAAAACTAATAAAAGTTTTTTAATCCGAATCCTCTGAAAGATATGTCCGTCACGTAATAATAATTAACTGATGACGCTCTCGGAGCAAAAACATTTGGCTCCATCTCTTCTGCGTTGCTATCATTAGTCTGATGCTTTCATTACACTATAATTTAAGCAGTTTTTAAAGAAACCAGTTGTTCGACAAAAAATAAGATATATTACCAAGTTCTTCGCACGACTTAACTGATACTTCGAAATGCAATACATCTTAGCACCATTAAAGTAAACCATTACAAATCTTGCGAACTGAAGAAACAACAATTTTCGCACGTTCCAAATCATTTTAAATCGCCCATTCAGGAGTATGTTCGCCAGTATCGCCAACTTTATCTATAAAACCGTGTAAGTATACGAGAGAGGTGAAATGACGTATTTTAAAATACTTTCACGCCGTGGCAGCATTTTGGAATATACCCAAAGTGCATTCTCCTATTAAAATAGAATGTTCCTTTTTATGGGCAAAAGCCTGATTTAATATTTACAAAAGTTTCAAAGAATGACGCGCGAAAAAACTCCATCAAACTTTCAGAATTTTAAATGCATATCTGGAATCTCCGTATTAAATCGAAAAGAAATCTCAAAGTCTATCGAAAGAAAATCTTAAAATCTACACGGATTCGGATAAGCGCGAAGAAAGGTTCGAGTTCCAATTTGCATGTAAAGTTTGTATGAAAAGCGATTTGATACCACGCTATTTTGTCACCATCGCGATTTTCAATTAAACGTAAATTTCTCAATTTTAATTAAAGTCAGTGTATTTTACAAGCTGCACTTGATTTTAATAATTAAAATTTTTTTTCATTACTCACGAGATCCGCTTGAATATTTTTCTGATTTAAATTCAAGACACGTTTTTACGTTTATGAAAGGAATCAGATTAATGCATTCCTATAATACGATTCGAAAAAATTAGAATTCAAAAGATGTGCTCGATTAAAGATAATCAATAATTGCAAATTTCAAGTATTAGCAACGCGACTGACGTTAATGTAAAAAAAAAAAACACTAATCAGTATATCTGTATATTGAAATCGGAGCAAAGTATTTATCATTCCATTGAGAAGGTAAACGACCAGCAGACATCTTTGACCGGCAGTCAATTTAAAAAGCGAAATAAGCACTTATTCCCCGGACACCGAGTGTATTTTAAATTCAAATTATGTTCGGCGCACGCGCCGATAAAGCTTCCGCCTCCAACCGGTTAAGAAAAAAATCTCACAACGGCAACTCCAGGGAGAAAGCAGCTGATTTAAAAAAAAATCCAGTAAATTCCGCTTTTAACGAACCTCGATATAACTGCGCAAGCATAAGTAGAGAAAAACACGTGTGGGCGGACGGAGACAAGCAAGGTCGTTCCTTTTATCGAGTTAAGTAAGTTGTACTTCCCGGAGCTTAAACAGTTATTAATTACTGCCATCAAATGCTGCACATTTTCCGAGGGTTTGAATTTCTTTTCAACTAAAGTTGGACGCTATGATTATTAATGTCGCAAACAGGGCGGTCCGACGTTGATGGATCATTCGAAGGTTATTTTTCTTCGTAATTGAACCCTAAAGGATTATCTTCGTCCGACTAAATATT
The DNA here is from genome assembly GCA_035582975.1 of Ormyrus labotus. Classification (NCBI taxonomy): domain Eukaryota; kingdom Metazoa; phylum Arthropoda; class Insecta; order Hymenoptera; family Ormyridae; genus Ormyrus; species Ormyrus labotus. Next base: position 20,222,650 of record JAWWEO010000045.1, on the reverse strand, counting down.
CTTCTCGCTAATAAGATAAAGTTTGTTCGCTCGGCGATGTTGCGGCGAGCCCGCAAGTTTTCAGCTGATATAACGTAGCTGACATAACCAGCGTAAATAAAACATATAAGGGTTGCATTGCAGTCGACGCCGCATCCAAAACTGAATTACCGCGTGTCGATTGTATAAATGATTGTTACATGATTTAAAAGCCATATCTCGATCACGCTCTCTGTTGTTTATCCGCACCGCATTTGTAGATCCGCCAATTGGAGTTCATATATCACGTTACGGTTTAATCATAAACATTGATCACCGCGATTATCGCGAGCTTCATTTGTTTGTCCGTCCCCTGGGATTATAAATAAGTTTGATTGATCGTTAAAATTTATAATAAATGTGCGAATTCGTGTATTTAGCAGATTTCAATGTAGCGATGAGAAATATTTAGTCGGCGTATTATGTAGTTACAGCTTTACAATATTTATATCGAAAGTATCGTCTTTTTTCTTTTAATATCGTACCAAAAAAATTTATTCGCCGCAAAGTTCTCATTTATAAATTTATTCGAACCTACAGCTTCTGAATTCCCTAAAAAAAGAAACACCTAAGGCACGCCGACAGCGACAACAGACGGGCCAGCATTTATCTCGATACCCATCCGCAATCCGCGCGATCAGAGACCGCAGCTAAGCTCAATCCCGTCCGATCCCTGGAAATCTTAGCCCCCGAAAGAGCGCAGCAAACTATTCGAATCTCCGATGAAACTCAAACGGGCGAACACACTTCCCCCCGGAACGAAACAAAAGCAGAAAGAAAAGCTCGCTGACTCGCCGCGTCGACAGTATCGTGCACAAGGTCACGTCGCCGTATAATCAGCTCGTTCCCGGCCCGGAACGTGAGAGTGGAACTTCGTGTGTACGTGTGTGTGTGTGTGTGTGTGTGTATGCGCGTCCCGCGCTTACTCACCGGTCTATGGAGATGGCACAGAGCGATAGGATGCTGGCGGTGCAGAGGAGAACGTCCAGCGAGACCCAGGAGTCGCACAGCACCTCGCCCAGCTCCCAGGTGCCGCCGTTCAGCTGAGAACAGTTTAAGCAGACATTCCAGAGGGGTATACGGCGACAGCTTTTCGGGGCGAAAAGGCAGTTATATTGGAGACCGGCCGGCGCGGCGGGATGCGGACACTTTTTTTGGACCGCCGTTGTTACTGAGTTGCGATTTTTTGGCCCAGCTGCTGGAGGCCTTTATTCGATTGTGCGGGGTAATAAACCGATTTCGAAGCGATCGGCACGAGGCGGGTAACATTTTTTATAGCGGGGTAATGCTGGATTGGTTTTATCTCGTTACGGCCTCTGAAAGAGGATAAGCGCATCTGCGGAACAAAGGGTCGGGCTTTCGGCTTTGAGCGCTGCTGCCTTTCTGGCCGAGGAAGTATTTTATATATTAAATTTCTCCTGTGCGATGCAAGTTGGAAAAAGAAAAATGTATGTAAAAGTTATTCTAAATACGATTGTCGAATCTTACTTCAGTCTTAATCAGATTATTGCGAAAAATTCTTAATGTTTTATAGACGTTGTCTGACCATTCCGACGTTTATCTACTTAAAATAACTAAGTACATTATATTTTTCTCTTTCTTGCTTATTTCGACGTGGATGTCAATTAAGTAACGACAAAAATTAAATTTAAAACTCTTGAATCATATCAAATACATTCCTTTAGTGCGTTGAAGTTAAATTTCACATTAAATTCGCAGCGTTCGCTATCAACAAACATTTATATCGCCGCGGTAACTGCTTGAACTCAGCGAGAGCAGATACAATCGGCAGAAACTTCGTCGAAACACTGATAAAAGACGGGAACCCTTTAGAATGCAAACACATGCAAATGCGCTGCGATTCCGCGTATATCTTATCTAAAAAATCTATGTTTATCGGCGTTTCCTCTCTATCTCCCACGGCTCCGTTCCCTTCCCCCTCCGAAGTAAAGCTGCGACTCTTCGATTGCATTTCCGAGTGCCGGCCGGGGCAGACACAATGGCTGCCATAAATTCGCGCGAGGACGCCGAGGTGAAAAAAAGCATAAAATAGAGGGAGCCGTAGAGAGAGAGAGAGAGAGAGAGAAATACAAAGCGAGCGAGCATCTGTTTTCGGCGCCGCCTACCAGTTTTCGCCTCCCCTTATCTCCCCCGCCGAGCGCCACTCATCCCTAACGCGGAAACTCATTATGAGGAAAGTTACAGCGAGCCGCTCTCCCATATGGACGCACTCGAAGCTGCCTTCTTTTGAGTGTAATTGTAATTGCTCGGGTTCAGAGCCCGAGACAATTAGAGTTGGCCGGATGTTTTTGGGGGGAAGATGCGCGGAAAGTTGAATTCGTTAATTGAAGTCTCGAGTGAGGGACGGCGAAACGGTGGCGGGGAGCGAAGGAGAGATAAAAAGTTATTGCTCTTCTTGTATTGCGTGTCAGTGGCGCTCTTTATTGTAAACATAAGCATTATTCTTACTAAAATATAATTTTTTTTTTAAATATCTTTTATTTTCGTTTGATGATTTTTAGGAGGAATGTCGATTGTTTAAAATTATTTAGCGGTAAGTAAAATGTTGCAAAACATCGTTTTTAAATATGGTTCAATAATGAAGCTTTATCTCGACTTCATAACGAATTGATTGGAACATTTTATCATATGCAAACCAATGGTGAAGTCATGAAAATCAATGAGTACGAAATTGAATTTCAATTCGTTTACTTTGCATTAATGTACTGCCCAATGATAAAGTATATTTTGCAATAAAGCTTTTATTCCTTGGAAGGCTTAATGGTAATATTCATAATATTTTACTTGCAAATTCGAATGATTAAACGTCGTTTAAGTCTATCATAAAATTTTCCTTAATACAATTAAGAAGTATAATATTGATAAAAAAAATGCTAAAAGTAGAAATGTTTTGCACCAAAAACAGCGTCCGTTTTATGTTTACGATTCTTTTATTATACAAAATGTTGCGCAGTTTCAAAATAAAACGTGCTGCAAGAACATCCAAGTGTGTCTCATGTTTTTTCGCACATACGAAAATTAAGACGACCTACATTCTTAGATGCAAGTTTAGCTCATTAATTAGCGTATTTTTGCCTAGGGAACCAACAAGATTACACACTTGAATGATGTAAAGTTGGCACATTGAAAATAGGTCATTCTAGTCTATTCTATTTTCGTAGTGGAAGAGTACCTACTGCTTTGAAAAACTAGTCCTTATATTGTTTGTTGAGCATCAAATAATAACTAATTTATTTGAATATTTGAGAATTTTTTTAATCAAATTGTTAATGATAAATATAATTAAATCTTTTTAACATAATAGCTTAGAAATGTAAGAAGAATTTACGCGATTAAATGAAACAATGGAAAAAATTTTAAACCAGTTTAATTTCACACAATAGTTTGGATATAACAAAAAAAATGCCTCAGCCTTTTCGTCAAGATTCACTTCTTCAACACCTCTAAACTTAACCCAAAATAAAGAAAAAAATCTTCACTTTTCCCTTTTTGCTCAGCCCCGCAACCGTCATCCGACTAATGATCTCATTTTTCATTCTCCCTCAAGTATCCAGCGCGCCAAAAATGAAATAAAAAAAAAAAGAAAAGAAAACCACCTCGCGATTTAATCGCCGCCAATTAAACCACCCCGGAGCACCGAAGCTCGTGTTTACCCCGGGCGTCGGAAAAACTCTCCCGGGTTATATTTATGGTAATTGTGTAACTCAGCCGTCCTCGCGCGCGGATCCCCGACTAATCCAGGTGTACCGACACTCGGCCCCTCGGCAGCAAATTAAGCGAAACAAAGGCCATTTTCCGCGCGGCGTCAAAAGCTCGCCGCGCCTCGGCACTTCCTCAAAGGAATAACGCGAAGAAAGGCGGGCTCTCTCCAAGTGTAAAAAGAGTCGAGCGTAATTGTATCCTCGAATGCAAATGCGACGGCGGAATTGAATGAGCCGACCGCTCGCGGCGAGTCGACGCTGCTGTATATAT
>JAWWEO010000045.1:20193413-20217935 GCA_035582975.1 Ormyrus labotus | reverse complement strand
GAGGTCGCCGGAACGCGCCAACTTTCTGGCCTCTGCGCGAAACGAAGTTGCCGCTTTCCGGCGACTTCGAGCAGAAAAATAGTATACACACCTTGGCCAGTAAAAAAGAAAGCCTCAGATCACACGTTCGTCAACCTCGGCTTCGTCTCGGCCGATAATTACGTGTGATTTCAGACATTTCTTATTTTACTGGCTTAGGTATGTAATATATTATTTTTTTAAAAGTTTATAATTCTTAAATTAAATTATCAACTGGTCTGAAAATTTTTTTGGTAAATAAGAATATATATAGCTAAATCTGTAAAATTTTCAAGCCATTTTGACAGTTAGTTTTTGAATAAAAAGCTGAAAACCGAAAAAAATGAGTTTTCTAGGAGAAACGATTACGGGAGTAAAAATACTTTAAATTACTTGAAATTTTGATCTTGAAATTTTGATCTTGAAAAGGTAGATCTTTTACATGTTTAGAGCTGTATAGTTTCTCTGCTTATTAGTTCAAAAGATATTAAAGTTTTTATTTATTTTGTTTCAATTTTTTGAATAGCTGTATAACCCAATAAGCACACAATTCTAGACTACCAATCAAGTACTCTTCTAGTACTCTTTTAGAAGTCTTGAGTGTCTCTGGACACTAAAGAATTGGAAAAGAATACTAGAAGTATACTTTTTTGGAGGTGTGCTTATTGGGTATCATAGTGAATAATCGATCTCATTCAATGATCGACCACTTATTTTTTTCGTCTTTAACTAAACTTTCAAAATTAAAAAGAATTTTTTAAGTTCATCTGCTAGTTTTTGTTTTATAACGATTTTAAATTACGTATCGTATCGCGATTATATATATAACATAGTACTGTCATATTTTTATTATTATTATTATTTTATTATGACTTTTTACATTAGTTTTAGGCAATATAGTTCAAATAAAATAAAAAAAATTACTTTTTTTTATTCAAGCTTGCGCGAAATCAAGCTTTGTACATGGAGTTTGAAAAATTCTATTTTTTAGGATTTTAAATATTTCAATAACAAAATTTATATTTAAATTTTGTTTATAGCTGTTCATTAAATTCTAAAATGGACATATAAAAATAAAATAATAATGGAACAATAAATTAGTTAGGAGAAATCTAATTGCCAATGACTTGGCAGCGGTTTTTTTAACATAATAATAATGCATTTTGTAGGCTGATTAAATGTGAATACTAAAATTTCTTACGGTGACATTGTAAAAGCATCCGTAAGTCAATTTTTTAACCCATCAACGCGGTTTATTAGGAAAAGGTGCCGAGTGTGCGGGCTTTTTGTCTCCAGACGTAGTTACTTATATCTTCAACACTTAACTGTGAGAAAATTTAAACATCACAGATGCAGCAAACATTGCATGTCTATAAGTTCTTAGAGCTGTTACTACATTTTAATATTTTAGAATTCTCATTGTAATGAATAAAAATTTTTAGAGGTAATACTATGATACCTTCATTACTGTGATTAAATAAAATATTCCACTGTGTTTTTCACTGTATATATGAATTATATCATGATAATAATTCTCGACTCCGCTCATCTTTAATTTTTAGTTTTAGCGATATAAATATGTAGGCATGAGTATTATGTAATGTGCAGTATTGTGCTTATAAATATTGTACTATTGCATCCTGCGGCTTCATTCAGATCATAAAAAAGCACGTTTATTTATGTGAAATTGTGTTTTAGAACATTAAAGATGATGTAAACATACAATATTAACAACTACAACTACATATGCGTAATATCTAGTATCCTGTAATGATTATATTGATGTAAAATACTGTAAAAATTAAGAAATTCTTATGAATGCAAATAAGTAATTAATTTTAAAATATTTGTAAATAAATTTGTAATTATTTAATTTTCAATTTGATACATGAACTAGCAGTCGCTTCTTAAATCTAGACGTGGTGCGCTGTCTGTAAAATTAAAAAAATATGGCGGTTCTAATAAGTTTACATACTGCCGCATGATAGGCAGACGTCACTATTTATTCGTTTACGATTGTTGCAGTGGCACGTGTTCTGCATGGATTGGTCGAAATTAATAAGCCAGATTTTCTTTAGAAAAAATTAAAAGGGCAACTCGTAACAGAAAATCCCAAGGTACAGATTTAAGTTTTCCGAGGCGTCGTAGACGCCATCGAATGGTTTTTAAGGTTAAGAAAGTTAAAGTACTGTATTATCGGCTTTTGAATTGTTTATTTTTAATAGTAGTTCGATTAAAAAATTTGAAATTGTAAAACAAAACAGAAATTCAGTTTTTATTTATTAACTATGGATTATACATATACTTATTTCATACTTTAATAAATACAAGTTTTTATATTTCATGTTTTGTGCTATCTTTTAGATGTGGATTTTCATTCTCTTATGCCCTTTGTTCTTAAACTTGAATCCAACTTTGGCTGATAAAAAAATAAACAAATATGTAACAACATTAATCGATGCCAAATGGAAGGATACCCCTTTAGTGCTGGAAGTAGCGGAATATTTGAACGATGAAAATCCAAATTACTTCTGGAGATTTGTTGATGAAGTGTCTAGTCGAACATCTGACTTTGTGAATACTGGTTTGTAAATCTCTATTAAATAATGTATTTTGCGAAAATGATTAACTATGAAACAATAATGCTTAATATATTTGAAAAACCAAAAATTTAAAAAACAAAAGGTCTTAATACTGATTAGATTTTTTTGGGTTTTAGTGAAAGCAAAAGATCATTATGATTTAATAATTTCAATAGCTGAGAAGTTTTTAAGTCCAGCTGAAATAGCTGTAATGAAATTAGGTCTTTCATTGCGAATTTACTCTGCTAGAGTAGAAATGTTTTCTCAGATGGCAGAAAATAAAGATCTTTTAAATTTAAACTGCAATAATTTTGTTGATCTTGGAGGAAAATTCACTTGTTTTGCTGAAGAATTACAGGATCTTATAGAGCAAGTAAGAATTGTGAAATATAAAATTACTAAAGTTTTATATTTTTCTCTATAAAATATATATGATTTTTACAGAATGATTTATCGAACATTGATACATATAGTGTAGATCATTTTTATCTTGGAAAGCAGCAAACCAATAAAACTTTAGTTTTATATGGACAAATGGGTACAGATGGTTTTTCTACATTACACGATACACTAAAATCTATAGCTGAAACTAAGAAACTAAATTATATTCTTCGACATTATGTTAAAGTTAGTTTGAGAAAAATAGCATCAAAATTAAAAAATAAAAATTGTAATTAATGTTTATTTATTTTTTTTTATAACAGGAAAGACCTGATAGAAGACTAAGACTTTCTGGTTATGGTGTAGAATTGCAAATGAAATCTACTGAATATAAAGCAACTGATGATTCAGATATCAAGGAAAATACAGATGAAAATCAAGAAGATGCCAATGAAGAAGATGATGAAATAGATGGGATTAATTTTGCAGTTTTAAAGTAATTATACTATATATTAATTATTCAAATTAGTATAATTTATGTATTAATCTAAAAAATTGTATTTAGAAAATTGTATCCTGACAAACAAACCAAATTAGATGAAATGCAGACCTACCTTTTAGAAAACAGTCATGAAATTGGAGCCTTAAAAGTTTGGCAATTTCAAGAATTAAGTCATCAAGCTGCTGAAAGAATTATGAATTCACCAGCTAACGAAGCAATTCATATTTTAACTGACATATCTCAAAATTTTCCAATGCAGGTACATTAATTTAGTTTTATAATTTATTCTGATTCTCTTTTTATATAAAAATTTGTTTATTGATGCAATAATTACATTAATTATAGGCGAAGTCTTTAATAAAAACAAAAGTTAGTAGTGATATGAAGAAAGAAATGAAACTCAATCAAGACATATTTTCAGCTAGTCTTAATATCCAACCTACAGAAACAGCCTTATTTATTAACGGATTATTTTATGACTTAGAAGCTATTGATGTATTAACACTTTTAGAATCTCTACGTTCTGAATTGAGAGTTATGGAATCGCTTCATAAAATAGGTAAAGAAATACAGAATTTTATATATAAACAAATAAAATATTATAACGATTTACCGCCAAACAAAAATTATTAATTTACTTATTTTTAGGATTCAACAGTAAAAAAATGAGCAAATTATTAGCTTTAGATTTATCAAATAATGTAGACACTCAAGATTTTGCTATTGATATTCGTGATTCAGCTATTATTTGGATGAATGATATTGAAAATGATTTTCGTTACAATCGCTGGTCTCCATCTTTAAACGAATTATTACGTCCAACATTTCCTGGTATGCTTCGAAATGTCCGCCGCAACCTCTACAACCTTGTAAGAATTTAATTTATATAGATTATTATCATGAATGTTAAATGCAAAAATATTTTATTTGAAAATTATTTATTTTAAATTTATTTGCATCGTAGGTAATTATTATAGATCCACTGAGTGAGGAATCTGGTCCCTTAGTGGCTTTAGCTGAATCTCTGTATGCTCATTCTGCACCATTACGAATAGGCTTTGTATTTTTAACTAACTTCGATGTAACTAAAACAGGAATAACTGATCCAAGTATTGCAATTAATAATGCTTATCATTATTTAACTGAAAGTAAAAGTCCAAAAGAAGCCATGAATTTCTTATCAAGTGTAAGTACTTTAGAATTTTATGTTAAATCAGTACATTGCAACTAATATTTTGCAAATTTTAGTTAAGTAATTATATTGGACCTAATGGATTAGACGTCGATGATGTGAAAAAAGCTTTAAAAGCTAAAGATCCTAAAGCAAATGTTAATTATATACTTGGAGAAGAGTCAGAATATGACGTTGGACGTCATCTTGCTAGTGATTTTATCAAAAGAACTGGCTTTAAAAAATTTCCTCAAGTACTGCTTAATGGTGTTCCATTACCTTCGAATCAATTAAATGCAGATTCTTTTGAAGAAGCAGTTTTATCTACAATTATGTCACAAACTCCAGTGATTCAAAAAGCAGTTTATCGAGGAGAAATCACTGAAGGCGATGATGTAGTAGATTTTCTTATGAACCAACCAAACGTCATGCCAAGGTACAAAAATTCAATATATATATTTTATTTTATATATTACTGATACTATATAACGTAACGTGACCTTAAAATGAAAATATATTTATTTAAAGATGTTAATAATGACAGTTTACATTTCAATAAATATACTTATTAATGAATGTATTTTAATGAAAATAATACACATATGCATTTTAGATTAAATGAGCGTGTACTGAAAGTTGATAAAAGTATGTGGCTTAATTTGGTGGGTTCACTACCTGATGATACTACTGATTTTAAAAAGTGGAGTGCTCAAGACTTATCGACATGGTTAATGGGGCAAATAAAATATCTGTACGTTCCTCGAAAAACTGTTATTAATCATTTATATACATTATGGATTGCCGTCGATTTGGAGCATCACTCAGGAAGAAAATTATTAAAAGAAGCTCTTGATTATTTAGTAATAATATTTATACATACAATAATTCCTATACTAATCAAAATTTAGGCTAAATAATAATTTTCATTACGATTTATATCATTTATTTGTAGGAATCAAATACTGATGCAAGAGCAACAATTCTTATTAATAGCAAGAATATTAATGTGCCTGAGAATAATATAAATAATATTGCTCTAGCTGCAATTAATGCATTGCCGGTGGGAAAATCTTTTGATTATATCCGCAATTTAATTAAAGATGAAACATTTAATTTAATTACGTCTGGTGAATATGTTATCGAGGTAAACTTAATTTATCTTTAAAAAAACTTTTTAGTTAAATCTTCAAAAACATTCTGTAAAGTAAATGATGTTTGCAGGAACCAACAATTCAGGAAATTTTGAAAAACCAAGATTTTTTGCTTACTGTGCAATTACATTATTGTAAAAGCGTATTGAAAGTAAACACCGACGAAAAAATGATAATTTTTAATGGTCGTATTATTGGTCCACTTGATGACAACGAAGAATTTACCAGTGAAGATTTTTCTCTGTTAGAAAGATTCAGTCATAGTACTTATGGTGATAAATTATTCAAGCATTTAGCAGTTAATCAAGCTGCAAATGATGACGAATATGGTAATTTTGATAATTTTGAATTATTTTCTCTAAAATATTACTTTTATATTTTAAATAATTTTTTTCTTGGCAGAAAAAAATAGCATATCTGATGATATGATAATGAAAATAACTTCTCTTCTTGTTCCACGACCTCAAACAAGAAGTCGATTTGACGTACCTTTCCATGGCGACGAGCACAGGTGTGTATATAAATGTCTTTTCAATATATCCAAATTGAATTATTATTGTAATAATCATAATTAATATTTTACATTATTTTTAGTGCTATAAAAATACCTGCTGCAAAGCCAGATGCAGTAGCATTTAATTTAATTGCAGTAGTAGACCCTGTTTCTCGTGGTGCTCAAAAACTTGGACCAATACTTAATGTTCTTCATCAATCATTAAACTGTGATATAAAAGTATTTCTAAATTGTGTGGATAAAAATAGCGATATGCCACTTAAAAGGTATGAAAATTTTCGTTCAATTATGTTTATAAAAGTATAAATTTTAAGTTTTATTTATAAAAAATTTTAAGATTTTTGAAGATTATGTAAATGTAATAATTAATTTATTTTTAGCTTTTATCGATTTGTTCTTGAACCTGAACTACAATTTACTAATGATGGTGATATTATTGGAGCAAGCGCGAAGTTTACAAAATTACCCACTTCATCTCTTTTAACGCAGAATATTCACGCTCCTGAAAATTGGCTAGTGGAAGTGGTTAGAAGTGTTTACGATTTAGACAACATTAAACTTGATAACGTTGCTATTGGAGTCCATAGGTACCATTAAATGATTTAATTATTAACTTTTATTAAAATTAGAATAGACGTGAAATACAGAAATTAGTATTTCATGTTTCCTTTTTTAAATTATACATTGGGTACAGTAATTTCTAAATATATTTTTTAATTACATTTTTCAACCATTTTCGTGATTATATATGGCTTCTTTTCTTGTCTTACTTGTTAATATATATTTATTTAATTTTACAGAAATATTTATTAGGCTACTCTTCTTTTCATTTTCTTTATATATAGAGGATTTATTTTTGAATTTAATTTACCTACAATTAAAATTTATTTTTCAGTGAATTTGAATTAGAATATTTATTACTTGAAGGCCACTGTTTTGAAGCACTGATTGGTAATCCTCCAAGAGGATTGCAAATTACTCTAGGAACTGAAAAACAACCTGTAATGGTTGATACAATAGTCATGGCAAACCTAGGATATTTTCAATTAAAAGCAAATCCAGGAGAATGGTTGTTGAATCTTCGACAAGGCCGATCTGCTGAAATTTATGATATTACAAGTGTAGATGGCTCAGATGTAATTCATAAAGAGAATACAGTGAAAGTATTAATTAGCTCTTTAAGAAGTAATGTTCTTAAATTAAGAGTAACTAAAAAACCGGATAAAATTGGAGTTGACTTACTCGGTGACGATGAAAAGGGGTCAGGCATATGGAATTCTATTTCTAGGTAATTTTTATTATAGTTTTAATTGCATTATAATGATTTTCTTTCTGCAACTTTCGCTTTTTGAAGATAAGAAAGTTAACATCCATTCATTCTTTTTTGTCTAGCTTTATCCCACTTTGGTAAGATTCTTATTCGCTGCTATTTAAAAATTTTAATTTACTTTAGTTTAATTTATGTAGCTTTCTTGTTTTTTTAACTAACTTTGTTTGGCCCTTAAAGTATTTTTGTACTCGTTATTGGAACAAAATTAATTTTTTCAACTGATTTTGTTTACTAGGACTTTTACTAATACCGAAGAAGGCGAAGAACAAGGCGAAAAGTTAAATATTTTCTCACTAGCGTCTGGTCATTTGTATGAACGATTTTTAAAAATCATGATGCTCAGCGTTATAAAACACACTAAAACACCAGTTAAATTTTGGTTTTTGAAAAATTATTTATCTCCGACATTAAAAGTAATTATATTTTACATTCCATTTAAACATTTTTAAATTTATTTATTATTATATTAAATGCAAATTTTTTTCCAGGATTTCTTACCGCATATGGCTAAAGAGTACGGTTTCGAATATGAATTAGTTCAGTATAAGTGGCCACGGTGGCTACACCAACAAACTGAAAAGCAAAGAACAATTTGGGGATATAAAATATTATTCCTTGATGTCTTGTTTCCACTCGACGTTAAAAAAATTATATTTGTCGACGCTGATCAAGTAATTAAAAATTAGCCTTCACATTTCAATTTGCGGAAAAGTAAATAAAAAAATAGATAAATAAAACATTTTCTTTGTTTTTTAATAGGTAGTAAGAGCTGACTTAAAAGAGCTAGCTATGATGGATCTCGGTGGTGCACCGTACGCATACACGCCATTCTGTGATAGTAGAAAAGAAATGGATGGTTTTAGATTTTGGAAACAAGGATATTGGAGAAATCATTTGCAAGGTCGTTCCTACCATATTAGTGCTTTGTATGTAGTTGATTTGAAACGATTCCGTCGTATCGCAGCAGGAGACAGATTACGTGGTCAATACCAAGCTTTAAGTCAAGATCCAAATAGTTTATCTAATTTGGATCAGGTAAGATTCTTCGTTTCATGCAGAATTTATAAAATCTAATGGTTCTTTTTATCTTAATATTTTATTATAAAATTTCATTATATAACGCCGATACGTTTTCAGGATTTGCCAAATAATATGATCCATCAGGTAGCAATTAAAACTTTACCGCAAGAGTGGCTTTGGTGTGAAACTTGGTGTGATGACAAATCAAAAAGTTACGCTAAAACTATAGATTTGGTTAGTTTTACCGTCATTAAGAAAAGTTAAAATTTATTTAAACATTTATTGTTTATTATAAAATTGTATAAATTTATTTTGCAGTGTAACAATCCAATGACCAAGGAAGCAAAGCTGCAGGCGGCAATGCGAATTTTGCCTGAGTGGGTCGGCTACGATGAAGAAATTAAATCTTTACAACAGAAAGTAGAAAATGAAAACAGACAAATAGAAAAGGAAGAAGGTAAGAGTTAAAAAAGTTAACAAAATACAAAAAAATTTTAATACAATGTTATTACTTAATTTCAGAACACGTCGAGGAAGACTTCGCTAAACATCAAGAACTATAAATATGTGTTCAATGGATGTTTTTAAAGAACTGTAAAATTTTTTAAAGAAATTGTGTACAAAGACCAACTTTTATAGTGTATGAAATTAATTTTACTTAACTTTTGTAAAAATGCAAGACTTAAAACTGTAAAACACAAGAATAACGTATTCTTTGTTAAATATACTTGGAAGGTACTGAATGCGCTTTTACTAACATAACAACAAACAAAATTTTTATTATATTATTATTGTGATAGTGAATTTCTCGATTTTCATATGAGATCATATTGTGATTTTGTATTGTCAGGCAGAAATAATAAAGTTAAACAATTTTTTAAAAGACATCGTGTTTTATTTTATTTTACAAATTAATTACACATTTTTATTTTACAATAAATCATAAGTAATAAATGAAAAAAGTAGCACGTAATTTATATACTAAAATGAATTACTAAAAATTATAACGTCATTTTGCTGTTATTAGAAAAGTCAACTTAACCATTTTCTTTCATGCGTAAGTTCGCGTTTTCGTAATAAATTTGCTTTCAAGAAAAGACAGTTTGCTATACGCAATTAACGGATAGAATTTTACATCACATTGAAGAAGAAGTAGGGATAATTAATTAAAAATAATAGTCTTGATACAGAATATAAGCTTGTCAAATTAGAAATCAGTCGTCACTTTTTTCATAAAAAAATTATATAATTTCAAGATAATATAGTTCACACATGTAAGAGCCTAAAATAAAGTCGTTATATTTTTGAATAATCAAATCAATTATCAAATTACCGCGATACTCACGACTACGTTATCATGATATTGTACTACCACGGATTAACATCGGTCAAGTGATTTTGCTGAAACGAGAATAAGGAGGTACACGTACACGACTCGCGAAATCTCTGCTTGACGCGTAAGAAGAGAAAACACAATTTTGTAAGCTCGACAGATTCTTTCTGAATTAAACAAAGGTGTCAGTCATGTCTGAGACGAAAATTTCTATAACCGACAATATAACCGACAATAACAAGTAAGTCTTTTCCTTTCGTTTTACAAAAATTCGTCTAAAACGTGAAAACTGGTGTTAGCGATTGTGATTTCTTAGTGCGCCGTGTAGTGGTAATGTAAATAATTACGAGCAATTTTATTTGAGATTTATTTCGGTTATATTCCTAAAGATATGAATAATAGCGTGTTTGTAAATACGGAAACATTAAAGATTAGGCTACATTTACATCAACCATTTCGAAAATTTGTTTTGTACTAAATTACTATATGAGAATTACAAATGCATTATACAAGTTGTGCAAAAATACGTAAGATTTTAAAGGGTTATATTAAGATATGTTATTCGTGAGTAATTTAAAGTAGTAAAATTAACAACGGCCAATATTTTTTATCAAAATATAATTAACGCAGTCGTAAAATTAACTTCTTTTAAGTTTTTCACTGCTATCTAACAGTAAATATAATTAATTTCACAGTTACTTTTTCCTTAAGAATTTTTACAAGTGCTTTTCGAAGTAACTATAAATTCATCCTGGTATCAAAAAATCTTTCAGCATTTTTATGATGGCATGGAAAAACTTGAATTTAAAAATTTTTTTTTTAATGTTAAATTTAGCAGTCATTAAAATAATATTATTTGTAATAAATTAAAAATGCGTTATTGTATAATGAGATGAACAACTATGAATTCACAATATTTATTTATTTACTTATCCCGTTTTTATCTCCTAACAAATTTTTGAAATCAGCATTCAAAATTAATCATAAAAAACTGCAGAGATATTTTTAATTAGAAAACTAGATTTAACAATGTTCTAATTTGAAATATGAAGCTCTAACTTGAATATCTGTTAATTACATTTAAAGTTTCTATTTTCGTAACACTATTGTAAAAAACTTGAATCAATCTTGCAAATCTGGTAGAAAAATACTTAATATTATCCGCTTTGTCTTCGTGCTTGCAGTTGTAAAACATTTAAATTTAATTTAAAATGCTCTTCTCGTATAATTAGAAACTTTTGCTACAAAAATAAAATAAATAAAATCATCAAACGTTACCAATAATACGGGAACTAATCTAGTATTAAAATATGTTATAAAAAGTGTTTGTTCTTAACAAATTTGTAAGAAACTTTTAATTATTACTTTTTAATATTCCGCATCGTTATCGTATCATCAATTACGTAAAATGATGCTAATGATTTTCTACGAACGTGTTTACTTGGCGGTAGTTAATTTAAATACTCTTTGGCTTTATTTTCTTCGATGAAACATCTACCTCTGTTTTTCGCAAATTTCCGTGCGTTACATTGCGCTATATGTAAAAAATAAAGTTTTTACCGTGTCTAAAATATCTAGAGCGAATAAAGTCCTCGCGCGAAGGTTGAAAGTTACTTCCGTCACTGACTTCTTGAGTTTGATCGCTTCCTCGACCTTGCAACTGTTCCGATGACCGATTATAGGTACTAATTTTGTTTCTTAGGAAGATGATTTTTTACTTAAAAAATATAGTATAAAATACATTTTTTTGCATTTCTTTTGATTACAAATAATATAATTCAGCGGCAAAATTAAACTTTTGCTATACTTATATATAAAAGAATGTTATAGTTGACAGGCGGCTTCTCAATTGCGAATAAGTACAGATGATCTTTACTAGTAAAAATTAATTTGTTCGTGCAACTTTGACGACAATAGCTCACAATGTCTATTTAAGTTATTTTTAAGGAAAATCTATTTCTTTAAAAATTATCAAAAACATTACGAAAATGTAAAGAAATCACATAGTATATTGGAGAGCGATTTTAGTATTTTAGTAATTTTATATAATGTTAAATAAATCAAAATTTTGGCTTTAAATTTTGTTAGCTGTATATCATAGTTTTGCAAATGAAACTTTATTTTACAAGTACTTACCTGATATTGACCAATTTTATAAAATAAGATAAATTAATACAAAATTCGACTATTTATACTCTTCTTTCTGTAATTATTATTAAAGAGATACTGCAGACTTAATGGAATCAAGATTCCAGTTGCGTTTCCTTTATAAATATTGTAGAAAGGCTTCAATGAAAAAACATTTGTGTTTGCCTTACTTCCTCTTTCCAATATACGACTACACGTATGTTTTATTTAATTTTGCATTGGAAATAACAAATTGAACTAAATGAATCAATCTGTCAATCGCTTTCCAGCTGATTTTTCTTGCAGAACTATCCTCGTCTTTAATATATTTTGAAATTGCAGTATTTTTAAAATACAAATTAGTCATCCCAATCTGCCTAATCATTAATGTAAGCTTGTCTTTCCATAAATTTTAAAGTTTAAGATAAAAATTTGAAGTTCCGAAACTGTATCTAATCGCTTCCATATTTTTGTAGCGTCTATATTTGAATTTATTACTTATTTGTTGTGAGAACTTAATTTATGGTTACCTTTTATTCAACTAGTAAATTTTGAATAACGGCTCAAGTATTTTTAGATGATGAAAGATTTTCAGTATTTAAAGAAATGCAACAGCATAAATTTTAAAACATAAGAGTATTGACGCAAAGGTTAGTTACAAAAAAGATTAGACAATGTACACCTGACTACTTGCTACCGTCATCAGTGATATGACATGTTTGAAAATCGTAATCAAATCAGTTTCTTGAGGACGTGAAAGTTTTGTGACATTCCTACCATTTATGTCATAAAAAAATCGAAAACATTATCTTTCTTACTTTACGTGCCGAAACGAATTCAGGAGACAAGAACATCGGTTTTAAAATATAGTATGGTCTTATCTCTTACCTAATGAGTTAGTATGTTTAAAACATTTTTTCAAACAATTAAAACGTTAATTTTAAATTACGTATAGAAAGATTGAACTGTTTTTAAAAAAAAAATTATATATTTTTTATCAAAAAGAATACATTTACATCAAAAAGAATATTTTCTAGAAAAAAGAATACATTTATACAAAAGAAATAGACAATTAAATTTTTTAATTGCTATAAAAAAAATATTTGGCTCAATAATTAAGTGCTCAATGCAATGCCTAGCAATTTAAAAAAATATAATAAACAACACATTGAGCGTATATATTCGAGAATTGCAATGAATTTTTAATCGAGATAGTTCATTTATTATTGATTTATCTATCTCGAAGATAATAATGACTAATTCCCCAGTCTTCGCTGTATGTTTTATTTGTAGATAATCAGGCGACCAGATTCCAGGATTATCTGAAAAAATAAATAAATAAAAATTAGTTGATTGAAGAAAAAAATATTTAATACAATATATTTATTAAAAATTGATGATTATATATCAGCTGAATAATAATCTTCAATCTAAAAAAATGCTTAACAAAAAAATTCGTTTCGAGTTTAAAATAAAACATTGTCATTCTCCTTTCGAAGTCAAGTCAAATAGAGAGGAGAATATATGTGGCATTCAATAAACAAACACGGGGAATTCTTAATCTCGAAATCGTATCGAGTCTTTTGGACAAAACCAAGGGAAGTGACGAATTATTTTTTCGAAGCCAACCAACTCGGCACGTTATCACTGCACGCGGCTCTTCCGTGCCGAAGTGCCGCCTTTTTGGTATCGATGTTGCGCACGGACTGCCTCCGCGGCGTTCGTCCTCGGCGTAACGTGCACACGACACAATAATGATTTTAAGAATTTCCCACTCTTCTCGGTCAATGTGTGATGGCGGTAAAAGCTATCTGCTGATCTCACCGGCTTGTGTTTTTATTGATAACTTATTTTTTACGTGAATAATGTCTTTTCAAAACGACAGTCCTGCTCTCTCGGTGGTTTCAATTTGTTGGCTGAATATTTTTAATAGCAATACGTGTAGATACAGTATGAAAATTAACAAAATATAATTTTTTTTTTTATGTTTCTTTACATTATGTGAAAAGGGTTTTGAAAGTTGTTCAAAAATTACTTCGTTTAATACATCTTAATAAGAAACTTCAATTTTCACTCAAAAATATTTTTTGTCTTAATATATTTTCATTGCTATTTTAAAATTTTATTGCAACTAAAAAATTTTAAAATATAATATAAATCTGATTTTTCAATAAAATGTAAAAAAGTATATGATTATCTTCAATAATCGGAAAGAAATGTTTAATAATTCATTACAATTTTTATCTTTATCTTTTTCTATAAATATGGATTACCACCGCGTTGTTGATAATTTATTTGTAAAATTATTGAAAACTGAAAATGTATTAGTCGCTGCAATCTTTTTACATTAACATATTTGCATAAGCGTGGAAACTGGAAAGAGGGGTGCGTTAAGAATCCTGATCCCGTAGTAATTTTCATTGACTCCGAATTCCGAACAATCGAACGAGAGATAAAGAGTGATTGTGGCTTTGCCAAAGCTTCGTCGCGATGATGATGTTTTTCCTCAATTTTTAAAAGATTCCACGAGCATAAAAAAAAAGAAGCAATGAAATAATTGTAAAAGCTCAGAAGAGAGATATAGATATGCTGCTGCAGCGGAAAATGCACCTACTTGCAAGATAAAGTAATTCAATATAAGTTTATCTCGTGCGTCCAGTAAAAGGGGCCCCACATGCCCGTTTACGTTTATACGCGGCCATATCAGAGCGAGTCTCGGGCATTGGCACACGGGTAATAGCCGCCGTCACCGCTGCTCCCGGGGGCCTCGAGGGTATATACTTTTGTTTATTTAAACTATAGTGACGTGCGCAAGAACCTTAAAGCGCTCCGATCGAGTATCAGCTCGATAATCTCGGCCTCCGTAAATCAGAGAGAGAGCGCGAACGAGCCCGAGCTTAGTAGGGCTAAAGGAAGTGAGTGCAGGGGAAGTGACAATAATTGTTACGAATATATGTGCACGGCCGGCTCGCCGTGCTAAATCGACTTACGATCGCGGCAACGATCTCAATTGATCACTGACATGGACGGCGAAAAGATCAAGCTGTGAGTTGATTTTTTGTTTTATTTTCCTCGTTTTATTTATTTTTTTTTTCACGCGTAAACAGTTTACCGAGGGAAAATTATTGCCGCCGCTGCGCAACGTCGCGCGCGTAAGTGACTGCAATTCAGTTTTTTTTGCTATTTTACGGATGATCGAAAAAGGATTATGTGCAAATTTCTCTCGAGTGTTTGACAGTGTAGTGGTTTGTTATTAGAATGCAGTGTGTTTCGCCATTTATTTTAAGCGGTGACTTTTTTTGAACGCTTGCTTTAGAATAACTAAACTTATTTTAATTTTTTATAATTATTCATTTATTACAATAATTTTGAAAGACCGAAATCTATGCTACTGCAGAGAATTGGAAGGTATTTTTAGTGACTTTTGCAAATTTGTTTAATTAATTGAATAACTGACTATTGATTCATATCCATTTTTGTATAAATACATACTTAAAATGGAAAATGCGGAAGTCAATTAATTATGAATAAATGGAGAATTTTGAATTCTATTTTTTAATTTTTATTTTTTTTCCTTTGGGTGATATAGTCAGATTGATGAATTTTTTTCACTGCATTTTTTTCTTAAAATAAACTATTAACTATCTATGAATAGTTTTCTCTATTTATCAGTTATAATAATTCTTCCAAATATTTGCGAATAAAAAATATACAATTAATTTAAAGCGTTCTCTTGAATCTGTAATATGTTTTTTATAATTATATTTTTATAATTATACGGTATAAAAATTGTTTGCTTTATTACATAAAAAAGTGGGGATCAAGTAAAATCTTCTTTAATAAACTAAAGAATAAGATTTTGATTTTTATAATAAGAGGCAGTGAAAAATATTTAATCTCAGAATTTCTATCCACTTGAAAACTTAATTGAACATATATTTTAAACACTTCTACAAAAGTATTATTATCAGTCATAAAATAGAAAAAGAGATTGATAAGAAATTTTATATTATGAACTTCAAGAAATTACAACATTAAAATTATAAAGTAGGTTAACTAAAATTTTTTTTTTAATCTCCATACCATTGTTAATTAAGGATAAATTTTACTTGCAAGGAAGAAAATTTTGAAGTTAAAGTTATAATAGTTTACAATCATTTGGATCACGGACTGTGAAATATAAAGAACTAGCTTAATTTTTCCAATGAATTTTGATATTTTTATTTTTAAAATTTATCAAAATCTGTATTTTTTGATTATGGTGTCTCAATGTATCGCTGCTAAAATTTAAGTAAAACCTACAATAAGCAGTCAGTTCAGTTCAGATTTTTACCGGCTGTGATCAAATTACTATGGACTATTGTTAAAAGCAACTTTTTAATTTTTACTACAAAATTATATTCCCTGACAGTACTGTCGCGTATATGCGGGTTGGATTGCCCAAAAGCGCGACTCGTTCGCGCGGCCACCGTACACCTGAATCTGATAGTAGCATCAGCACGAGGCGCTTCTTAAACCCTGGGAAGAAATCTTCCCCCGCCGCACCTGACGATAACGACGGCTTTCTTGATGGAAGAGAGCAATCGAGCGAACCCGAAACTGTCTCTCGGACTAAGATATATAATAAACGCGATATCAACTAAACTGTTTTTGATTCCCTTGCTGCTCACGCAGAATTGATTTTTTTTTATTTTTTATTACACTGGGAATAAGAAATAATTTTTTAAAATATCGTAAGCGTGGAATCATTGAATTAACTATGGACTACTATTTTTATAGTGCAATTTTTGTATTGAAAGAAATTTCCTGGTCATTGTTGATGTAATGACTTTAAATAGAACCACTTAAAATAAAGTGTGATGTTCATAAATCTGAACACCAATTAGCTTTTAAAATTAAAAAGAATTTGTAAAAAAAATTCTATGTAGAACATGTAAACGGATAATTATAAATAAAACAATTTTTTAGCTAAAAGAATATTTGAAAAATTTCTAATAAAATATATGACAAAATATTAATAAAAAATAGTAAAATTATTGTGAATACTTAAAAAATTTCGCTAAATGATTTTTTGACTATCTTTGGATTGTGAAAATTTGAAATATTGATGCGGGTACATGTAATAGGATTGAGTGAAGTAATTTAAGCTGACTTGTCTAATGATATAGTAAAACTGCAGCCTTGAACCATCGCAGAGCATTGTGCTTGTTACACATTTACAATAGAATATTTCTATTTAGTTTATATCTGTCCAAATTTTTTATCACAATAATTATGTTGCTATGCGGATTTATTTCATTATGGGTTAATGAAAAATAATTAATAATTAATAATTATTTGTCTTATTCATAATGAACAATTATTGTCATTTGCATTGACAGTAGACAGGACTTTATATTTACCACCAAAGATGAAGAAGCGCGTCTATATTAAATTTAATGAAAAAAAAATCAGATTGATATTGAGCAAAGTGTAATGGGTTTTATTAAAAAATAAAGTACCCAAATTGCGCATTTATAAGCAATGTTTGTTTTGGAAATATTATTTTAGTCTGGATATTATTTTTGGTAATTTCTGCCCGTAAATTTTCTGCGAAGCTACTTTCTAGATTAGCATTAATGAAAAGTTACAACGGCTAAAGTGGAGGAACTGATAAAATATAATTAAAAAATGAGAAGGTTGACTTTAAATTTTCAAACTATCCCATAGTAAATTTTCTAAAATCGTCCATGAAAAGAGTTTCCATATTTATATAATTTAAAGTATTTACCGAAGGTATTCCAGCGTTTAAATATTTAAACTCATTTCAGTGCGCAATAAACCTTCAGATTTACATTTTCCCCGCAACAAGAGAGCTCGCTCCGGCGGCGTATTACAGTTTCTAAAGCAGGCAGAAATATATTGCAAAGTGTGCCGAGCCGGTGGCAAAAAGAAGAACGCCAGCACACGGCGCGGCGGTTATATATAACAAAAATTCTACGGGCGCAGCTCGAATCTTGCGCCGCCGACACTTGTTTCGCGCGCGTTCACATTGTGCAAGATACGTACACGGCAGAGAGATTTTCAATGGAAGGAGGATCCGTTCGGCGGCCTCCACATACCGTTGGCCCGCGCGATGTGAGGTCGCGAGAGCGATGACGAGCCCGAGCAGGAGCCCACCATCCTCGACACTTTCACGGACGAAAGCGGTTTGCGCGCGCGCAACCGAGTCCCCGTCGTCGACACTGACCGGCACACAGCCAAGAGAGCGAGATGCGGCGAGGCGCATGAACTCCCCGAGCCGAGCGTTCTCCAGTCGCGCGGGATTCTCACCGACGTGGAGAACGAAGGCGCGAGCGCGGTTCTCCTGTGCCGGTTTCGCTTCCTTTTTTTTCTTTTTACCCGTAATCGACGCCAATTACGCTTCATGAATTATCTTTAGATTTTGTGCTTGTGCGCGTGAATTTGTGATTGTGACGCAGGCTGTTCGAAAGCAGTTTTCGAATAGATATTTTCTGTTTTTTTTTTGTGGCGAGCTAGATTTTGCTTCGAAGCGCTGGTCAGTGCGATTATAGCCGTGGTTGGTATTGCGGTTATAATTATGTTGGTCTTCTCACTTGATAAATATATCGATGATCCTTGTTTTTCTAGACAGGTTACTGACTAAACAGGTGCTGGAATTGCGCTGTCGTGAAAGTAGTACGAATTTGTCAACGGATTATCCGTAACTCTAAATAATTTAAGAGAGCTCATGTTTGTCTAATAAACATTGTTTAGTCTTGAAAATTTACATTACATGCGTAACTTTAAAAAAATGGCAAATTTTAATTATTTTCTTTGTTATGCAAGAATGAGCAAAAAGTAGCTATTCTACGAAGGCTATAATCAACCCAAAAGACTATATATAACTTAGCAAAAAAAAATTAGCCTAAAAAATTCACGCAGAAAACTTATTCTCAGAATGATTTTTCTTCACAATATAAAGACTTTTTTAATAATTGTATATCCTTGATTCATTTTTCATAGAAGAAACTTCAATGTTAACTTTAATAGTTTCACAGCTCATCATAACAATTAGACTTCATTAATTTTTTTCAAACAACCTTGCACACATTCATTTCTTTTGAAACTATATATCAATTAATTTTAAAAAAAGAACAATAACAATTTATTGTTATAATTCTTTTTTTTTTTAATAATATGAATTTAAAGATTCTGTGTAAGTAAAGCTTTTTTTAAAGAGACTTAAAATCTCCTACAGTTAATCGAGTGAAAAACAAGGTAAAACCTGTTTTGAGATTTCAAGAATACATGTCGAATATGTTTCAACAAAAATATTATTTTAAAAGCTTGTACGTACATATCTTAATAGCTAGTTCAACCTATTCGATATTCAAATTAGATATTTAATTTAATTTTAAATTAATTATTAGTTTAATAAAAACTTTTCTTTCGCGATTATTCAAGTGCAATTATAGAATAGAAAGTATAATAATACACTACAGTTATAAAAGATGCAATATCCTTCAAGTTCAAAAGTTTAATATTTCCGAGAATATAGTAATACAATAAACGCCGATGTGCATAAAGTAATTACTAATTACGTCATTTTTAATCGTTACATTTTTACAAGTGTTCAATGTTTAGAAAGCTATATTACAAGTACTAAAATTACAAATAAGAGTGCGATTGAACAAACAAGCAGTGAAGAGTTTTGAAAAATAACATGTTAAAAGAACAGGAAAAGGCAGTAGATAGTGTCATCCTACGTCATTAACCGGAAACGGTCGGTGGATATCGAGTCACTTGTACTTGTATACGTTTTACAATAATCAAATGAGTTTGGTAATAGAATATTCAGTTACGTGATTTTTTTTTAAATATTTTCGCATAAATTGTTTTTCTCGTTTACCAAAACGTGAATTATCACGTAAAACTACAATCAGTCGATTAACATTAACGTTACATTTTTAAATATCAGTTTTCTCGTTTTTTTTTGTTACTTTAAATTATAAATTTTAATTTAATTCAAGTTAAACACGAGTATTTTTATTGACAAAAGTTTTTGCTCATTAATATATTTTTTTTTTTGTTTTTTAATACAAAACCTGCAAAAAAGAGAGTATCACTTAAAATTTGATTTTATTAGAATGTAACATATTTTCCTTTTAAAGATTCAACTATTATGCAAAAATAATTTTTATTATTACCGAATGGTAATTAATATGAGTTAAACATGAATTGCGAATTAAAAATTTTCTGCTAGTACGCTTCATGAAACATTAATTTTTTATTTAAAAAATCTCAACTAATCCGCTTGCGTGCTCAGCATTATTCATCCAGCCTGAACACCTTGTTTGCACTAATTTCTGTTCGAACTCTTCTGTCATTATATCACAAATTATCCTTCCATAGATTCGTTACGTCACTAAAAACATGGATTTCATTCTCGATTTCATTCGCGGCTGACTGATTTAAAATTCTTTCTTTCATTATTAACTATCGATAAAACAGGAATCTGTGCCGGAATCAGACTGCAAGCGTGTTCTGCAATTTTTTTTTGTGTTGCATGCAATGCTGTCCGCAAAATAAAGCGCTGCTGTTTCAAATAGAGTCCATTAACAGTGTTTATTTTTCTTTAGATAAATGCAAGAAATTCATTTATCACGAAAATTAATGACGTTGCCTATATAATTTTTAGAAATCACGTATAATTTCGATAATATTTCAAAAATGTCTTCAGAGTTATTATTATTTTAGACTATAAAGACTATCTTGCAAAGCAAACATGACAATATGTATGCGGCAAATTTGTATTAGTATTTATTATCTCTCGAATTACCGTCGTGAGTATTTTAACATCCCGATACGCCCGTTTCTTATGAATGGCCAGCTTTTCGGTCAAGAGAATTTCTCTGTAGGGATGTTAGATTGCTACATTATGAGTCAGCAACCAGGGTGTCGAAATTCAATACAGCAACTTTGATTATAAGTCTTAAAAAATTTTTGTGATAATTTCTTAGATGTGTATATATGCTGCGTTTGTTTGGTATTTGACCTAGGGCAATGTACTCCACGTTACTTCGGGTTGATATAGTCTATTGATAAATAGTACAATAGAATTCGAATTGCAATTTCAATCGAATCTACTATAGGATGTTTTTGTAATAGCATCTTTTTGTTTACTGACTATATCTAGCACTAAATTAAAATTAATTTAGCAGCCTTTTGTAGAAGAAAATAGTTCATATTTAATGATAATTTTATCAACAATTAAAGTGCAATCTATTTATTTAAAGGAAACAATTCTCTAAATCATAGTAGAATATGAGGATATTCCAGGCAATAGTTTTTTTGATCTGCAAAATAAATTTTCCTTTACAGACAACGTAATAAATGTTTAATGTCAGTGAATAAATGACGTTTTACCCAATCAAAATGCCCAACTCTTGTAATCTTATTTGATTTCTATTCTTTTTTTCAGCAAAAGTATGCTTTTGAAGTCCCCGAGATTGTAAACAAATTTAGTTGCAATATAAAGATGAAAAAATATTCTTTTGTCACTCATTTGTCAACACGAATCTCGCTCAATCTCTGCGAGCTAATTTTAGTTTCTTTGACAAGTCATTAGCTTGATAAAAGACACAAATTAAAATAAAAAAATGTCAAACCGACACTTTTCAGAAAGACCTATAATCATGAAAATGAAAAAAATAATCGTCGATTATTCATTATTTTTGCTCACTTTCGTTCATATTTTATTGTAAAACTGATTAAAAGTCTGAATAAACGAATCAATATCTTCACAAGTCTATTGATTCATTTAATCTCTCAAAGATTATTAGTCCACTGGCGAAGCCAGCACAAGTTTTGACAATTAAAAAAGTAACCAAAAGGGTAAAAAAGAATCCCTTACTCCATGCCCAAAGACAGAAAAACAAGGTTTCTTTCGATACGAAAAAGCCCTCCCGTCAGTTAGACATACCAAAAGGTAGGCACCGATTGCACTACTGACGCTCGGGCAAAACCAACCCGGCAGTATACTCGCCAGAATCACGAAACAGCCCAATAAAAAAACCAAGCCACCGAACAAAGCGAGAAAGAGGATCTACCTCGTCGGTCGTGAAAAAAAAGGCTCGTCGAGCGTGCAACCGCAGAGAGAGGCGGCGGCTGCGGAAAAAGCGGAACTAAAGAAGTGCTTTGGCGACCGCGTGCGTGGTCGCGTGGCCCGTCCCCCGGCGCTATCATGGCCTTACGCGCGCGTAGGAGCGCCGGCAACGCCGAGTCCTCGGTGGTGGTGCTGGCTCAGCCGAGGCTTCGCGCCGCGGCGGCCGGCCGATCCAGATTCAGTCCCCGTGGTCTGCTCGCCGCGCACCGACGACGACGCAACTACGAGCTTCTAGACGCCGACCGAGTTAGATTACCGAGGAGGACCATGTCGAGCAGCGAGGCAAAGACTCAGCTGGGCAAGGAGGCGAGCCTCGTGCCCGCGGAACTCAGGTTAGACGAGGGCAGTCTCGAGGCGGCGAGCGGCGAGCTTTTCGATTTCGAACGCGGCCCGGGGGTTTCTTCGAGTGGCGGTTTATCCTCTCACTGGTTTGGACGGATTTTTTTTTTCCTTTCTTTTTGAGGGAACGTTTTTTAATTTCGCAGATTGTTTATGGTGACTGATTTATGCGGGGCTGTGGCAGTTTTCATTAACTTTTCGACGCACGACTATTTGTCTGTTGAAGCCGCGACCGAAAGTGTCATTCAATGTTCAATGCTCTCGCTTAAGTCGATCTTATCCGTTTGAAATCAGATAGATAATAGAAATTTTTGTAATTAAAGGACTAATAGCATTATTTGATAAACATTCATAGTTTTGTTGACAAGGCTATCCAGTCGTGTTGTGCATATAAATGAAAGCTCGTTTTCAGAATAACGTAAAACACGAGGAGTGAAAATACATTTAATTGACTTTTTAATGTTGATTATTAAAGAGTATTTTTGCATTTTAGAGATAATGAAAGAAACGCTTTAAAATCATAATTACTCATGCGAATAAAAATTTGACATTTCTGAGAAACGTGAGTTCCTGCTTAAAACTCTTTAAATGTAATATGAAGATCGAAGATTCAATTTACGTTTACTTATTGTTATTGTGAAGAATGTGCGGTTTTGTAATTCTAATTATAGAATTATACAAAGTAATATTTAGCTCTCATCTTTTTTAAAATTATTCAAGATTCGTTATTCGAAATTCTTGTTTTTATGTGAATAAACTTTAGTAGATAAATTAATGTAATCGACAAAGCGCACGTAAATAAACATTCAAAATTGATTACGATTATCTCTAATTAGGTTTTCGATCTTTCAAAAATTCTATATTCACAAAAATTCTCAACTTTTTTTAATTTTCTTTACATAATTACAAAGGAAAATAATTTTTTTACGATTTTTTAATTTTAAAAGTGGCAGTACCCTTGATAAACAAGTATTTAATTTACAAACAGTATCAGCATTGATATTCAATAAATATATTTTTAATCAGAAGATAATGTTTATCTCCTAGCTATTAATTTTTAATTTTTAATAATAATCAATGTTTAATAATAGCCTCTATTTAATACAAATGTGAATTAAAAAGCATCTGCCGTAAGCAGCAAGCATAAAGAAGGAAAAAAAGATTTGTATTTAATCCGTTTACAAATTGCAACCGAACTTATCCTACACAAAAAGAACTCTACGCGCCTTTGTTTTTGTGTATACATTGATATATATTAGATAATAGTTATCTCGTGTAGGATCTTTTTAGTCCTCAATATTTTTAAAGTTGAAATTATATTTATAAATATTTAATAAATATTTTAAAACTAAAATATACGAAGTGAACCATACACTATTAAATTACTATAAAATATTAACTTTTTGAAAAATTGTAACCGGACCTAAATACTAAATTCTACTGATTGATTAGTTTTTGGAAGCTTCATCAGAAAAAAAATAACCTTTGATTTATTCATCATTTAAGTTAAGGAAAAAAGCAAAATAACTATTATTATGGTCAAAATTTTATTTGTTTTATCAAGAATGAATGTTTTCTTGATAATTATAATCTTAATAGTTTAACATTTATCTTAATACATTTTTCGCATTCAATGTGAACATAAGTGGCAAAAAAACGCTTAAATATTTTAAAACACATTTGTATATAAAATGATATTTAAAATTTTTAAATTTGGTTATAAGAAAGAAAAATGTATTGGGAAGAGAAATTGCTTTAAGCAAAAGAATTTTTTGAGTTATTTATTTTTGTTTGATTGTTAGTGAATTAAACTATTTGAAGCGCATCAATATTAAGGTAGCTCTATAGGTACTCTCTAGTCAGTTGAGATATTAAAAAAAATTTCTTTTTAAACACTTTATTATCGC
>JAWWEO010000045.1:20160599-20192706 GCA_035582975.1 Ormyrus labotus | reverse complement strand
AGAGTGTCTCTCCTCGATTCTCTCCCGAAATTTGTAACACTGCGCGCTCCCCACTAATTGTTTACTTCCGAGAAATGCTCGTCCGCGTGTTTACATCGCGCTCGTAAGCGCGAGCCTCGGCAATACTTGCCGAAACTGAATTATAATTTTAAAATTAAAGATTTTAAAATTCTGTTTGTGCGTGGCAAAACGCCACGTCATAGTTTCATTATGCCCTTTTTTCCAAATTAATTTCACTGATAATTTCTTGTTTGATTTGTTCTTTTATTGTTAATTTTATTTGGGCGATAAAATATTTTGCCACAAATTTATTTGTATGATAACAATTTTCACACAGTATGTACACAACTGCACCAACTTTCGAATGAGAGTGACACTTATAAAACTTTGTCAGAGGCTTCGGGCGGCTCCTTCCCGTCCGATGCAATCGCGACGACTGAAATTGTGTCACTTCAATTAATATTGTCCCTAATTAAACCTTCTTAGCACAAGAGATTGAATGTTATTAATTTTGAATAAAAATAATAATTAAAAAAATCAAAAGGGGTAATAATAATAAAAAGATATTAAAAATGGAGGTAGGTGAACTCGCATTAGGCACCAAACGACACATGAAATTAGAGAACATAAACGAAGTTTTTACATAAGCGAAGTTTTAACAGCTTACGGAGCGTGAACCAAGCGATAAGTGCATAATTTATAAATCCATTTACATAAAAACAAATATTCATTTTAAGTATTTAATATAATAACCTTTTAGTTTTAAAAAAGTGTCTGTTGAATTTAAAACTCTAACCTTTTATTTATTTATATTCATATTTAAAGACCAAAATTATTTAAAGACCAGAAATTAAAATGCAATTGTTTGTAGCATACAAAAATGCATTTTAAATTTATTATTGCCCGCCCGAATTCGTAGAACTCAACTGTGGCCGGTAATCCGCACGTTTCCCCTCCTTCGCCTTCATCATCACTCTTGGCGGTCTCGGCAGTCGGCACTCGGGAAATCTTGAACACCAAAAGAGTACTTTTGTATATGCGCATAGTTCGGGAGCTTAGCCGCGAGAGGCAGTAGCGTACGGCGCATTTAAGCTACCTCACTTTTTTTCCCGGGCGTTAGCAATCTCCCTTTTCATCTCTGGCTGTACTACATACACCTTTCAAGCTTCTCATCGCACCTTCGCGCCAGACAAGCAACTGGTTCTTCATTCTCTTTCTTTCGCTTGGTTCTGTTCCAAGCGACTCGTCCGCCGGTACAAGGTGAGCGTCCCAATTATTGACACGTACTGATCACAAACCATGAATGCTGCTTACAGAAATTTCTGACCGGCCGATTGAAGAGCCGACGGATGCGCGTCTGAACTGTTCTTTTTATTAGTTATTCGGTAGGAAAGATTCGAATAAAGTATTGATTTTAATTTGCAGGATCGGAAATTTTTCCATGTGATTAATACTATTTTCCTTGCGGTTCAAATTACTAGATACTTAATTCTGATACATAGCTTTGGATTTTAATAATTCATGTAGGCACGTTCTTCTACCGCTAATTGACTACGTGACTATATGTTTCAATTTTAAAATCATATCCTTCACGAATCGCCGAGTGTAAAACAAATTAGTAATGTGCTTTAAATTTATAAAATAGTTTTTAAAAATAAAATGTGCTTTACGATTGAATCCAACTATCGAATTTCGAAAGGATTTCAATTCTCCATGGTACCGGTTTACTACACTATATTTCTTAAAAGATCTGTACAATTTCTTACTTGAGTAACTTTTAGCTTTAGTATTACAGTTAAAATAGTATTGGATAGTTTTAATCGTTTTAATTATTAGAAACTATTACAGCTTTGTTTCAGCTCTATTTCTTGTGAAATCGTAAAGGCTACTGCGTAATTTTTACAAGAGATATATTGGGAAAGCTTCAAAAGCTATTTTTCTTTTAATAATTTTTAGGAAAAATTTATAATGCCTATTACACTGACAAATTGTAAAGATGAATTTTCTATTACTAATTTTTCCTTCATTTTCAATTCTTATCTGCATGGTTGTTAAAAACCATTTAATGTGATTGCCAAGGTCCTCAGCAAAGTCCTTGACTTCTCAATTTACCGTCTATAAGGTAAATAACCAATTAATTAATAGTACTTATATTATAAATATAAGTTATTTAGTAAATGTGTTCCTGCCGTCACAAATTTTTGCACTAAGCATTTCATAAAAGGAAAGGCACCACTCAATAACTAAAAAATCACTACGCGTTTGCACGATCGTATACTTTATTAAAAGAATATACGAAATTAAAAATACGTAATTTAGATAAATTATGCCCGACTATGATTTGGGCTAATAATTTTACTATGTTAAGAACATCGTAACAAATTTATTATTAATTAAAAATTGTAATTATATCTAATTTCACGCAATGTTTACAATAATAATATTTGAAAAATATAAAAATTGGACTTATATCTACGAATTTGAATGACTTAGATATCAAATAAATGGAAAAGGCCATATGTAAACATAAATATAAAAATGTAAAATAGCCTAATTAGCTGAAGCTGCAGTTTTGTCATAATAAATCTATTCAAGAAGTGAAAAATAATTATTTTAAATTTTAATATAAGAACAGTATAATTAATTGTTAAAAATAAAATCGATCTAAAGTAACTTCCACGAATTGCTTAAAATTTTCCTTATTTGTATGCATTAGGCTGTATTGGAATTACGGTACTTGTCCAAAACGGATATTAAAAATATAAAATGCGTGAGATCGAAAGCGGGCGGGGATCCATAGCTCGCGAAACGCTTCCGGCATACCTTTTGCAGGTGCTAATGCGCGCCACACGCCTGTTCCAAACTTTTCTGCCTTATAGCTACAGAAGATATGCGATCGAGTCGCCAGGCAAGCCTGTCCAAAACACGCAAATTCCGTTCATTAATCATTAGAGCAAGGAGAGTCACGTTTAAGGCGTAAATAAACGGTATACTCTTTCCTTCCGCACACTTTAAGTACCTACGTACTGGATCGACGTCGCGCGTGAACGCGGAGCCTCGAAGAACGTTTCATTTTTCTATCTCTCTCACCTCTCCCGGCCGCGCGGGCCCCTTCTCTCTTGCCACTTCTCTTTTTCTGAAGACTTGCGGCGCGGCGGCGACGGCGGCGGCGGCACACACGCGCGCGCGCGGAAGGTAGTGTGTATCGCGCGGGCAAGCGAAGCACCGACGATTTCGTCTTTCTTTTTCTTATTTTATTACTTTTCCTTTACCTGCTTCGCACTTATGTGTTTCATTGCGTGATTTTTATTTATAGTAATAATAATACTACGTATCGTTCATTTTATATCGACACGAGAAATCCGCTTCCACGCTTCAAGTGTTTGTGAGCTCAGGTGTAAACACATTTGCACGCGTGCACGAATTTAATTATACATTTTCGTAACTGATTGTTTTGCATATTGTGAAATCAGAGGCTGTTCCATTGAGGAGTCTTACGCAGTAGTTGCCAAGATACGCTCTTGACTTATGATAAGCAACCTGTGCTCCTTCTGTTTGCTTTTCACGGGAGTTTTAATCTAACTCGTTCATTAAATATTCGCGAGATTTTTTTCGAAAGCGTGCCGCTGTGCCGCTCGCTCAACGTAAGAAAATCTCTGCTCTCCGTCACTCTGGAGTACATGTAAAATAAGAAGAAGGAAGAGTGCGAGAAAACCGGAGAGGGGAGCCAAGAAATTGAGGAAAAATAAAGAGAGTGGAAATATTTTCGTTCTTGATGAAAGGATGCTCGCGCACGCGTCATTGACAAAGCTCTGGAATCCTGGTAAACAGTCAGTGTCCATTCATGTGTACGACGCGAAATCGTGACTGCGGGGATTGATATCATCAGCCACCGTAGTGAGGGAGGTTATGTTTCGCAATTGAACCAAAATTGAAGCACCTGCACTAAGATTGAGAGAGAAAGGGACAGACGCACGCGCGCGTAGCTACGATTGTTTAATTTCAGTGAAATCAAAGGTACTCACTCCATTATTATCTCGTAATTTTTATCCGAGTATTGCTCTGTAATGGGTTGTCAAATGTTTTTCTATCGGTGTTTCCTTCTATTTCAGTGAACTTAACACCTTTTTGTTTCATCTCACACTTAACTATTTATCTATTCTTATGCTGTTTCGTTGGATTGTGTTACTTCATTTTTTTCTCATTCTTGACGTTTTTTTCTGTAACTGTACCTCATCTTTTATTTTCGTATTGTTGATTTAGTTATTTTTGGGTACCTATGAGATACTTACCAGGCAATTTTTTTTCTATTAAGTTTAAAGAACAATTAAAATAAGTTTTATTTGACTTTTTGTTTTTATTTGACTTTATTACTTAATTGAAATAATCTACAGGCCTAAAAATTTATAAATTTTTGATATTAACAACTTGTAAATAAATTTACTAAGAATTAGTTTGTAAATATTTCATTTATGTTACGTAACTTCAATTGTTTAACATCTCCATGAAATGCCTTGCAAAACACTTGCTGCTAACAATACACTGTGCATAATACTATAGCAATGCTTCATGCATGCATATGTATGTATCTATGCTACCATGATTAAAATATCTTAGTTGACATTGTCCTTGCTGTAATAATAAAACTTTT
The DNA here is from genome assembly GCA_035582975.1 of Ormyrus labotus. Taxonomy (NCBI): domain Eukaryota; kingdom Metazoa; phylum Arthropoda; class Insecta; order Hymenoptera; family Ormyridae; genus Ormyrus; species Ormyrus labotus. The sequence goes on along the minus strand of JAWWEO010000045.1, from coordinate 20,188,055 downwards.
TATGTCATGTTTTTTTGGACCTGTTATAATAATAATTTGAAACGTTTTCTTTAAAAAAAATTAATAAATTATTAATATATATTACTCTAATTTTTAGGTGCTAAGCAGCTAAGAATGATTATAGCTTTCTTAATAATCAAAAGTGTGTCGTGAATGCTAATGAATGGAGCTAGCTTATTGATTGAAATATTTATTTCATTTTTTTAACGAAGCTCATATAAAATAAAATGGATAGAAATCATGCCTCAAATTTCAGTGGATCAAATACAAATCCACATGAATGTTGGGAAGTTTATCAAAAAGTTTTAGAAGAAACTAAAACTTTAGATGACTTTCTTGATGAAGAATGTAGTCCAAGAAGTTTTGATGGTTTGTATATTAATCCAATAAAAAATTATTTTAAAATATGTTAAAAACTAATTTTTAATTATTAATATTACTTTAAATTATTAGAGGGAGAAGAGGAAGCAGAATGGTTAAGAGCAGCTGGCTTAGGAGAACTCACTGAACCATGGAAAGAAGGCAGAGAAATTCAGCCAGAGGAGTTAGGAGCAGCACTGCGTCCATTATCACGTGCACAAGCTGAAGCAGTAAAACGACGTGTGCGTTCTCTCAATCACACTGTTAAGCAGCGTTATAATCAGCGTCAAAGAGTTCGGAAACCTGATATTCGAGATGTCTTTAAAGATGCTGAAGTATGTTTCAACAGTTCCCCAGTTTATCACTGTCATTTTTTCAATATAATTTTCTCATTTTTGACTTTCTCTTAGGCTTCCAGTACTGGTACAAGATCAAGAAGTGCAACACCTGATTCACTCGATTCAGTCTCTGGTGAAACACCAGAAAGTGCATCTCCTCCATCACCTCCAACTGTTACTGTAATAACGCCACATCATGCAAAGTAAGAATACTAATTTTATTACCATCAACTCAAAAAATTTAGTAGTTTTAAAAAATTTACTTATTTCTAACTAATTTCTGCTTTATTCAATAAAAAAGAGCTACACAATACTGCTTTTATTATGAAAAAAAATTGTATTATTATATCTGTTTCTTAAATTAATTATTTATTACTTTTTTATTTTAGTTCCAATGTTCCAAGTTTTGTATCAATGTTTCATCGCAATTTAAATGAAAATAAAGAAGGAGTTCGTAGATTACCAAGTGCTCCTTCAGTCACATCTAATAGTGCTTCTAATTCCAATTCAACTTCTTTACCTGTTCAAGAAATTTTTCGTCGATCTGGTCATTGGTCTCACAGAGGAGATGTAGCTGGTGGAGATTCTGGTACTTTTTAAAAATTCAGTTCTAAATTTTTATTGTTTTTAAATCTACATAATTTAATATTTTATCGATTTTAACATTAATTGCAGAAGGAATAAAATTAACTGCTTATCAAAGATTAGGAACAATACATTTATCTCGACCAACAATTCAAAGGTTCAGTGGAAGTGATCCAAGTGAGGTTGCTAATGCAGATTCAGAGTCTGCTGAAAAATTGAATTCCTCAAAAGATTCTAGTTTAAGGTTTTTAAAAAATTTTGCATAATTTATTCAAAGTATTGATTCAAAAATATAAGTCTATATTTATAATGGCAATATTTCAGAAGGAGTTCTGGAAATCACACATCTGTTACACGAAGTCATAGTAGCTTATACGGTTCCTCAAGGCCAAAAGAAGAAAATATAATAACAAGACCGTTAAATCGCACGTCATCCCACGGACATTTAAGTTTTGAAGAAATGTGCAGAGCTAATGAAACAAAGAATCAAGAATGGGATTCAAATGATCTTAGTTTAGATGATGGTTATACGCAACAAGGAATAGAGTTGTTATCTCAAAGAGACCTGACAAAACTTCAGCCACTATTGTGGCTAGAACTTACGGCTGTTTTTGATAAATATAATTTACCCCTTGTAAGAAGAAAGCCCAATAAACGTAGAAGAAAATGTAAGTATATAGGATTGCAAAAGAATTTTGCGATACAATTTATTTAGTATTTATTTATTAATAATACATTGTACTACTTGTAGCTGGAAATTTGTTTGGTGTATCTCTATCTACTTTACTTCTTAGAGATAATCAGTTAACAAGTGAAGAAAGTAATACACCATTGATATTCCAAAAGATTCTTCATGAATTGACTACCAGAGGGGTAAAAGAAGAAGGTATTCTCCGCGTTGGAGGTCATAAACAAAAAGTCGAGACATTATGCACAGAATTAGAAACAGATTTTTATTGTAAACCTATAGAAATGGATAAACTTTTTAAACGTACTCCGTGCCATGATTTATCAGTCGTTTTAAAAAAATTGCTTCGTGATTTGCCACAACCACTTCTTACTGTAGAACTTATAGATGCTTTTTATCAAACACATGGTATTATCATACATATATTTTTACTTTCAATTGTCTTACATTGAACTGCGTATACTAAAAAAAATTATTTTATTTTCAGGTGTAAAAAATCATGTTGATCTCTCTTATTCTCTAAACCTTTTGGTGCTACTTCTTCCGGTGGAACATCGATGTACCCTAAAAACTTTATTGACCTTTCTTAAACTTGTTATAGAAAATCAAGCCTCAAACAAAATGTCCATTCATAATGTTGCCATGATAGTGGCACCGTCGCTTTTCCCACCTCGGTACATTTATCCAAGGGATCGAACTGATTTAAGTGCGCAAGTAAATATGGCTGCTGTTTGCTGCCAAGTGACTGAAGCTATAATTATGAACTTTGATAGGCTATGGGATGTGCCAAGTGAACTGATAAACCAGTTACGAAGGCAAGCCAAAGAAGAACGTTACAGAAAATTTAAGAAAAAGTATTGATGTAAATACTTTTCATTTCTTAAGTTTATTGAAATAACTAAAAGTGATGCAAGTGCTCTTGTTAATTAAAACTTCAGTGCCTTTTTCTAATACAAATACATCTCTCAAAAAGAACAAAGTAAAAGTAAAAACAAAAACAGAAATAATTTTACTCACAGCGTTTATCTTGTTGATCTTTTGATCATCAATAAGAATTTGTAAATTTGAAAGAAATATGGCCTTTTCAAAGTATCCCTTTGTAACCAACATTTTTGTAGTCCTTTTTAACTACTAGTGCAATATCTTTTAAAAGATGTACATACATATATAAATATATATACACATATATATGTCAATTCCAAGTTTGTGTGAAACTAAAAGAAAGAAAATACTATTTTCTAAAGTATTAAAGGAACATTTTTTAAAGAACAAAATATAATGAGCAATACGTTGTTATTTATTTATCAAAATTAATTACAAGACCTTTTGACTAGTATAGATAATATTTATTATTTTCCTAACTTTTGTAATCACAACTAATTTTTTCAAAACAACGAAAATACTAGCAAAATAAACTTCCTACTGTATGGTGCGTTAAGTTAATTAATTATATAACCACAATTTTCATTGTTGTAAGAAATTGTTTATATTATTTATTAGTATTGTTAAAGTAATAGTGACCAATGCTGGACCATTAAATTTTTCATTTATGTATTAACAAAAATGTAAAACACTTATTATTTGTTAATATTGTTCATGCCTACTTGTATATTACTGATATTTTTAATTGAAATTATTTCAAATATTTTCATTTGGAGGCATTAAAACATTAAATGATTGAATTTCCACGCCATATTAATTTAAGAATATGTAAATATAATTCTTAATTTGTTACATGTTAATAAAGTGCCAAAGAAAAAACAAAAATGGTTTCTTTAATATTTTGACCTATGAAAGCAATTTCGTAAAAATAGTACGTTATAGAATGTTCTTGAAAGAAAAACAATTTATTAAGTTTATCAACATTTTATTAAATTTTTTTTTTAATATATCGTAAGTATTTAACAAAACAGTAATTTAAAAATAATTTTTATTTAATTTAGCAAATTTTAGTAAATAAGAGTTTAAATACATGTGTAGATAGTATTTATTAAACAATTTTATTAGTAAACATTCAATTTAGTTTATAAACAATTTATACAGCTATGTTTAAGTGTAGATGCGATCAAGTTTGTGTTTTGCAATGGTACTAATGAATTGTTTTGTGCAATAATTATAGATAAAAAATATTTTCTTGAATCTTTTTAATATGTGCTACTAAACGATTTTTACAATTTTACTACAAGATAACTATTGCAATTTTCAAAAGTGTACATATGCTTTCACGAAGTACAGTAGTCCGTACTCGTAGTCGTAAAATATGATAATGATACCTACAAGCGTGTATGTGTACGAACATAAATACATATACGTTATCTATATATGTAGTTTTACTCTGTATAGATAGTCTGCTATATGCCAATTTCTCACTACCGCGTTTGTTTTACTATAAAGTTCCAGATTTAAAAATACATCAGGATGGAAGACCAGAGGATTTCAGAAGATTTGGATCAAGATCGTAATTTATCAGAATTATTTGACACAGGTTTTGAAATGTACAATAATCTTAACAAAACCGATAAACCGACCAACAGTTCTGAAGTTCAGGTTTGTTATTTTTTATTCATTGTATTATTTCTTTTACAATAAATTATTCACACTTATTATTATAAAATATATTTATATTCAAATTAAATTTGTCGCTTATTTTATTTTTATTATGCAAAATGTAATTTTTAGGTTAGAGATATTTCTAAAATTTTAAATTAATTTTAGTAGTTAAATTATTCATTTTTTTTTAGAAATCACAATATTTTTTAACCACCTTAAAATAAAATCTTATTAAAATATTTAAATTATAATTAATAATTAATTTTCTTGTTTAGACAACTCTTCGACGTACAATGAAGATTTTTGAAGATGCAACTAAACTGGTATCTTTAGTTGATATGTTTAGTGCTAATGAAACTTTTGAAGAAGTAGCTACTGAAAATATAAAATACTTTTTATTACCTGCATTACTTGGAACACTTACGACAAAAATATGTGGATCTGATGATCGCATGCATATTGTAGATGTAGCAGAAATTTATTTTGTAGACTTTTTAAAGAGACTGAAATCGTATGAAATAATTGATTTAGATATTCCTGAAATTAAACATGAAGAAAATAAAGAAAAGTGTGATTCCGCACCTACAAAATCAGAAGCTGAATTAATTACTGAAATGGTGAATATAAATAACTTTTCTATATGGAATATTTTATAATTATTTATTTTTTAAAGTACAGGTGAGTACGAGAAATACAAAAATTCAAAGATATCAACAACAAAAGGAGCTTGAAAAAAAGCTGGAAACATTGAAGAATAATTTAAACAATCTTAATATTGATGATGAAGTAAAACGAGAATATTTTGTTACTCTTCTTAAAGTATTTGCTAGTCAAGCGATTGATGAATTAAGTTCATTAGCTGCTGAAAGGCCCATTTTAGAACACATGAAAAAAATTGGTCATGATTCACATAGTGAAAAAGAAACAAGAACTCAAAAATTACCTTCTGCAAAATTGCAGCCAATTATCATTACTCGTGATGCTTTACAAAAACAAGTTTATGGTGCTGGTTATCCAAGTCTTCCAGTGTTAACTGTTGATGAATTTTATGAAAAAAAAATAAAAGATGGAGAGTAAGTATTTACTTTTTTAATTATAGCTTTAAGTATTTAAGCTATTAATGAAAACATTTATTTTAAACTGATTATAAATTTAATTTTCTTTAATACAGGTGGCCTGCTCAAGCTCAAAGAAATCAAATAGGTTCCAAAAGTTTGCAAGACGTAGCTTCTGGTAAAGTTGATGAAAATGAAGAAAATGATAAAGAGGATGAAGAAAATGAAAGAAAAGTAGAGAGAGATGATCCAGAAGAATTAGCAAGAAAAAGAGCAATGGATGAGTATAAAGACGATCATCGTCGTGGCTGGGGAAATAGAGCTAATAGAAGTTAAGTTTTAATATTAAAAGTATAATCTTCGAATTTTGATATGGTTACTTGTATTACTTTTATATTTTATACTCCTAAATAATTAATAATTGTATATTTTCGTTTCTAAGGTAGATAATATTTGCAATTACATTTTATCAGTTTTTAATAATCTTATAAAAAATGTTGTTATTAAACCTGTCTGTAGATAGATATGTTAAGCAAAAGAATTATTTATTATTTGTATTTTTGAACACTTTAAAAATTATTTTATTAATTAAATATATACGCAAATAAAAAATACGGGAGTTACATTTCCTTACAAGCCTCCTAAGGTTCTACTAATTCCTCGTTTTATATTTCTTCTTTTTTCTTCTTTTAATGCCCATTTTATTAAGTATTGGTTCGATAGCTTTTAAAATTTGTATCACTTATGACATTTATTATGCAGAATATATGTTTAATGATTTAGGACCATCTAAGCCCACTACATGCGAGATAAATTTGTTGCGTTCAAAAATATTTTTAATAAATAATATTTTAATACCAATTTCTTTCGAATTTTGAACACGGTTTTTTTATGACAAAATATGAACAAAGCCAAAAATATTAGAGTCTAACTCAAAATTTTTTATACAGGAGGTAAATAAAGTTATTTTTCTCTAAAACTTCGTATTTCGTTATTTGACGATAACACACCTTCTATTAAACCAAGAAATTTCACAAAAAACAAAAAAAAAAAATAAACAAAAGTAGAGGAAAAGACGGATAATTTGAAAGCGTGTACGTTAAAATCTCTAATGCTTCAAAAGTTATAGGTAATTAAATTAGAGTATCAAAAACTATAAAAACAAATATAACAAATATAATGCGCATATTTAATTATTCATAACTTTCGAAGCATTAGAGATTTTTTAATGTACAGCCTCTTGAATTATCGATCTTTTCCTCAACTTTTGTTTGCTTTTTTTGTGTAATTACTAGGTTTAATAGAAGGTGAGTTATCGTCAAACAACGAAATGAAGTTTTAGAGAAAAATAACTTTATTTACCTCCTACGTCGAAAATGTTGCGCGTTAGACCTTAATATTTTGGCTTTCTTCATATTTTGACATAACAAAACCGTGTTCAAAATTTGAACAAAATCCATGATCCGGAACCCGTTGTTGTACTCTCCTATATATCTTTTTAACTCTCGGGAGGGTTTTCCTAGCGGCTTTGCCCTGCAAAACAACGTCGTGCTCGGCACGTTAAAAAAAAATTTAAATGTCTGAATCACTTGGCATTTAATAATAATTGCTAAACCAAATATACCAAATCTCTTTATTTTTAAAATAAAATACAAATTCAAAAGGCATATTGAATTTAAACAGATTTTACATAAGTAATTATTTTATTTTTAATAACACAATTAATTATTTTCATTTTTAATGTAAACGTAACTTTCTATTATTTTAAATAACAAACATCAAAATACAGAAAAACTCATTTTGAACATAATAAAGAAACTAAGTTTCATTTTAATTTAACTAAAAAAACATACTCTTTCGTTGTTCTTGAAAAATCTTGTATTAGTGTTTGATGGAATAATCGAATAATTTATAAATACTCTATAATCACAACGTCTAATATATGTAGGGTAAGTGTATTTACTTAGTTTATCGAATTCTTTATAGAACATATTACGTCAATTAGTGCAGGTTTTTGTCGAACTCTAGTCTATAGAAATAAATAGATTTCATAGTGCTTTTTTTACTTATTTTAAGTAAATAGGAATGGAAAGGGAGGGTAGAAATTAAACTCTGCAATTGAGCCGAATAAATAATTGTTTTTTTATTGGCTCTGAGGGGAAAAGCCTTGCGGCATAAAAACCCCTGATGTTAAAAATATAACAGATGTGTGAAAGATGTGTGAACGATGTGTGAAAGATGTGTGAAGGTGCGAGCGTGTGTGCGCGTTGAGCGGCTCAGAGGATCGACCTCGTGGAGGAGAGCTGGTCTCAAAGACTTGTCACGGACGAAGCCTCTTGCGAGGAGACCAGCCTCGCTCGCGTATCGTGGGAGTGTGTTTAGATTAGCGCGCGGACTAATTATAATAAAAGTTTTAGACCGGGTCGTGGTTTTGAATTTAAGTGTTGTCTCGCCGAGAACTCCGCGTATCAATATGAAAATAAAAAGAATGTTTTTTTCGAGATAATTTAACTAACGTCCAAACACACTCCCCCCGTTGCGAGAAAATCGAGCAATACAAAAAATGAATTTAATTTACATTACATTTAACAATATCAACGCAATTTACATAAATTATAAAAATGTTTTAAATACTAAAGAATTATATAATACTATTATATTAAAAAACTACATCAATAAAATTATATTTCTAAACGTCGTCAGACAAAGGGCACAAAAGAGTAATGTTTCTTTTGAAAGTGCCGTTGGAAGTCCTTATCGTAGCTACTCGAATTTCGACGTCGTCACCGGGATGAACGCTCGTAACTCGGCCCAGTTGCCACCGCATGCACGGCTGATTTTTGTCCATCAATATGACGATTGAACCTTCCTTGATTGTGCCACGAGCCTTGACCCATTTCTGGCGTTTTTGAAGTTCATTCAAGTACTCTGTATGCTATCGTTTCCAAAAGTCCTGGCGAGCTTTTACAATAAGTCTCCAGGAAGTCAAACGATTTTCTGGAACAGATAAATAATTATCTTCGGGCAGCATCGTGAGAGGACGATCAACCAATATATGCGCAGGTGTTAACGCGATAGGGTCATTCAGGTCCGAAGAGATGGGGCACAGCAATCTAGAGTTTATAATTGCTTCGATTTCAATAGCCAAAGTATTGACTTCTTCAAATGTAAAAAGGAGTTCGCCTACAACACGCTTAAAATGGTGCTTAAATGATTTGACCGCTGCCTCTCATATGCCGCTGAAGTGTGGTGTTAGAGGCGGATTGAAATGCCACGTAATATTTTTATTTATCGCGAATTCGTTTACTCGGTCTTTGAATTGTTGTGAATCAAATAAGACGTATAACTCGCGCAGCTGATTATTCGCGCCTACGAAGTTAGTGCCGTTATCCGAGTATACGTGCATAGGAATAGCGCGGCGTCCGATGAAACGTCTAAAGGCACCGAGAAACCCTTCAGTTGTCAAGTCGCTGACGATCTCGATATGCACTGCCCTTACCGACATGCAGATAAACACGCAGCCATAAGCCTTTACGCGATTAATGTTACGGTGTTTTTTCTCTTTGACAAATAAGGGATCGAAAAAATCTATGCCGGTGTGAGAAAACGCGGCTGCTTCTTCGACACGCGATTTCGGCAAATTTCCCATTTTCCCATGCGTTGGCGACGGTCGAAATCGAATATACCGAACGCATCGACGTACAAATTTCCGGATTTGATTCTTTCCGTCGAGAAGCCAGAAACGATGACGCACTGTATATACGGTACTTTGAATACCTGCATGATACGCACGTTCATGCGTTTCGCGAATGATTAAATCGGTGGTGGTACGACGGTAAAAGAATCGGGTGTTTTTGCGAAAAAGAAATTTCGGCATTTTGTAACCGGTCGCCAACACGAAGAATACCGTATTCGTCGAGGAAGGGATTCAAGAACGGGAGTCGGCTGCCCTTTGCTTCTCCCGTCGTTGAAATACGCTGAATTTCATCGAGAAATTGTTCCTTTTGTATTATTTGTATTATTTTTCTTTCTGCTTCGAGTTTTTCTTTCGCGCATAATTCTCTTTTATAAGTAAAGGCGCGACTCGCGCCTTTAAAAGAAAAAGTCAAAGTTTTTTGGAAGTTGCTATGAATTGAGCGAAAAGTAATTTCAACGAGATTTTTAGATATCGTTGACATCTCGTCAATGGCGTTAACAGGAATCGAGCAAGGATGCATCGGTAACTTTAATTGCCTCGCAAATTGTTCGGTAATAAAATGAGCCGTCGCGCAAGTGTCAAGCAACGCGCGAGCTTCCGTAAAAGTTCAGTTTGCATTTTGAATTTGAACTACGGCACTCATCATCAATTGCGATCAAGGCGCGCGAGAAAGCGTGGTTAAAACTATGCTGGATTGTCATGCCGTTTTAGACTCCGTTACTTCGGTTGCCGATTTACCCTGTGATGCGGTATGAATAGCAGGCGTCGGCTGCGTTCCGAAATTATGAAGAAGTGAATTATGAAACCGATTGCAATGCTTGCAATGCGACGACTTGCATTCTGCAGCGTGGGCGTGAAGACAATTCCGGCATAACCTTTTATTTTTAACCACATCCCAACGCTGCGAAACCGTCAATTTTCCGAATTTGGGACACTTGTACACGAAATGATCTTGTCCACAATAGGAGCAAGCAATCGAAGCGGCGGTAACAAGCGTGCGCGCGCCTGATTCGTTTTTGCGCGTTTTTACTGCGCCTAATTCTCGATGCGACCGACGCTTATTCCCCGTTTCGCTCTTGTCTTGTTTAGCATTCTTTTCTCGATTTAGCAGTAAAAATGTGGTTTCCGTGATAAACGTATAAAACTGATCTAACTTTGGCAGAGTATCTAAGTTTAATTTTTCTTCCCATTTATCGCGGATTTCACTTGGTAGTGCTCTTTCGAGAATACGTACAACCAACGATTCATCGGGAACTACCTTTAGCGATTTTAACATAGATAAATGCTGCCGAGTCTCGTCTACTAGATGTGCTAATCCGTTGGATGTAATTTTAATTGGGGTCTGGATATCTAAGATAGCATCTAAATACTTCGATACGAGTATACGTCGTTTTTCGTACGATTCTGTTAAAAGACGCCACGCGAACTTATAATTCTCGGCGCTCACGTCCAAAATGAAGATTTTATTCAACGCGTCGTCTCGAAGCGAATTTTTTAAATAAAGAAATTTTTCTACATCTGTAATATCTGTTCGCGCGTCAATCATAGCCATAAATGAATTTTTGTACGTTAGCCAGTTGTCTAAATTTCCATCAAATTTCGGTAACTCTGCCACGGGTAACTTCGTAGTACACCAACCTTCTGTTAAAGTCGCGTTTAGTGTCGCGTTACCGAGCGTTTCATTAGCTTGCGAGGACGAACCGGCATTTTCCATCGTTGCGATTTTGCTCGCTATTTCATAATAACGATCTTGAATCTCGTGAATCTCACTCAATCGTTCATTTTCCGGATTGATAATCGCGAGTTCGTCGTTTAAATCCTCATACTCGTGAAGCAACTCGGTAACGCGTTTCAATCGCATTTTTAGACTGGTTTTGTCGCCTTTATTTGAAGTTACCGCGTTGGCAAGATTAGTCACTTGCGTTTTAAGCGTAGTGCACTTTTGATTAATTACTTTAACCCTATCCATGATAAAATTCGCGTCAGAGAAAAAATGTAAATACGAATCTATAAACTAAATCTTAACACAATATAAAATAAATACGTAATTAATTTCACAAACGCATTTAAACTAAATAACGCGAAAAGAACAAACTAATAACTAAAGGTATTCAGAACTCGAATACAATTAACCGCACTTATATACTATTTACCAAATAAATACTTATATTTTTCGATGACGGATGACTCCGCCGAGGGCAGCAACTGGACGAGAGCGTTCCTCCGGTCGATGGTTGATCGTTTGAGTTCCTTGGAGATTGTCCTCGACAAGGATTTTAGTTCTGTTGTACTGCTTGTCACTGCACACCTTCACTGATTAAGCTCACACCTCACAGGAGGCACCAAAATGTTTCGTCGAAATCTCGTCAACACGACGAGACCTCGTTTTTAAGTAAATAGGAATGGAAAGGGAGGGTAGAAATAAACTCTGCAATTGAGCCGAATAAATAATTGTTCTTTATTGGCTCTGAGGGGAAAAGCCTTGCGGCATAAAAACCCCTGATGTTAAAAATATAACAGATGTGTGAAAGATGTGTGAAGGTGCGAGCGTGTGTTTGCGCGTTGACCGGCTCAGAGGATCGACCTCGTGGAGGAGAGCTGGTCTCCGGGAGACTCGAAGCGTGAGTCTCCAAGACGTCACGGACGAAGTCTCTTACGAGGAGAGCAGCCTCGCTCGCGTATCGTGAGAGTGTGTTTAGATTAGCGCGCGAGCTAATTATAATAAAAGTGTTAGACCGGGTCGTGGTTTTAAATTTAAGTGTTGTCTCGACGAGAGACTCCGGAAAACTATGCTGACTCGCAGGCCGCCGCGAGCGTCGCGCCGTCGCTCATCCCTTCCTTATGCCCAGTCAAAAAAACCAACCAATAATATTCACGATCGAGCACAACAAACTGAAGACCGTTGGGAATAACATCGCGGATATAAACAAACCGGAGACCGTTGGGCATAACCGCCACTCGATCCTCGGAAATGTTTACTCGTTTTTTGTATGCTAGACGTGACTAATCGTAGCGAGAACTCCGCGTATCAATATGAAAATAAAAAGAATGTTTTTTTCGAGATAATTTAACTAACGTCCAAACAGTGCACGAGAGCCGGCCCGAGTACTGCGCGATCGCGCTAGAGTGTAAAAGTGCATTCGTGTAAAATCTTTATGCGTTAAAAAGTTCAGATTTTCTTTAAAAACAGCATGAAATTCTATAGAAATTCATGGAATTGCTGTACTTCCATTTTATAAAATAAAAATATACATGATAAATTGAAAAATGTCAAATAATAAAAGATGTAAATACGATGTTTTGATATATCATACAATTTTTTTGCGGTAATTAGGTAAATTTTAAAAAATAATAGATTTTCCAATTTTTAATTTAATTTATTGTATTTTTAATATCTATATGTTTAAAGTAACTTTGTCTAAAATTAAGGTTCTAAAATAAGTTATTATCTAATTGAAGCAATAACTCTATCGAGAGAAAAATCTCCAATAATAGGAAAAAATAAATCATTTGCTAGTCCTCGTGGACAGCAAGCTGTAAGCAAAGGTAATAAAAGGAGAATGTCTATCAATCTGTGTTTGTTAATGTTGTGATCCGCAACATGCTGCATTAAAATATGTGCTGCAGTGTTTTGACTTCTTGTAAATTTCTCTTCATTAGTACTGGATTCAGCTAATTCTGGTAAATTTCAGTGAAATTTTAGTATTGTTATTTGTCAAATTAACAAACAAAAAGTAGAATTAGAATTTAATTTTGATAAAAGAAAAGTTAATTTATTTGAAATGTTAATGTATCATGTTAGTATTATGTAGCATAATAGGATTAACTACTAAACTTTTACAAACATTCCAAATTTTGTTAAATAGTTTTCTTAAATGTAATCACAATTATTGTAGTTCAATTACACAAATCTTCATATAAAAATATAAATAAAATTTTTGTATTAGACGTTGTTAAAAGCCGTAATGTATTTCTAAATAAAACGATTTTCTAGAAGGGATATCCATAGAACCTTTAATTTTGTGTGAAAAAAATGAAATTTCAAAATGGTGGCACACTTGAAACTTTTTTAGCTGCAATCTTTGGTTGTTAAAAGTAACAGAAAAACTCGAGTTACTCATTTTTTTTCGACGCCCAAAAAATTGCAACGGAAAAATGAAAAAAATCTTGTTATATTTATTAAAGCAATTTCATAATTTAACATGTTCGGTTTCATGTGAAAAGTTACTTATGTATTATTTTCGGTAATATTTGGATTAATATAAGAGTGAGAATCTATACAATACGGAATTATTCTACAGGGTGTCCAAAAAGTACCGGGACGATTAAATAATTCGCTGGGAAAGTATTTTCGCTGAAAACACTAAATGGGAAAAATTAAGATTTTGAAAAAGCTATCTGGCAGAATTGCGATTGTTTGGGACCTACTAAAATTTTAGGCCTTGTGAGTCCCAAGTTAAATTTTTTAAATGGAAACCCCTATTTTTTCCTCCAAATTCGTTTCCAGCAAATTTTACGTTCCGATAGGTGTTTTTTATGGCATCCTGGGTCAGTTTTTGGGCCTTTTGGGCCCAATGTACGTTTTCTCCTCTAAATATGTGTTATTTTAAGTGTCATAGAAGAAACTCCAAGTAACACAAAAATTAAAGGTTTAATGGATATACCCATAAGCATGGAAGATTATCGTGGCTTTGCTCAGCAGTCCTTCATTTATAAATTTTAAAATCTTAAAAATATACAAGTAAATTTAATACCTTTTCTACAAAGTAGTATGGTTTCTAAAGCTGAAAATTCTGTTTCATCCAGTAGTAATTTTAAAATTGCGTTCCTAGATTTTTTAAGGAAACTTAAACCAGGTTTTTTAGATGTAGAATTACAATGAAAGTGATCTAACATAAGTGGCCACGAAGCTGCGCGAAGAAGGAATAAAGCTGCCCAGCCTTTGCTCAAAATTTGATTTTGTTCATCGATATGGATAAAAGAAAACTCTTTATGTTGTCGAGCTGCACGAATAGTTGTTAGAAAAATTTGTGCAGCAACTTCGTAGTAAATAGCTTCACCTGCAAATATTTTTCAAAATTTTCAGCTTATATTAAATGTTTTTTTGTCATTATTAATTTATTAGTAAATAATTAACCATTAAATGTTTACCGTTCAAAATTAATTTCGGTGTGGCTGGTGTGTTTGAATTTGAAGTCAAAAGAAAATTTCCATTTACGTGTATTTCATTGTAATTCTTTAAGATCATATCGTGTCCATTAATATGTGAATTGATGAAAGGCGTATTATGAATGCTGTTATTTTCAAGAAGTTCTTGTGTATTAGTTTTAGTTATTTTCCAGGAAAAGTTTGATTCAAACGAAGATGCTTTACTTCTTGATCGTGGTCCTCGTTCTTCTTGAACTGCTATAATTAAACATAAAGAATGTACCATAAGCTGATTAAAAACTTCATACTCCAATTATAATCATAATTTAATTTGATTAACATTAATTTTTGTTGATTGATTAATATATAAGGTAACTAAATTGTCAAATTATATTCAAATCAAATTTCAATTATCTACACTGAAAGAAATTTCTACTTGGAGACGTTCAATTTATTAAAAGTTTTTTAGAAAACAAAAAAAACTTGCAGCAGTGGGTAAAAATGCTCCTTCTTCTAGCCTAAGCGCAGGTATGCACAAAATACGTACTTTCGCCCGAGGGATGGAGAAAAAATAGTATATTACGCACCTAGGGAGGTAAAGTATTGGTAAGCTCATAGCGCATGTAAATTGACACCCAAGCCGAAGGCGAGTATACTATATTTTTTTGCCTAGCGAGGACGAAAATACAACGTTCCCGGTGAAAATACGACGATTTGGCACCGGGAGGGAAAGTAATACACTCGGCCCGCTTAGCAAAAAACAAATCTTTTTCAATTACAAATTGTTTCAGAACAGCTTTATTATTAACTTTTGTTATTTAATACATTTGTCATTAGTAAACAATTTTTTACCTGCAGTGTTCATCCGAACAGTGAAACATTTTTTTAGTCTACAATGAGGACACCAATTTCTTCTGGCTTTATCTATAACACAAGTTCCAGTTCCAGCTTCAAAATAAACATAAACTTTAATTTAATGTATTAAAAGTATTAAAAAATATTTTAAACAAAACGAATTCAGTAAAATAATACCCAGACGGCAAAACTATCCCAAATTAATTCTTTTTAAGTCAATTTCTGCTTAAAAAGAATTCATTTGGAATAGTTTTGCCGTCTGGGATAGCTAAATAAAAATCATTATTATTATGTGCAGATTCTATTACAATTTGAAATTTTAAATTGGAAATTTCTTAATAAATATATATAGTTTAATAATTTTCATCTAATTTAATTAATTAAATTAATTTTTGACAATTTTTTAAATTTCTTTTAACTTAAATAAATCTCAATATTTTTTTGTTTTGATAATAATAATTAAAAACTTAAAAACCTATGCATGTGTAAAGCATTCCACGTCGCACAGATCTTTTAAAGAAGCAAGAACATCCGTCACAGCAATATACGCCATAGTGTTTGCCATACGATCGATCTCCACATACCTTGCACAAAACGGGTGTAGGTAATGTTCTTCCTGAAAATATGTCCTAGATTATAAAACATCAAAGTATAATTTTAAACTACCAAATTGAAACTTTATAATAAAAAATTGAGATATATAAATCATAAATCATTATTTTTTGTAGAGATTTGTTCAAATAAATTATAAAAATGTACATGAATACGTTTGTTTGTATAAATATATAATATTCACCCTATACAACTATTATCAAATTAAATGAAATATAAATACAATATTCATTATATTATTTTATATAAAATAAACAAATTTATATAATTTACTATTTTTTTACCACATTCTTTTAAAAAATTTTTACATCTGTACAATTTCGCCTTAAAATTTATAATACGATTAATTTGATTAAAATTTTGTATCCATTTCAGAAAATACTAAGTGAAAAAAGGTATGTTATTATTGATTTAAATATTTAGTTTTTTGTTTATTTAGAAACAAAACTTAGAAACAAAATAATTAAAGAAATAAAAATAATTTGAAATGATTACATTTTTTATTTGTATAGTTTTGCTTTTTTTAATCCAAATCATTCACGTCTTTCAAGTTAGCAGGGTAATTTAAAAAAATTGAAAATATTCTTTACGGATAATTTGCCGCTAATTATCCGCAATTTATCCGTAAAGGAACTAATTTAGCCGTGCTTTCATTTTTTTTAAAACAAGGTGTACTGCTAGCATATAAAGTATTTCCCTATTTGTTTATTTAACAAGGGTGCCCTGCTACCGTGATATCATGCTAGCAGTGCACCTTGTTTAAAAAAAAAAAGCGCGGCAAAATTAATTCCTTTGCGGATAAATTGCGGATAGTTAGCGGCAAATTATCCCTAAAGAATATTTTCAATTTTTGGAAATTGCCCTGTTAACTTGAATCATTCTCTATGGTGCTTCTATAATTTAATAGTCTAATAAGTACCAGGAGAGTTTTCGTAGTCAACGGATATTCACGAATCCATAATAGTTTTTTAATATATTTTTATTTATTGAAACCGAATGCAGACAGTAGACAATCAAAACGTCGTGAGAAAAACTGTTTTATTGGTTTCATTGTTAAAAAAATGGCTGAACTTAGAGAAATTAACAGACGTACGTTCACTTACATGTATGCTAAAAATGACATTTGCACACTTCATGCTCGCCATTTCTCTTGAATCTTTAATTCTAAAATCTCTAAAATAAAGTTTAAAATTTTCTGCAAAAACCTTTATACTGTTAAAAATTATGAAATTTGCTTCCGTTACATTCATTAAATGTAATGCATTTACATAAAAACTATGTATTTGTATTAAATTTAATGTAAATTTACATTAATTTTAATGCAAATACTTAGTTTTTTATGTAAATAGTACATTATATATAATGAATTTTACATTACATTTAATGAATATAACGGAATCATACTTTCTAAACGTAGATTAAATTTAAGGCTATTTTTAACAGTGCAGGTTCTGTTTAAAAGTTAATTTTCGCAAAGTGACACTAAAAGTGTTTTAGATAGACACCTTAAATCGTGACGAATAATTTTATCCATGAATTTTTCACATTCTTACTCTTAACTGAAGAAAAATTAGTTACTAAAGATTCGCGAGCGTGCAGCAATAATTTCTCCCACCATTTTCGTTTGTTTACTCGCCAGATTCAGATTCAGTGAATATATATGTATTAAAAAACTTTAGTGGATTCATGGGCACCTAGGCTATAAATATTCTTAAACAAGTTGAGCATAAATAAAAAATAAAAATGAAATAATAATCTGGAATCAATTTGTAAAGATATTTTCGAAACTTACCCATTCTTAAGTTTTTAAAATTTTAAATAATTTTTTATTTTCTGCATAAGAAGCACACACAATATAACTAGTTCTCTAAATAGACATGAACTTTATGATACATCCGATAATCACGAAATACTTGGTCAATGTGAGATTCTTGAATCTTAAATCCGCCCCTACTTGAGGGGAAAGTAACTTCGAGGGGGTTGGTTTGATGGCGCAAACGACGAAGAACAATATTTGTCTATCGCCGTTCTGCCGTGACAAGCGACGGGCAAACGTTATAGCAAACGTTATAACTATCTAAGGGGCTTAGGCTTGCATTAGGTGTTTACCTTCACAGAAATGTGATTTTGCTGCCTAAGGTAAATAGAATTTGTCGTACGCGTCAAACGATTGTGATCTCGTGGTCTATACGGATGTCAGAAAGTAAATTCTTAATGAATTTACCGACCAGTTTGATTTGTGTGGCATGAAGAGTGCACCTTATTGTTATAGACGTGAGAAATTTTGAATATTATTTTTACGGAATTCTAATAATTTCAAATGTTATATAGTGGGTAAAAATAAAAAAAATTGTAAGTTCTTTATTTGTATTTTCGTAATATTTATATTCTTTGTCTGTTTAAAAATTTTAAAAATAATAATAGTAGATAAAAATGATGATACCCATAAAATTTTAATTCAAGTATTGAGCGTCACATGTTTCAATAATCTTAGAGAATATAAAATTGAAAAACATCGGCTTTATTTGTCTCTGAACAAATTCTTTGTACTTAAGAATAAAATACTAACTTTTGTTATTGTGTGGAGCAATTTATATTTTTTAATACTAGTAAATGTAACTCGAAAATTACTTTAGTTTATAATAATTAAAATTTTGAGGATATCTTTAGAAATAGGAAGCAAAGTTTAAAAATTGTTTAACTAATGAACTAGAATCGTGTAAAAAACGTGCTTCTTATAAGAAAAAAAAATTTTGAATCCAGCAAAAATAAGAAAAACATGTTTTTTTTTAAATACTGCATTAACATATGTTTTTTTTTAATACTTCATTAATATTCAAATTTGAATTATTACTATAAATATAGAAATGGTAAATTAGTTCAGAGGAAACTACGTGTCAATGCCAAACGAAAGATAATCCTCGACCCGTGTGACTGTCACCCGAGTGAAGCGAGGGTCGAAAACTCACATTTCAGCGAGAATCATCAATTGTGCACTAGTATCTAAAAGTCCAAATTATAATATTGAAAAAAGAGTATTATTGAGCTTCTTCTTTTGTTTATAAATAAATACATTTGAAAATCTTCTCTTAAAAAAGTGATGACGGAAAGTTGAAGCATGAATAAAAATGATTATGATTGGCTGATTCTCGTGAAAAAGGATACCAGATTGGCTAAAATTTAACGTTATTATTGCATTAAAGACTTACGTGATTGGCTATAGTATAAAATAAGGCTAGATTATAAGTTTGTACTTTTATAAATCGAAAAACATTGTGTACATTATAAATATAGCACAAAATATTAAAAAAAAAACATAAACCTTATATGATATTTGAAGTAGCCTTGAAAAATTAAAAATTTAAAAATTTAATTTTGTATAAACTATTTTCAACAAAAAGTAGTTTCAGTAGTTGCAATAATTTATTAAATCCATTTTATTAAGTATAATCAATTTTATTAATAAAATTAAAGTCAAATTTATAAGAAAAACTTGATCTAGAAAAGACCTGCAAAAAATTTGCATACAATATTTTTACAGAAGTGGAGGTGTCTAGAGAAACCCTTAGGGCCTTGATGCATCATCTTGAAAGAACCCCACCTAACACACAAAATGCACGATGCACAAAAAATCGAAAGGTCTTCCTTAGACGATGTCTAGATGACCAGGACAAAGTAAATGTGCATATATATATATATACAATATGCAAAAGATAAAAAAATTATAAGTTATCAAACTATACATTTTTCTCAAAATTAATTCTGTCCCTCAAAGTTCAGGAATTTGAACTTGTTAAATGAAATACTTTCATTCTTTTTAACTCTGTTTCCGGATCATGGCTATAATCATCCCTGGGTTTTTTTTGTCGATATTAAAACTAGAAAAAAAAATTGTTTACAATAATTAAAGTATAATTAAAAGTATACTTTAATAAACTATAATTCAAAGAATTATAATCATTTTTCTTACTTAATACTTCTCTTGTTTAAGAGATTAATTACTGTTGGCTTCAGTTTACTTTGTTTATCACGGCTGTTTTTGCCTTTACCAGTAATGATGTAAATTTGCTTCCTCATTCCACAGGCCATGGATTCCAAGTGATCGTCTATGAACCTATCTACGTAGGTTACCGCCTCAAGCGTTCGAAAACCATGAAGATCGAACGTGTTTTCATTATTTCTCATGGATTGTGCTCTCCAAAAAGCTAATGCAGCCTCTGCATTGGCAGCATCTATTTTCTTACGGTGCGATTCAACCTAAAATGATAAAAAAATGTATAAATAATGTTGTACAGTTAGCATTTAATTTTATAAAACGTTAAGGTCACAATTAGATATTTACCAATTCAGAATAAAATGTCTGCCTTTCAATATCGTGAGAGTTTCGAGTTATTTTTGCAAGCTCTGATAGAAGATCAGCCTTTTTTTCGTAATGTCGACGTGCTTGATTCCGAGCAGATTCAGCGGCTGCTATAATTTCTTCATAACTTAAACCCTCATACTTTAACACATTATTACTTAAAAATATGTCTTTAGATTCTTGTGATTCTTCCGTTTCTAATGAATTCAAGATACTTTTTTGTGGTTGAACCGATTTCGTGATATTTTTAAAATCCATGGTATTTTTACCGTCTTTGAACATTTGAACACCTGCAGCTGCATTTTCTTCATCTTGCACTGCCAAAGCGATAGCAGCATCTGAAATTATTATTCTATTTAAATTATTATTGTATTATTCATTTATAAAATTTTTTTACACCCTTTTACAAAATTTACAGTAATATAACAAGTATAAAATCAACTATCGTCTTAGAAAAGTCAATTTACATGGAGTCAGTTTGTTGCTGAGAGAAGTTTTAAAGATAAGCCTATATAGGCATCCAGGCCGATAGAAAAATTCACGATTTAAAAGATAAATTACGAATTATTTAATAACTATTATAATATCTAGCTTATTAAACTTAAAATGTTAATAGCGAACCGTTGGCTAACGCCTCATCCACTTTTTTCTGTTGCTCAGTCTTCTGTTGCTGCACACTTAGTTCCCACATGGCATATAGCTTTTCTGCAGAGCTCTTGGTCAGCGAGAGTACTGGCTCGATTCCATCCCGATCTGTTACGCCCTTCTTGCCACAAAAGCTCTCCAGAGCGTTCACAGTTTCCCAACTAAGTGGCAAATCCAGTTTATCTTCTAAAAGATCTTTTTTTTGCGGTGGAATTGCGGAGTTCTAAAAAAATCATTTTAATTGTTTTTTTAAGTAAAACTATAAAATCAATAAAAAATAAATAAGGTTATTATTACTTACCCTCTTTGCTTTCCAACGTTTTACATTTAAAACATGCTCCGGATAGGTGGCCTCGCTACATTGAATGGGTAAATCCAATGACTGAACCTTTTTAATTCGTTTTCGAGTCATCTTTGGATCTGCATTGTCTAAAACAATTTTTTATTATTAATTACAAGAAAAAAAATTTTTTCATACTGGATTTGATCAAAGGTAAAACTTTTATTTGAACAAAATTTCTTATAATAAATAATTTCTAATAAAAAAATTTGTTTTTAATATTTTTTAATAAATTGAAAGTTTGAAAAATAGTTTTTAATACCAGTTATTGTACAATTAAAGGAAAATTTTTTGCTATAAAATATTTTGTAACTTTAAATCAATTTTAAATGTTTTGAGGGAATTGAAAATGAATAGTTTTATTTAATGTCACTAGAACTGCATATAAAAGGTTTTCTGTGTAATAAAATAATATATTATTTTAAAGAAAATTTATATATTTTTTTATTTAAAGAAAATAATTTTTAAATGCAAGTTTTTAAATTCAAATCAATTTAAAAAGTACGTATGTATATTCAACAAATGCAAATAAAATATTTGATAATTAAAGCATTTTGTCTCGTGAGCAGTTTTTGGTTCAGGCGGTAAGGTTTTTGCCTCTCAAGGCACAAACATTGCTTAGGGCGCGAGTTCCCCCGTTAGTCCGAAATTTTCAGAAGCATTTTTAAAGAAATGTTAGCCGGATTTTTTTGTGATAGGGGTGGAGGAGTTCATACCCGCCGATCGTGTTGGAGGATCACTACCCGTGTAAAAAAAAAGTCTGGGGAAGGTTCCTGGAAAGTCTAGTAAAACTCTGGCTAGCTGAGTCTATTGCCAGTGTGGGAAAAGTCTGGCTAAGGCCACTATGCCAGACTTTTACTTTTTTTTCTTAACTTAGCCAAGATCTGCCTGAAGTCTGGCCGAGATCTGGCAGAATTTGGACTTTGCGTCGTTTCATTTTCTCTGCAAAACTTTATCGTAAAATTAAATTAATAAATACTCTTCATTGGATGATGTTTCACTAAATATTGATTGACTCTGTAAGTTGAGTCTTGAGTTGCTTCTTCATGATTTTTTTCCTTTCTTTATTTTTTTATTTAGCAGTCTTTTCTCACTGGCTAACTCTCGTTTCTGAAAAATAATGGCATCTGGAAAAGATTCTCGCTTATTCTCCGTCAGAATATTCCTTCTATGTCGACTACCAGTTCTTCAAGAAATTTCTTATTACCTTAATTAAAATTAACAGCAAAAAAGCTATTAAAACGAAAAATTTTTAGAATTTAAAATTTGTATTACTCACTACTTCTTTGTAAAACTTGTGCCTCATACCATTTCCCGTCGCTCCATTTCGCAAAAACTTTTTTTTTGTTAATTTAACGTTAGTAGACAGCACTACACTTGTGGTACGGGGATTGGTATTCCATAATACTAACTTAAACATTGTTTAAAATGTAAGCATCAAAGCAAAAATATTCTTTTACATTAAGGGTTACGTTTTTACAAATAAACTATCGTTCGAAACCCAACTTCGTATTGAACAGTCAAATCTTTACAAAATATATCTTACAATTTTATAGTTAGTAAACAGAATATTTGATTGCAAAATCAATAAAAAGCAAAAATACTCAAAATGAAGATTAAATAAAAAGACAATGCCGAAATGAAATTTAAATTTTTACAATTATAGTGAATCGCAGAAATATAAAATTAGGAAGTAGCAAACTTTTATTTCTGATGAAGAATATGAATCATTAGGTAATGATTCTGATAATAGTGACTCGAGTTCTATACAAAGTAAGAATTTTTTCATTTTTCATGCAAAAGCTTTCATTGATATTAATTGCGTTTAATATTATTCTATATTATTAGTTGCGCATAAGTTTTAACCTTTAATATATAACTAATTAATTATAATTAACCTAAAATGGTTGTATAACTTGACGACGAAGCAAGTGAATTAGAAGTAGCAAGTGATATTTCAATTTTAAAATAAGATTATAATAACGAAAAAGAAAACGAAACTGACGACGAAGCAAGTGAATTAGAAGAGAATAGTACGTCAAGCAATACAGAAAGCTTTTCAAACGATTTAAGTAAGGATTCTAAAATTGATGAGAGCTGCTTTTTTGAAAATCCTAGAAGACTATTTATTTATGTGAAGTAAATCCAGAATTACGACTATGAAAATTAATTACTACTGATTTCTTCGATTTCGGTCAGACTTCAGGCAGATCTTGACTAGACTTAAAAAAAGTAAAAGTCTGACATAGTGGCCTTAGCCAGACTTTTCCCACACTGGCAATAGACTCAGCTAGCCAGAGTTTTACTAGACTTTCCAGGAACCTTTGCCAGATTTTTTTTTTTTTTACACGGGTACGCACCTGATCTGCAGCCAACTTTAGTAAGTACAATGATTGCGCTGAGTGCATGAGTACTGAGAAGGTTGGCTGTTGCGGATCTCGCTCGTGAACCTCGCTCGGTGGGGTCTTTTGTGGCTTGATCGGCAAGAGTGAAGGGAATTGATTCGGACTACGAACTCAAAGGCCCTAGTTTCTACCGATCGAAACAAACACCACTGTGGTAAAACACACATGCTTTGTTTACAAATACACCGATGACCCCCGTCGCTATTAACCTTTAAAGGACCGAAATTTGAAATTTGTGATTTCTCTAAGAAAATGCATAAAAATGATTACGGTCCTCTAAAGGGTAAAGACCATGTGAGAGCACAAATAGAGCAACATTAAATTAAAAACAAAAAAAAAAAATAGTTTGTCTAAAACTTTATGAAGTAGAATTTTAACCTCCCAATAAATATAAACTGTTAATACTATATTATATTTTAAGAAAGAAGATAAATTTATGAAATTAATGCAGTGAAATTCATTTTCTTTAATGAAAAAATAATTCTTATTCTATACCCTTAATTATACATACATATTATGGAAAATTACCTTGTCCAAATGCTTTGTGCTCATCAGTCTCGAATTTTTCGTTATTCCAATTTACAAGTTTTCCACTGATATATTCTAACGTCGCACTATCTTCTTGCAAACTGCACAAATAGTCCACAGAATATTCAAAATCACAATTGCACAGTGCTTCGTAAACGTAAGTTACAAGAGGCTGCGATAGATGCCGAAATATTTGAAAAAGTCTACCTTCTTCAGATTTAATATCAACAGTGCTACATGATGCTGCTTCTTCATAAAAAACGCCATCCATGTTTGTCATGCAACTTTCCTCGAAATTCATTTGACGACTTAAACTACTCACTGAAATCGCAGACACTGACAATAACGATCTCTTTCAGAGACTGACAGAAAATGTCTGAATTTCTCTCACCAATCTTATTTACAAGCGTTATTGATTAGTAGTGGGGGTAAGGGACGAATAGTGGTAGAAATTAAACATTATCTTAATTAATTTTAATACCTGAGAAGTACCGTAACGACGATACCATATTTGATGGTACTTCTCAGGTATCGGTCCCTTTAGATTTTAAAATGATAATAAAATTGTATTAGAAATAAATGTTGCAGCTGTGCCTATTATAATAAATGTTTACTAGCAAAAAACTCACTCGCTAAAACTCGCTTGTAAATCCATTAAAACTCTTTTTGGAATTGAAATGTTATGTTATAATATAAGTTCTAATAATTTAATAATAATTTCATACGTGTATTGTAATAAAATTGAAATTTAACAAAACCTTAATTAATTGTGTGACGTTATAGGAACGTTTAGCTATTTTAAGGAGTCTTCCTTAAGTAATATGGTTTACCGGGGCACCCTGGGTAATTTTTACATCCTTGTCACTGTAAAAGTCGCATCACCGTATTTTTGACCGAGTGAGATGTCGCCTGCTTCATGCTTTTGTTTTCTTTTAACCTAAAATCATAACTCTTCAGGTGATCAACTCGATTAGAGATTTACTTTATTGTTAATTTAAATAATAAGAATTAAATTTAATTAATAATTTAAAAAAATTTTTTGTTATTTAATTTTAATAATAATTTTTATGTAAACAAAAACTTTTTAAATGGTAATTTTCGTATAAGCAATTTTTAAATGAAAAAACTAGTTAGTTAGAAATATTTTTGTACATTAAAATAATTACTTTCCTAATTTCTCATTGAAATTTATGATAATTCCATTCAGCTCGTTTGAATTATATGCTATTCCTTCGATGCACTGTTGCCGAACTCACGACGCATGCGCGTTAGCAGTAACTATATAATGCTTATCTCATTTTTAGTACTTTAATTGCAATTTTCTTTTGATTGAATATGTGAATATAATGTTTTTATTAATCTAATGGATTTCTTAGAATCAAAAGTATTAATATATCTTTGTTTCACGGAGACTCGTGATTTTATTTCGGAGTATTCATCGATTTTGTTGAGGAGCCCCATAAGGTAATTACACGTTAAACTAAGAATTTTTTGAAAGCGATTTTTTCGAAAATGCTTTCGTCAATCATAGAATTTCTTTCTCGTAAATCAACCTGGTAGGGGAGACCCGGGCAAGACGGACCCCTTAAGGAAGATCGAATAAAAAATGCATTCAAGAAAGGAAAATATAATCAATTAAAATTTTTTTCTAAAGTAGACATCAAAATAAATAAGCTCATGCGACCATAGCGATGAATTGTTGCTTAAACATATAATAAAAAATTTTTTTAAAACTTTTGAAATTTTGAAGTCTTCAGAAATCGCCGGGCAAGACGGACACCCTCGGGAAAAATCAATAAAAATTAGCTAAATAAGGAACTTTGATCATATTTATATTTGTAAACAATAACTATAAACAAAAAATATATAAACAAATAAATTTTTGTTGAAAACCATTAACAATAACATGTAACAAAAATTTGTTAATTTTCAAAATGTTCCAAATGCGATATGGAAATATAAAGTTTATAAATAAATATTAATCATCGCATTCCTCACAAAAATAACTTCCGTAACCCTTATATGACGTACAGTTTTCATGCGCCCACTTTTTATATTCACTCCACTGAATCCAATCCTCAGTGGGAGGCTCTTCATATATCGCAAAAAAAATTGAACAATAATAATCTTTATCAGATGTTGTTTTCGTTTTCATACGTTTATTTAATTGTTCCTTGGAACGCTTTTTTGAATTTTGCTTGACAGGTTTGACAACAGTTTTTTGTTGTTTTTTATAATGCAATAATTGCTCTTCAATTATTGATTCTGATGTTAGTACCTCTGGTCTTTGCCTTTTATGTTTTCTTTGAGTCTAAGGTGCTGTCATTTTAGGGATCGGTTTTATATCGAAAGGCGAATAATGCGTTTTAGAAGTGCTTGGCACTGCTAATGCACTGTCACTATTATTATTACTGGATTCATTATTCTCGTTTAATGGACGATCAGTCATTAACGCTGGAGCATAATCTGCGTCTTGGAAAACATAAGGATTGTACGGCCAATTTCCAGGTTTCTGAAATCCACTTATAGCGTTATTCACTGTTGACCCTTTTACATAAGCTCCACAAAATAATTTAGCAATATCATATTGATTAATGACGCGACCAGGGTGATGTCTTTGAAATAAACTTAATTCTTGCTCAAAATAATTTTTTATCGGACCGTATATACTACCGTCAAGTGTTTGCATTTTATGGCTCGTATAAGGTGCAAAAGAAATGAATATAACATTATTTTTGGCGGCATAATCTAACGCAGGATAATATTTATGCGACACATGGTTGTCTAGTAAAAGCAAGATTTTCTTATTTTTAGTTGGTCGCACAATTTCAACAAAATATTTCAGCCAATCCAAAAAAATTTCACCATTATTCCAGCCATTGTCACTCACATTACCACGAGAGCCTGAAGGTGCACCATCTAACAAATGTTCTATCATTCTTTTACGCGCAAATATAAAATACGGCGGCACAAACGACCCAGCAGCGTTACAACAACAAATAACTGTGGTAAGTTGACCTTTTTCAGAGCTGCAAATAGTACCGACTTGCTTCTTACCTTTCAACGATAATATTTTTGGAGGTTTTGTACGGGAACTCCGAATACCAGTTTCATCCATATTGTATATAGTCGTCGCATCCAATTTATATTTGTCTATTGCATCTACTGTTATGACCCGGGTTGGGTCATTGAGTATGAAGCGAATCTAGATGGTCAGCTCGCCTATCTCTCTGCAGTTGTCCGAAATTACGTGGGTTGCTCGTTCAATAAAGCGCTTAAGCGCAAGGAGT
>JAWWEO010000045.1:20071602-20160499 GCA_035582975.1 Ormyrus labotus | reverse complement strand
CGGGTTTTGTTAAATTATAAATTAGTTGTCACGTGCGCGGGCAATAAACAATAATTGTTTAAAACGCACCGTGACAAAGTACAAAAACCATCTTGTAAAATTTGTTCCAGAAGATTGTATAGTATCTGCAATGACTCAAATTAGATTTCGAATTACGTCAATTTGATTGTTTTCTTTCAAGATTATTCAATATTAAATTCAATAGTAATATTAAACCAATTTTTAATCCACTCCACATTTGAATATTAATAGCTTTGGAGACTTGAATTTTATATCTCGAACTGGTATATCTCAAAGAAAAAAAAATATATTGAGTAAACGTGACAAGTGGCACTAAACTACACCGTGGATGAAATCTTCAATTTTTTTTTACCTTGAAATTGATGTGATCAACGTGGACTAGGGTCAAAGTTTACAAAGTTTTCGACAACAAATTATACGTATTTTTTGGTTCGTAATGTGAGACGTAAAGAACCACTTTACGAACCGAAACCGATGTATAAAGTCCAGTCCACGCATAAAAATGTACAAAGATTTGCTATTAAGGTGTAGAAGGTGTACGTTCATTGGCGAATATTAGTTTTCAATGCAGCAATTGGTACAAATTTGAATTTTATATATTTTGCGGGTATAAAAAAATGTAGTTCATACTAAGTATAAAATTCCATTTTACAAAACCGAAAATAAGAAATTTCACAGTTTAAAAATTACAGAGATATATACTTTACATACGATGACATAAATAATTTTTGTTTATTTTTGATGATTAGAAAACAAAATTCAAACTACGCATGTAGCTACATATTTCAAGATACGAAAAATAACATAATATTTTAAAATTTGGAAGAATTTATAACGTATAATTATATACTATAATGTATTTTATAATCTGTCATAATCTTTTCCTTAATTTTCAAAGTCTTTTGAACTTTTTCAGCAAACTCTAATAACAATTTGATTTTGTAGCAGCTTGTCAATAGCTTTCTCAATTATTATTATTACAAAAATGCATAATTTTAGAAGATATAAAATTGAAACTATTTCGCGTTTTGTTTGTAATAAGCACAGATCAATTTTACGCTTGAAATAACCGACTTTTCTTATTGCATCTAATTTCTGTCTCGGAGTTATTTGTTCTTTAAAAGCGTAAGAAATGTAAAATACCACTGACTCTTTCTACAATTAAGGGATTTCGTTGTAGTAGAAACGGATAAAGCGCAGAATAAGATTTCGCAAGTAGAAATTCTGCTTATCGACTCTTAAATTGGCGCCCTCTTTGCCATGCTAATTTAAAGCATGGTGGTGAAAGCGAAAGGGCATGTTTCGAACACAACAAATCGTACAACAAGAGCGAGGGAACTTTGTCCCTTTCTCTCTCCGTTTTTCTAGCTCAACTTGTACACGTAGCCCTCGTTTATCCTAACTTCTCTTCGACACTAATAAACATTTTTTAAGAAATTTTTGTACTTTAACAAATTTTTTTACATTTTTATGAAAAAGAAAGAACGAACAATAAAGAAATTACATAAATAATGGAGCCAGCAAATTAATAATTTTGAGTTAATTATTTTCTATTTTTAATGTTGTATTTTATTCTTAAACTATAATAGGTGCCGATTTTTGCCTGGTGTAACAATTAGTACAAACAGTATTTCAACTATATGTAGTGTTTAAAATGATGCTTAAAAGTGCTTTTTAATGTAAGGAGATAAATTTAAAAGATGATCTACTATCTAAGAATAATGATCATTAAAACTGAAAAATACTTTGTTAAAAAGTGCGTTAAAAATATTTAGCAAAATTCGCAAAGGATCTTTACGCTACGTTAAGAAAAATGAGAATCGTAACCAAAGAGAGATCAGTTACTAACGAGCAACTGCACGAATGCTCGTTAAGAGTCTCCTGAATAAGCTTTGCTGTCTCTTACTCTAAAAGTGCTAGCAAAATTTACGAAGCTACCCCGTATAACGAGTCGCGGAGCACACGGTGCAGTTGCATCATCGATGGAAAGTGCACCAGAGGAGAGTGCAGGGTATACGAATTTATACGCGCTCATTTATCCTTCATGCAAAATTCGATGTTAATTCAACAATCGGTCTCGATAATCTTTCAATAATTAGCTTTTTCGAGAAATTATTATTAATTTAAAATACCAAAGTTCTGGGTTAAAAAATTGTGCACAACTAAAAATTTGTGAAAATATTACTATCTTGTCGGAAAGGTCTTAAACAAAGAAGCACCGAGATTTTCCGTGATGTGTGAGAAGCGCAGTCTCGACCGCAGCACGTACAGCAAACGAGCCAAGTTAAAGAGCAAGAAGGAACGAGAGCCAAGCAAGATGAATAACGAAGAAGGAGAAAGTCAAGAAGCCAGAAGGCATCAGAGAAAAAAAAGGCAAACGGGAAAGAATAGACGAAATTATTCGGCTGCTGAATGTTGCATGTGTACGCTCGTCGCAGCGGAACTCGTTCATTCCGGCGGAATATCGGAATCGGAGCGCGCGCAAAACCAGGCGGATACTCGTCAGCTCCACAAAAGCCCCCGGAGCCTCATTATTTCGGTGGAGCTCCGAGCAGGTCGCAGGAGGACCGAATAAGTTTCAGTGAAATCGTCGCTGCCGCTGAAAGGGGAGACTCCGAGCTCTCTCGCCTCGTTCGCTCGCAGATGGATGGAAGAAAAGCTGCACGCGTCGAAAAAGGAAGCGCTCGCGGTCTGCGGGATAATGCGCCTCTGACTCTGCTCCCCGCAGGATGCGCTTGGTTTATAAGGCGCTGACAGAACACTGACACGGCTTTTATTATAAGATGCTTCATTCACGCTTGTTAGCGCATTGTGTCTTCGGATACAAGACGTTTCCGCTTCTAACAGAAACAAAGTCGAGCCCCGAGTGTAAACAGCCCGCACGATATATAACCATTTCCGCTTTTCTCGAGCTTTTCCCCTGGCCTCGTTTTTAGCAGACTGCTTTTTGCGCGACTCCGAACTCTTCTCTAATAGTTTTATCGTGACGGGGCAAAAAACTTTGGATAATAGTTAAATGATCGAGCTACACGTCCAATCCGAGCACGTGATGGGATTGATTAATTAAAAACATCATTCGTCCAATATTGCTTGTCACGTCAATCAATTTCAATACACAAGCTGTACAAACACCGGCTTACCTGTATCATTTTTATTTTCGAGCGAGCTTCATCTTGTTTTATCGCTTCTAAATCGACTCGTGCATGGCAATCATTCGAATTCCCGAAAGTTTGAGCCTTTGAGAAAAAAGAATGGAGAGCAAAGTCGGAGAAAAGCAGAGCGGAGAGCAAGCCGAGAGGAGCAAAAGAGAGCTCAGAGATGAAAAGGTAGTGGGAGCAGTTGGCCACACGCGACGTTGCAAAACATATAATTCCTGCTTAAGCGCAGGGCTTGTAACCGAATGCGCGCGGCTTCGACGAGGAGCCCGAGCCGAGCAAAGAACAGCGCCGAGGCAGCTCGAGGAGGAAAGAAAACCGGCGCGGCGGCGGAGAAAAAGGACGGCGAGGAGGAAAAGGGACGAGACAGGCCGATAAAGAAGAAGGATCTCCCCCTCCCCCGGCGGAGTGGGAAGCTCCGGGGGAGGGGGCCGTCCGGGCGCCAACCAGGCCTCGGGGGGGCTTGGGCCGGCCGTTACCAGGCGCGCCGCGGGCCGCCACTGGGCCTCGGCCCCCCGAGGGGCGGGGCCCCGGCCGCCGACACCCCTGCGCCGCCCACTCGCCTGCCCTCCGCGCCGGCGGAGCCGCAGACGCGCCGCGACAACCAGCTGGACACGGCGAACGCGCGCCTCGCTCTCGTGCACTAGGCCAGCCAAGCCACGTCGCGCGCCGCGCCCGCGCCGTTCTCTCTCCGCTCCGAGCGCCGGCTCGTCTCTCCGTCTGTCTGTCGGAGCCGCGCGCGGCGCGAGCCGCTCCGAGGAGCCCCAGCGCACCAGCTGCACCGCGGTGACGACCAGTGCGCGAGCCCAGTGACGAGTGCCCCGGGTGCTATGGACACTGCCAGACTGCGGGACGAGGGCTGAAGCGAGCCAAGTGTCGAGAGAGAACTCGGAACCAAAGAGAACTCGAAAATACGTGCGACGAATGTGCGGGCTGAGCCCGAGCTCAGCTTGCCCCTTGGACTTTGGGAAGGAAGCGCCGAGTTGCAATGTCCGGCAGGGCGAGTAAGTAGCCAGCGAAGCTTTCACTTGACTATGACCTAACCTAAAAGCGCTCTAACTGGACGTCTGGTTTGCGCGCAAGATGAAACGGCGCAGCTCGTAGAGCGGCTTAGGACCGGCTGAACAGGATGTCGTTGAGCTCGGCCCTGGGCTCGCCCCCGGGCCTGCCGGGCCTGGAGGAGCCGGAGCCGCCGGCGGGCAGCAGGCGCCGCCGCCCGAGCACCGACTGCGACAGCGACGGCAGCGAGGTCCTGAGCGTCGGGCACGAGCCGCCGCCGCGGCTCTCGAGGACGCCCTCGCCCGCGACCTCGGCCGCCAGCCCGCCGGCCTACAGCCAGCCGGCCTCCTCGCCCGCCTCCTCGAGCGCGGCGGCCTCCTCGCCCGGCCGCGCCGAGTTCGCGCCCGACGCCAGCCTGCCGCGCTTCTCGGCCGGGCAGCAGCCGCTGCTCGAGTTCGCGCCCAGGCTGCACGAGCTGGGCTACCCGTTCCGCGCGGCGCCGGCCGCCGTCGTGCCGGTCGTCACGAGGCTCTCGCTCTCGCCGCCCTCGGCCCTGGTCTCCATGTCGCTGCTGCACCCCGCGGCCTGCCGGGACCCGCTGGGCCTGCCCCTCTCCCAGCCCCCGCCGCAGCAGCAGCAGCAGCACCACCAGCACCAGCACCGACTCTCCGTCAACAAGATCCTGCAGCGCGAGTCGCCGGAGCCGCCGCCGCCGCCGCCGCGCGACGAGCTGCAGCAGCTCAACGCGCTCAACGGCAGGTGCGGCTCGGCGACCAACGGGCACCGCGGCGGGCCGCAGCAGGCCAGCGCCCAGCTCCAGGCCAGCCTCAAGTTCAGCATCGACAACATCCTCAAGGCGGACTTTGGCAGGCGCATCACCGACCCGATCTCGATGAGGAGGTCGAGGCCGAAGAAGCCGGCCGCCCGGCCCATCGACCTCAGCAAGGACTTTGCCGAGAGCTCGTCCGAGGGCTCGGAGCGCGGCTCGGAGAGCTCGACGAGGAACGTGTCGCCTAGTCTGCCGGCCAGTAGCCCGGCGCCCAACTCGACGCCGACCTCCAGCAGCGACGGGGGAAAGGTCATGCAGTGGCCGGCCTGGGTCTACTGCACGAGGTACTCCGACCGACCTTCTTCTGGTGAGTAAAGCTCGAGAAAGCTCTCCTCTAAACTTGCTGTCCCTTCTCGATATAAGTAGCTTGTTTACAAAGATCGGCACTCTGCGCGCGTTAGCGAGATTTTAATTGCAATTAAAATATAACATAATCAGGCGCACCGGTCAATTATCGATTTCGCAAGGTGCTAAAAGCTCGAAAGTAACGCGTCCGGGCCGTCGAAGCACGTAATGGCGGCTCGTTAGAGCAGACGGCCAGCCGAGCGACGCGGATCGAAAAAGCTCTGCTCGGGGCCGGCAATTAGTCTCGGTCGGATATATATTCGCATGCGCCTCTGCAATATTACACGAATAAACAAGGCCTACTACCGGCGCGAGCGATGCGGGCCCGGGCGTCGGAGCGTCGGGGGCCAGGTGTAGCAATAACACGTATACGCACATGCTCGACTCGCGCTGGCGAGAGAGAGAGAGAGAGATCGTCGCAGTGATTGCGCCGCTGCGGAGAGGGCAACTATTGCGCGTTGTTAGTCGGCCATATTACACGGAGCGCCGGTATATTAACGCGACGAACGAAAGAGCCCCGCGAGGGTGGGAGAGAGAGAGAGAAAAAGAGAAAGGAAGATAAAGTCGCTCGATTATATTCGCGTATAATTGCCGAACGCTCGGGATGTAATCTCGACTCCTAATCTCGTGTTCGGACACGAATATCGTTTCGAGGAGCGGAGCCGCGAGCGTATATAGACGAGAGAGGCCCTCGCGGGAGCGGGAGCGCGAGCGAGATTGCGATGGAAACGAGCCTTTTCACGTTGACGTACGTCAGAACGTTTCATGTTACACGCGTTCACTGTCTGCGCCAGACATCCGCGTGATTAGCGCAAAAATGCCTTTATTAGAAGCTCCCTTTCCACCGGCCGCGCCGTTAGCTCTCGAATCGCCGAGACAATGCGAGCCGCTCTTTCGCTCGCTTTGCCCGTTAATTGCATCGTGCCGGGGACATGTATATAAAAACGATCGAATTTCGTAAAAGAAAATTGGAGCTTTGATCGGAGAAAAAAAAAGGGCCCCGCGGCTCATTAAAATAAACGAGTAAAACTCGGCGCAACAATGGAGCGGGCGTCGGAGCGGGAAAAAAGCTCGGCCGCGCGGGATAAAAGAGCGATCTTTGCTCTCGAACAAAGTGTCCCGATATCGATGTTACCCTCTGCTCTCGCGCTCCGAGCAACCCGGCGTGCGGCGCGTTGCATAATTACAGAAATCGCGATTGCGCGCGGAGGCGAACGAACCCGTCGCGCGCTAAGCCGGAAAGAGAGAAGAGAGAGAGAGAGAATGAAGAAAAAGTCGCTCACCGCAGATAAATCAAGTCTAACGAAACGCTTGCACTCGGGCGCGTGCGAACGGCGAAATAAAGAGACATTAATTTGCGGATCGAGCTCTCTCGCTCTCTCTCTCTTGCTCCGTTTAGCTAGCCGAGCGTCTCCGCGTCGTTGCCCGCGCGCGCGATACAGGCATGACGGGGGGGCACCGCTGCTCCATATCGGGCGGTCTCGCGGGATCCATCGATCTTATTAAGGTTAAATTGAAGGTGCTCGTTCCCCGCGGTTGAACACGATAACAAACCCGATCGCGGCCCGAGAGCTCTCCGCGCTCGAAACCGAACGTGTATATAGCAGCGCCTATACACATCTAGGAGCGCGGCTTGTAGCTAATCTATGTATGATTTTATTTCCGAGAGCGCGTTGCCTCGTGTTATATTATGCTGCTGGAAGCGTACCGCGAGCTCTTCGAAATCGAAATATGAATTGTGTTCCGAGAGAGAGAGCGGCGTTGAACGATCGATGCTTCGGAGAGCGCAACGAGACCATTTTATTATTTACTTACCTCTTGAGTATACATTTAGCGGGTACTGCAGGCGATACGTGAAATATATTTTATTAGCCTCGTTTCAGGCGTGCAAAATGAAAGGAATATACTTTCAGGCGGATTTAAAAAAAAGCTTTCCTTCGATCGATCAACGAAGATTAGGATGGTATTTTAATCAAGCCTTTGTTCCCGCGATAATTATTATTAGATTACGCTGCAAAGTCCGCCTCGGCGAGGTTCTGTTGCATATTTCATTCTCGTACAAGTAATGTGTACTGCATCTTGTTTCTTATTAGGAATCCCCGGTGATGCTTAATAATAATAAAGCGCGAGGAATTCGAGAGCCGGACGGCGGGCTCGATTCTTTTTCTCGACACGACGCTCGCCTTTTCTTAGATGCTTTTGCTACATTGTTCGCAATTAATTCTTAATTGGAGAGCGCACGGGTTGGGGTATATATACGAGCCTGGATATACGGAGAATCAAATTAACGATCTTTCGCGAATCAAACGATATACGCGAATGGTTTTGAATGAAAAAGCCGCGTGTTAGATGGAAGGTATATGTACGTGTGTTATATGCAAAGAGACTTATGGGTGTACACGGGACGTAAACGTTGG
The DNA here is from genome assembly GCA_035582975.1 of Ormyrus labotus. Taxonomy (NCBI): domain Eukaryota; kingdom Metazoa; phylum Arthropoda; class Insecta; order Hymenoptera; family Ormyridae; genus Ormyrus; species Ormyrus labotus. Next base: position 20,152,733 of record JAWWEO010000045.1, on the reverse strand, counting down.
GAAAGAGGTGCTCGGGCTTTTTGTCTTCGATTTCATTGTTCTGCGAAATTCAGACTTGCGCGCCGGGCACTTAACAAGCCAATTGTTCTCTTTCACACGAGGCCTGTGTCGAAGCAGTGGTCAGAGGTGCGCGCTCGCCGGGATTTGCCAGCAGCAGCAGCAGCAGCAGTCTGCGTTTCATGCCTCCTGCCCTCCGGTAATGAAATTCCTTTCCTTGAGAAACGGTTAATTAATGCCGGAGAAATTTAATGATAAAACCTGCGAATGCCCGGATTTTATATATCTACAATTAACCTCTACTCGGGATATTCGTATTATGTCTTCAGTTTTTCCAACGGGGCTCTCATTTTTGTCAAGTGCAATTTTCGAGCTTTGCGCAATCGCAAAATTTCACCGCTAAAACTCAAAAGTAAAAGCTCGAACTCGCGCGAGAAGGCCATCGTTAGTTACCTCACATGATTAATACTCCCTTAGCTTTGCGACTGAAAACACAATTAATCGTTAAGAAATCTCAGTTTTTCTCGAGCGCGCGGATGAAATACGAGGCATAAAACACGTCCCGAAAATCGCCCGGCGAAATCAATCAAAGCATCGCCTTGATAAGAAAAAAAAAGAGAGAAAAAGAGAGAGAGAGAGAAACGATCACTCCTCCCGGCGCATTATGAAAGCGAGCAAACGACCCGGCCGGGGCATAAAAATTGAGGGTCGGAGCGTTAAGTTTTACAATCGCGAGTAAAGCATCGCCGGGCCGCGCGGCTCGTTTGCTCGTTTCCTCGCAATGCGTAAATAACGCATGCGCAACTATAAACGGACGGCTTTAACGACGCAGCGTTAGTGGCGGGGGGCGCGCACGGGCGATTAACAAGCGCGGGGAATCCTCCGCCGTGCGTCGCCAAACGCTTCCCGATTTTTCCCTTTTCATCCGCTCGTGTGCTTTTTTGCGCTCTCTCTCTCCCGTTCCGTCCACTTCGCCACTGGCGGAGGAGCTTGCGCTGAGTTATGAGGGAGGCCGCCGCTCTTCTGCGAGACGCCGTGGATCGTTTCCGCTGCGATGTATCAAACGTCGCGCGATAATTTCGGCAAGAGCGATTGTCGCTAATTGCCCTACATTCCTCCTGTGTCTGGAAATCTGTCGTCGGCCGCGGTAAACGATGTTATTTCGCTATTCATATACACCATCTTAAAATAAGCCGCTATTTCGTGAAAACAAGCCGCACTTGAAAAAGGTAAAGAGCCTACTTGCCCGCAGTCCGCGCTGCGGTCGCGGTCCCCGTTTCAACGAGACACGCCGCGGCGTCAACTAGGCAAATAAGGCAGATTGCGAGCGGGCAAGAAGTCGCGCGCGCGCGCAAAAAAAAAAAAGTAGAACAGAAGAAGATAGAGAGACAAAGGCAGAGACGAAGGCAGAGAGAAGAGAAGAAGGACTCGGAATTCGTCGCGCGGAATAGAGACAATGATATTTGAATGGCCGATTCTCATGCTGCTCATTGCTTACGAGAATCATGTATCTTGCGGGGAACCGCGTGAGACGGCCGCTTTTATTGTTCACGAACGAGCGAACTCGCGCTCTCTCGGGGCCCGCCACGGAGGTGTGGCGTGAAATACGGTGCGAAACGACACTTGTCCGCGAGCGAGCGAGCACGCGGCTACATAAGCAATGACTGATAATCGAGAATTGCGCCGTAAGAGGGAAAAATTCAGGAGAGGCTTGCTTATATTGGCTCCAGTTTCCGCGCTCTTTTCCGCGCTTCTCGCTGATTAATGGATTTCAGCTTCGTCTCGGCGAAACAATGAATGCTTTTGCAAGTTTGCGGATACGTTATTGTGAGCGTTTTTTTCTTTTCGCGGCTGCATTCCCTTCTTCTTTACTTTTCTGTATAAGGCGGTAAGTGCTGAATTGTGTGTTTCGATAAAATAGGATTACGTCGAAAACTAAAGAAATGTATATAAGTTGGATGAAACCGTAAGATTTTTTAACCTTGATTTCTGTCGTTTTATATTTATTTTCAACGATTTTTACTTTTTTAAGTATTCTTTCGTACAATAGAAAGATTGTGCTTTTTGATTTTCAGTTGTGTATAAAAAAATTTCTCAATTTAAACTTGCCGATTACGTAAAGAATTATATAATACCAAATAATGTAATTCGCCTATTTTGACATTTATTATCATCAATCAGCATTTACATACATCTTCCATCATGCTTTCCCGTCGCTCGAGATATACGTTTCCAAAGTTTTTTTGCGTCCATCTCAAGAATTCAAGCGAGCGAGTTTTGATCGGCCGCAAAAAAAAAGAGCCTCCGATGGCGGAATCGTCACACGCGCTGCTTTCGAAGCGCACAGTAGCTGTTTACCAAATGACTCTCACCTCATTTGGTTATTTGCATAAGCAAACGCGCGCTGATTATTAAATATGTATATTGGCCTCTGAGTGTAGCTTAACGCCTCGCTCTCGCTCCGGTGCGCAAAGAGCCAATTACGATTCGCCGCACGTCGAGGCGAGGCTGTGCTCAATAATGCGCAAAGTAAGAGAGCGCTGCAAATACCATTCTCAAAGGGTTCATTATGTCGGAAATGACCCCTACTTATTCCCGCACTTGGACTTTAAATTTCACGGAGAAACTCGAAATTCACCGGCACCAGCTGTCGGGACATACATTTTTGACTATTCGCCTCGCTCTTTGGCTTTACGAGTCAAAGTATTTTGTAAAAAAATTCATACCTTACCGAGAATAATCGCTTCTGATTTAAGCGCTAAGAAGGAAATTCCTAATTGTCGCATTAATATCATTGAGAAATTGTAAGAACATTTACGCGTGTCTTGAACTTGTTTGCGCAGCATTATCTTGCGCGCGTCATCGCGCGCCTCGAAAATAAAAGCCAAGCGTCAGATTTGAAATTTATTAAAACAGATGAAAGAATGTATCGCTAATTAAGTTAAAAGCAGAGAGAGAGAGAGGCGATCCATCACGGGCGCGTTGACAGGCCGAAAAAGAAAGCTCAACTGAACGATTAGAAGCAATTGTCGGGGGGGCAGGATATACGGAACGATTTCCGAATGGGGCACGAGGCGAGAGGCGAGAGGCGAGCGAACGCCCGCAGCTTGTCAGCCGGTCACTCAATTGCGCATTTCTCTTGCGAACGCGCCGAGAAAGCAGACTAGATTGGGCGCAATGAAGGGGTCCCCGGGAGTGTAGGTGATACCCCCTTGAAGGAATCCGCTCGTTCATCATCATGATGCCTCGCTTTGTGTCAACCTCGGGCGCGACCCCCTGTTTTCCTTCTCCGCTCTCTTGTACGAGTCCCCTGCATTACCGATAACTCGACAGAATTGAGACGGGCGCGCAAAGCAGAATATTAACTCGGATTTCAATCTGGTACTTTTACAAATCGCCGGCCAATTATACGCTCTTTTTTCTCGGTATTTTTCGCTAATTTAAAAAAAAAAACCCTTTTAAAGCTTCAAAAAATCTTGAATCATTGAATCCTTCTGGAATAATCTTGCGATCACATTTGATCGCACTTGCCATTTTTTTATTTTGGCCGTCTACACTTTGCACAATTAAAATGAAAAATCCGATGGACCTGTCATCGTGGATATCGAAGAGCTCGGCGACGCGAGTGAGACACCTCGAGGGATCTTGGCTCGTGGGTGTACGTCGCTCGGACGTGGGCCGCCTCTCGTGCACGCAGCGATTCGAGAGCGTAAATGGGCCCCGGCGAGGACAAATGGACACCATAAAGAGCGACGCACGCGCGTCGGGACACGAGACACCGAGACGAAAGACACCCAGCACGCGCGCGACTGCTTTATGGCAATCATGCACCTAAGCCCGAGATTCTTTGATTTAAGCGTCCTGTCTCTGATTCACTGCCCTGATCATGTGTGCGCGCGCGCTGCTTTGGCCAAAACGATAAAAGCCACCAGCGAGTGATTGATGCCTACCGTCTCCGGCTTTCTCATTTTTCAGATTATTAATAGCTTTATAGCCCCGCGACTTCTCCTTAATCTTTATTATTCTAGTCTTTTAGGACGCCTCGCTCCCAAAACAATGGCGTTTTTCGCCGCCGCGCGAAAAACCGAGTAAACTGTTAAAGTTCTCGCTTTTTGCCTCTTAAGCGGAGAGCGTTTTTCCCCGGGGGAAAGAACGACATTCTTTATGTTTTCCTGCCCGAATAAAAAGGAAATATTATAATTGCAGATTTTCCGCATAGCGCGCTCTCGAAAAAGAAGACAATGCGCAAGAAGTCGCGATTAAATATTTTTCTAACGGCAAAACGGCGCCATTCGCAGTCAGCGAAAGCAGGCGCGCGCGCTCTCGGTGTGTTTTGTCGCCGTGAGGCTCTTTTATGGAAGGGACACTTAACCGCGGGAGAGGATAAGGAAAAAAAAAAAGCGGAGCGCGCGCGCGACGACGACGACGCGACGTGTGCTGACTGCCGGAGATTGAATCACCGCCGCTGTGTGTATATAGATGGGAAAAGCGTTATTCGCTTCCTGCTCCGAAAAGAATGAGCATGGCGAACTAGTCGTACGTTGATTTCCGGCTCTCTCGCGCGGTTTAATCGCGCCATTAGCCGGTAGTCAGGTGGTAAGTTCCGTCGCCCGGCGTCTACCGTGTACGCATGCGCCCGCGCGCCGCGAGGGAGATGCGCCGGGCCACCCACGCCATGCAGCGGGCCTCCGAAAACCCGCTGATCTTCCTTCCGCACAACTATAAATTATCCCCGGAATGACTGACTGCTCATCAGACTCGCCGGGAGAAGAATGAGGGAGACAGAGGAGGGAGGAGGAGAGAGAGAGAGCTGCGACGCAAGTGCGTGCCTCCGAGCTCCACGCAGATATATAGAGCACACCGCGCAGCCTGCCTTTTTTCGCAGCCTTTTTCTCCTATACTTACTTCGAGTTTGGCTCTTAACTTACGGCCGAGGAGAGAGACGTGCAAGGTTTCAGCGGAAATTTACATACTTTTGAACAATGAGCCTTTTGTGCCTCGACGATTAATGGGATTTTAAGCTACCCGTTAAATTAGTAGACTTGATGAAAGCGAGCTTTCTGCAAAAAAGACATATTTACTTTGTATCGACACAATAATAACGAGGATTCATTTCTGTTTAAACATTGAATAATGCTCGAAACGCGTCTTATTACTTTTTTATTACAGATATGGTAAGTACTGTCAAAGAGTAGTGTTTGTCAATGCTTAAAGACTGACTTTTTACTGAAACGCTTATTACGTCGGAACTTGATTGATGGAGTGATTATAAAATTGTCTTTTTACTGATTCATTAAACGAATCATTTATTTTCCTATTATGCAAAGTTTACTCAACCTGTAAACTAATTACGAGAGTAGCTTACCGTCGCTGGGTTAGACGGGGGCATAAACAAAGCAACGTTAAATAAGATAAAAGAAATTCCCACCATGGCAAAATAGATGAAAAAGACTTTAGCAGAACAATCTGTGTTTATGGTCCCATAATAAAGTGTTTATTCAAGAAAGAGAAAATAAGTTACAATCGCAGGAACGAGGCTCAGTTTCAGAATAACATTGGAGGGACGCGTGCTTTAGTGTGTAAAGTTTGCGTGTCTCTGGAGGTTTACTGTCCTTCCGTTGAAATAGGCGACGAGACGCGACACGGCACAAACTCGATTTCATATAAACTCCGAAAATATCTGCTTTATAAATCATTGTTCTTTATCTCTAATTTTTCTTTAATAAAAATGTTGCTAATAATTGAGAGTTTCCCAAATGTTAGGGTCACTTGTAATTTTTGGAAAATATCAATGAATGCCGATTCAGTCTAACGCTCGATATTCCTGTAAAAGTTATTTGCCGTTTTGTTTTACAATCTAAGAGGGCACCGGTGTTTATACCATCACTTAAAAATTTACAACAACTAATTGTAATTCACGACGTTTGAAAAGCGAGATCAATGCTGTTGACAGAACAAAAGTTCTCGAGAAGCCTTTGTTTGTTGAATAAAAATAGCATAAAATTACTACAATAATTTATTTTGTATTTTTTATAAATCTTTGTTATAGGCTATGAATTTTAAATAAATAAAGATTTTTCGATATTTTTTTAGTCGAAAAAGGTTTTGATTTTACTTTTCAAAGATTCTCAATTGAAATAGTCTAATACAATTTGTTATAAAATTATATTTTATTTTAAATTTTAGCTAAAATACCGCGCAACATTTGAAAATTCGAGTCTTAACTTTACAATATATTTCAGAACAAACTCCAAAATTGTGACGGTATAAAAATATTTTATTTGACGTTAATTACTACTCTTTGATACGTATAAATAACATTCTTGTAGTTCCTGGTCTCAAATGTTACGCTTTAGAAAAATTCACCCTTTTATTTAAGCTTGACGTGGCTATGCCTGGAATTCAATTGCTAATGTCCAACAGGGGTCCATGACGAAGGGTTGTTTTAATGAATTTGTACTGGGAATTCCCCCGTTTGAATTTCACACCCACCTCGTGATATTAGCAATGGATTCGATCCGCTTGACAAACGGGTGAATCTGATGCGAGTATTGTTTGTTTATTATGAAAATGTAGAGTCAAAAAGTGTTGAGAAAAATATCGAAATATTGGTTTTTTGGCATTAAGAAGATAACTAACAATTAAGGAGAGTCTACGACATTTGGGTGATGGATTTTCCTGTAACTTTGACATATGTTTTCTAATGTTAAAATATGAAGGGAGCCGTGTCCGTTTGACTCTTTTAGCGAAAATCTATAAAAACATTGACTTTGTGTAATCACATATAACTTTTCAACTGCTAATTGTAGAGTATTGTAACTCTTGGCATTTGAAAGGCGAGATCAAATACTATCAATTAAAAAGAAATTTCATCAAAAATCTTTATTTGCTCAAAAGTTATAGTCAAACAAAGAATGACCATTAAAATAACATAAAAAAATCTATTTATGTAATTTTATCTTAATTTTGTTGTACATTTTTATTTAGACTTTTGAACAAATAAAGATTTTCTGAAGAATTTTTTTTAATCGATAGGATGTTATTTCACCTTCCGAATGCCAATAATTAAGATACTCTACCGTTAATAGCTAAAAAGTTAGAAGTGATTAAACAAAAATAGATTGTTCTTAGCTTTTCGTTAAGATTTTTCATAACTTTTGAAAAATGAAGCGTTAGGTCGAACAGACGCAGCTTCTTCATATTTTAAAATTTGAAAACATATCCCAAAGTTACAGGAAAATCCATTACCCAAATGTTGTACACTCTAAAAAAATATTAAACAAATGTGGAACACTATAAACGTAATAATGAAACGTATAATTTGGATAGTTTTTTAGTTTGAGCTTGTCTGTCTACTTGACAGTCAGTGTGAGTGCTCAACTAATTTTTTGAAAACAATGAGTTTTGTAGATTATCACCTTTTAACCTCTCACGTCAAAATTAGCAACCGATAACTATTAGAGGAGCTCATATTTTTTGCACTTTTATTTAAAAATTTTATATAAATTGTATAGAACCAAATCTTTACAAAATTTATATAAAATTATTATAAAAATTAGATAAATTATTTTCACTTGGGTTAGGCGGTCAGAGTGTGAGTGTATTTTAAAGAAATGTATTTGTTTGCAGGTAAGAGAGTTATAATAGGGCTTTTTAAAATTGTTTAATCCAAATAGAAAGAATATGAATTAAGTTATTAGAAAATAATTGAAAGGAATTAAAGTATTAGAAAATAATTAAATTCAATGAAACAATGAGATACGCGGCAATGAAATTTCATTAATCTGAAAATAATGTGAATATAAAAGAGGCAGGAGGGTTATACGGCTTCGAATAGCAATTTGTTAACTCGATCCGAAATTCTTTTTGATCCAGGCCGCGAATTTTATATAACGGCACGGTGCATTATAAAAGTTTCGAAATGACTCATCGCGCCCGCCGGTTCAACGCATTATAGTGGAAGTTTGACAGTGGGGCGCTACGCCGGAGCAAAAAAAAAGAAAGAAAGAAAAAAAAGGAAAGGAGGGAGGAACGCGCAAAAGCAAAGAAAATAAAATCGCGAGCGGAGGAATTCCGGCTCCGCGTCGATCGTGTGCGCCGAGTGAGATTAGTAAATCCACATTATTAGCTTTAATGAGCCCGGAGCGCCGCCGCCACACCACGAGAGCCGGCCGGCCGCCTCCCAAACTCTCTCCCCGGCCTTCCACGTTCATTGATGCTCCGCAGATAAAAATTGAAATTCTTGTAATTGCCGAGATCGGATCTAATATTAATTTGTATACCGTTGCGGATCCTGCAAGCTGCGGCCCCGAAAACTAAGGCAGCCCGGGCGCTGCTCTATTTTTGCGGACGTGTTCATTGAGCTCTCAGGGTGGCCCGGTTATACTATCACTATTGGGGGAGCCGGGCGCCAGCGCTGAATTCCCCTGTAGGTAGGTATATACATATATATATATATATATAGGTATATATAAGGAAGGCAGACCACCGCTTATAAGCGAATGACTCGCTGACCGACGGGTTTCACTCTCGATCGCTCGGGCGCTTAGCGATCGAAGGACGCGGCGAGCGGGAGAACGAGCGAGCGAGCTGCTCATTTGCATATTCCCCGGGCACAACATGTGTTCCCGCGACATTTTTTCTCAAATAATTAAAATGCGCGTGCTCAGGTGGATTGAGACGTTAGCCGATCGACGAGATTAGCGAGCGAGCCCGTATTTACACCGACGGCTCGAGAGAGAGAGAGAGACCTGCTTTTCTCTCATTAAGGAGAGAAAGAGGAGCGTCTGGCCGATATTATTTACAGCTCCCCGTTAAAATCGCCGCTAAGCATTACCATTATGCAAACTATTTGTTTCGGTAACTTGTGATTTTACGGCTTCATTCGATGTCAACTCAATGGACTTTTCCCCCGTTCGGGGACTTTCTTTCGCAAGGTAGTTAAATACTCCGGGTCATTAAACTCACGGAGTAACGCTGATTTATGACAGCTGAAGTTTTACATACAGGAATCAAACGGCCTTATATCACGTCGAATGGCGAATTACCCGAAACGCAGGCCTGTAAAATTAAAGCATCAGTCGGTAAAATGAATATAAGCAAAGCTCGTTGCTTAAGAATAATTGGCAGGCAAGCACACTCTCCGCGAGAGCCCGAGGATTTGAAGAGGCTGTCGTTTGTCGCTTGGCTAACAAGTTGGAAAGCCAGATAAGAGAGCCGCTGCTGCCGCGGCGCGCTATCATCCTGCAGAGGTCTTGCGCGCGCGCATAAGGGGATATTCTTTCCGGCGGCCTATGATTACGCTCTTGACTTTCGCGGTCAGGCTGCTCGGCGGCGGCGGCGGCTGAACGGCACTCCCATGCCGCGGCACGTTCTCGCATAATAATGCCGGGGCGCACGTGTGGGTCCCCCGTCGGTGTGCGCGGTGTAGGCTCCTCTCTCGCGCTCCCGCCGACGCTATTTATAGGAGCGTTATTACTTTATTGCGAGCCTCTCGCATTTATATATATATACCTAACGTCCGACTCTCTCCGGCGAGCGCTCGCGGATTCATCAGCTGACTCGAGAGAGAGAGACTCTTTTCGAGAAGCCCCCGCTTGTCCGCTTAGTCCGCCGCAAAGGTTCTTTTTAATTGGATGCCCTTCTCGTTGAGAAACTAGATCCGCGATAAATTTTGCCTCTCCTCTATAAGCCACGTCGTTATTTCGCGTAATTAACCGTTTTGATAATGCCGGATGATGATGCTCCGCTCTACGTATATACAATGTCGATAAATGCTGGCCACAGTTTTGTGAATGAAATCGTAGTCGTTAATCGTTAATGCGAACGAGTTGTTTTATTATAATTAAAAGATTAATTAAGGACGAGCGTCGAATTAAAGTTATTGCGGCGCTGCCTACTGGAAAGTTATAAAATTTATGGCTCGTCTTACACTTTTTACGTCTGCCAAGGACTGCTTGGCGCCGCAGTGGAACTTTATAATATACAATTTACAATTGACCAATGGAAACCGGAATGTCCGCGGAGCGTGCAGGTGTAGCTGATTCACGTAAGCACAGACAAGGAGGCATAAACGCACGGTTAGCTGCATCTGGCGCGGCTCGCTACGTACAATTGTACATTGACAACGTTTTAATACACATTTTATAGAAGTATTTTGTGCGCTAAATTATACGGCTAGACACGGAGGTAGGAACTGAAATGACTTTCTGATGCCGGTGATAAAGTTCGTTTTCTTTTATGTTTATCGCTGCTCGCGTATTGATTGCAATACAATAAAAGTTGTTTGCATAAAAATAGCGCACCGCTTCGCAAGATGTCGATATTGATAGGTACGTACATTATTAAATGTGCCTCGCGAACAGAGAGAGAGAGAAAAAGATAAACTCAATTTTCTCCGTCCCGACAATCGAGCATTCTTTCTAAGCCAATTATTTTTCGCCGCGGTTATATATTGATAGCGAGCTTGTAGTACGAGCAAAATGTACGTTTAATAAATATCCTCGGCTGTCAATTACTTTGAAAAAAATCAGACGGTGATAGGAGCCGGAGATAAAAATGTCCTACGAGATCAGATGTCGCTGGATGGTTATTCAAAAGGAGAAAATAAATCCCACGAGGCTCGAGCGTCGAGAGAGAGAGAGAGAGAAAGCAGGAGACGAGGCCTCTCGTTGTCATTCGCTTCGCGGCCAGGATACATAAACGCGCAGCGTCATCGACTTTGGACAATTAGCGCTTGATACGCCGTCGGGGCCCGGAGACAGGTGAGGTACGTAGGCAGGCATAGGTGCGTTACGCCCCTTTGCTGTTGCCACCGGGAGAGAGAGCCTCGCTTAATTTCGCCCTCGCAGCTCGCGACGCCGAACGTCGCCGCGCCGAGTTATCAGTCGATCATCTCTCCGGGACCCGATCGGGGAGAGCGGCTCTCCCGCTTCATTCACACTCTCCGCGCCTCTCTCTGCCTGCAGTGTGCGTCTGTAGTAAATAACGACCTGTCCGTCGGAATCTTTCCTTTTGACTTTTAAATCGCTCGAGCGCAAAACCCGACTAGAGTTTCTCGCCTGTCGAGCATGAAAACATCCCACGAAATTATGCTTTACGGCGATTATCGACGTTTAAATCATTTTCTATATATTTAAATATATATATATATATATATATATATCGCAGGCAGGCGCAGCCGAGAACCGTTCTCGAGATTTAAGCAGACTATTAAACGACTCTTCTTAATTAAAACCGATATAGATGCTTGGCTGCATAATAATCGTAACTCAGGGCGCGCGCTTTTTCGATTTCCTCCATTTTTTGCGCATACGCTTAATCTCTTAATTATAGTTTTACCGGTGAAATAAGTTTTCGTAGTAATTGCTACCCGGGGACGACTATCTTGTAATGAAAAGTACTTTGTTGCATTTTATTGCGCGGTCGTTTAAAACTTTTCATTTAAACACGTGGAATTAATCAACGATTCAGGACATTAATCTCGACATTTTTACCCGTCTTCTTCGTCTCCATTATTTGCTAAAGTTTAAAGACTCGCGACCGGCGTTACCCAACGCTTTTATAGAGACGTCTTTGCAATAAGTGATTTTTGCCGCGCGGCAAAAAGTCTCTCGCGTTATAGCCATCGAAATTTAATAAATATTTGCTCGCAGATTAAGGTAACACATCGCTATCTCGGCATAGGATAGTTAGGCGATACATTAAGGTCTCTTTGTTTATGGCTTGTTGCTAGTAACTACGTGGCTAGATATACCATAAACGCCGGCAGAGAGCTACTAAACTTGCATCTTTATTCCCGACTTGACTTTGCGCTGAGATGCAGGAATTTTTACGACTCCATCACTCGGCTGTCTGTCCTTATCTTGCCTCCTCTCACTTCGGATAAAGGCAACTGGTGCGTTAATTGCGACGTTTGAATTCGCTGCTCGTTCGGCCTTATTCTTATTTGGCGCGGCCGTCCTCTCGCAGCTCCTTTTTTTTCTCTTCGCAGCGATAATTTAAAAGTCGTCGAAAGCCGCGCGGTCCAATTAGTTTTTCTCTCTCGGCCGTTTAATTGAAGGAGGAAAATAGGAGAGCCAGTAGGCTGTATAGGAAGGCTTTCTCCAAAAGCGGAAGCGATTTCGTGCGCCGGACGAGGAGAGCATCGGCGGCGATTCGAGAAGGAGAGAAAAGAAATTAAGATCCACTTTTACTGTTGACGGTAGCGGCCCGCAGCCTGCATTCCCACGATTATCTCGCACAGAAGCGTCTCGGGGAACAAGTGGTAACACACGAAACTATCGGCTGCACCGATCTATCTCGTGGGCCGCTCTCTACGCAAATAATCAATAAAAGGAGGAAAAGGAGAGAGAGGGAGAGAGAGAAAAAGTTTAGCGGCCCGGCGGAACTATCGATCTTGCCCCGTCGGACAGGCAGCTCGTGTGCCCGAGCGCTAAACGCATCGCTCGCTCGCTCGCGAGTCCTTGATAGAGCGATTTCGTCGGAGCCGCATCCAAGTATAGCCTGTCCGCTAACTCGAGAGAGAGAGAGAGAGAGAGAGAGAGAGAGAGAGAGAGAGAGAGAGCGAGAGAGAGAGCGAAAGAAACCAGTCCGCGTGCGGTGCGCGCTCGGCTGACAGTGCAAACAGACCCACAATTTTCTCGATACCCCGGTACTTAAGCAAAGTAACCGTTGGCAGTAACGGGGAGAAAGAGAGAGTGCGCCGATTAGCGAGGGATCGGCCTCCCTGAAGCGGCGGCCCCCGATCGCTTTTCCAGTAAACCGTCGAAAAAAGAGAGCCTCGCTCTCGCGCAGGCGCTTCGCGGTAAAAACAGGCCCTGGAAAAGGCCACCGCTCCCGCCGCCGCCGCCGCCGCCGCATCGCGTGCAGCTCGTTCGTGACGGCTGCTGCTGCTGCCGCTGCTGTACTCCCTCTTTGTCCACGTGACAAAAATCCAGCCTCTTTATTTGATTGAATTTTTCGAAGCTCCGCGAGAGATAATGCCGGCTATTCCCCGGGCGGCGAAAGGAAGCGCATTAGTGGTCGATGCTTTAATTTCCCTCAATTTGCCTGTATGCGTTCTCGGTTCTCCACTCGGCGCGCACTGCGTCGCCCGCGAAATTTTCTGCGTCGCGAGGATTCACCGGGCTCTCGGGGCAAAAAGGGAGTTAGTCACAGTCCGGCAAGTACATTAGGCGAACCTTTAATTACGCGACAGGTAATCATTGCTTTTAAGGAAGAATCAATAGCCCGCCGAGGCTGCAATTATCCTTCGTATCCGTTTTTGCTAAAGATCAATAAAGGGCCTGTTTTTTTTTTTTTTTGCTCTCGAAGCCCACGGAAAAAGAGAGCGGAGGGGCCTGTGCTTAACGAAGGGTTGTCACGCTCCCCGCGGCCGAGAGGGAGTCGCGATATTTTCCTAATTGCGTTTACAAGCCGCTGGGTTTACAAGGCGGCTCTCCGCGCGCGCCACCCACGAAATCGGAAGTCGCGCGCTTCGATAAAATCTATTTCGAACTTATATATAGGCGAGGCAATCGGCCCCGGCCGCGCGGCCGTAAACGCGCGCAATCTATAAGTCGTTCCGAATTGCCACACACGCTACTCTCGCAAAGCCGCAAGTACTCGGAACGATCTCTCATATTTCGAACGACTTCGGCGTAGCTGCTGCTGCTGCCGCTGCTGCTGCTGCTCCTGCCTTTCGTCTCAATTAGCGCGCTTGCAGCCGCCTGCAAGTATATATACGCACGGGCGAGAGAGTCCGGGAATCGGCGGCTTTCCAGGTTCCTGCTTCGCCGGCCGAACAACCACGTGTGTACCGCTTCGCCGCGCGGAGAGATCTCGCCGAGAGAGGTGGTCGCGCGCACGTAATATCGCTCCTTAATGATGTGATCTATCAATCGCTCCCACTGTTTTCTAACTTCTCGGCTTTCTCCGCGGCCGAGAGACTTCCTTCTACCGCCGCGTTTGCAAAACAGCGTGCGGCTGTCTTTGTTTCTACATGGCTGATTAGACGCGGCTCATCGGCACTTTCTCGAATCATTAGACGGCTTTTCTCTCTTTCTCGGCTTCGATTGAAACGTTTTGCCGCGGCGGCTGCTCGTTACGCGGCGCGCTGCAGCCGCGAGACAAATTTCTCTACGAGCACGTCGAGGAAAATCTCTATCGTTCCGTCCGCTTAATTAATCTAATGGTGCTAATTTCTAGGTAAACACCGCGCCGAGAGCGCTAATGAGCGCTTTGGTCTCAGCCATTTTCCACCGCCTTCCACAGTCTTTCATCAAAACAATGCATAAATCTAACCCTTGAATGACCCCCGCAATAATGATCCACTCCGACGACTTGATGATGTAGATTAAACGCCGTTATTCGGTTTAAAAAATCACGCTAAAAGCTGGGCTTAACCATAAAGAGGATACCATTACGGAGCATAAGCAAAAAAGAAGAGCGGCAGGCTCGTAAAACGCGAACATCTCTCTGCTGGCATAAAACTATTTCTAATTGTTGTGAATTAAATTACACAGTTCCACAATTAAGTTTTGAAGAGTCGTGGGGTTTTTTTTTTTTTTTTTTTTTTTTTTTGATGATCAACGAGGTGAACGACCGAATAAATGTGGCATTAGAGATATAATTGACTGTTCGGCTGGGAACCGCGCGCAAGACGGAAGAAACGGCAATAAACTTGTAATTGGTGGGTCAAGCTCTAGTTCAATAAATGGGCTTACGCTATTTGTTACAATTTATGTTGCTCCTACTTTTTAATGATGATTACACGTCCGGCCGGAAAAAATGTCTGGAATCAGTGGAAATGGAAACGCAGGAAAGTCGCTTTTGTCAAAAGGCCGCGGTAAGCACGTCGCCATTATTAATTAAGTACTTTTACTCGGAATAAATCTCTCGTAGGAACGCGTCGGAATATTATCTTTCTCTCTCCCGACTTATCAATATCCTTCAAGTTTAACGCGCTCGTAATTTTGCATCGCGCGCGAGTCGGAGAGCGTATACTTGTAATACCGGCGCACGATTAAGCAATAAATTAAAGTGTAAAAAAAAGTCTTTGTAGTCGCCTGCTGGTAAATTTTCCGGCGCGCGCGCGCCAGAGAGAGAGAGAGAGAGAGACGATAGAAATCGGGCTCCGCATTTGAATTGGATTTATTACTCGCTCGGCTGATTTCTCGCGCTTCGCACAAAACGTCGCGCGCTCGGGGAGAGAGAGAGAGAGACGAACGAGCGGAGGTGTTCATCACGCGAGTGCCTCTCGGTCTCTCGCGCATGCGGCGTAAGGGTCCGTCTCCATTCCGCGCTGCACCTTACACTATTATTACCTGCTCTCCCCCACGAGCAGAGAGAGAGCCTTTGGTGGGCTATTTCCGTGGAAGCGGCGCTCTAGTGGCCCTCGGATCCGGCGGGCCAACGCGAGCGCGGTGCTCGCAATGCGCGAAGAATGCGCAGAAAAAGGCGGCGAGGCCCGGAGACGGAGCGTAAGTTACGAGTACTTGGGAAAAATGCCCGGAGCGCATCTCTCTCTCTCTCGCTCTCGGAGCTCCCTCGCTTAAGGAGAAGCGTTTAATCAGCGGCTTTCTTTGACCCATCGCGCGCGGCTAGGCTGCCGACCGCAAGATCATTCGTGCAAGCAGCAGCCGCTGTTATTTTGCTATTCCCTTTTCATGACGATTTAGGCCTTGGCTCGATATACGTGTGCGGCTGCTCTCTCTCTCTCTCTCTCTCTCTCTCTCTCTCTCTCAGCTCGGCAGCAATCTGCCTCGAGCTCTTTCCAGCTCCTTTTCACATTCATTTTGCGGTTTCCTTTTATTTATATGATTTATCTTAATGAATCATGCGAGAGAGCGCACCGAGCGCAAGAAGCGCCTCTCTCTCTCTCTCTCTCTCTCTTTCAAAGCTGCTCTTTTCGCAAAAAACCAGATACATAGTCTAACTAACCGCAGCGGCAGCGGCGGCGGCGGCGGCATCGCGCCCAATAAAATCGATTCTAATTGCTTTCGCGTCACTGCAGACGGCGGCCTTTATTTTTAGGCGGTAATAAACACGTTTTAACGCTTTTCCATTAAGGCAATGGCCGTCCTCGCATAATCGATTCCGCCTGTATTCCGTTATTCTTCCGAGTGCGTTAGCAATGGGCAGAGCCGGCCGGCTCCGCAGACCAAACAGAATCGGCTTTTACGAAAGAATAACGGAATACTCACGTGGCGGTACATAACACAGAAACGAGAGTCGTCGTCGTCGTCGCAGAGGCGCAGTAAACAGGCCGGCGTTTCACACGATGGTCACCACTGCTCGGAGAGCACACTAAACGTCGCTAAAAATAAGGCGCTAATTCGTCGTCTAGGCCCGTCGTCTGGTTCGCAGCTTAGCCGCGCGGCCGCCCTGGCAATAATAGAGCCGAGAGAAGGTCCGCGCGAGAGATCATTAACGTCTTAAAATGAGTGAAGGGTCTGATCTTCGCCTGGCGTGTTCGCTGCTTGAACTCGATATCCCGCCTGCAGAAATGTCCCTTTCTCGCGGAGAGCTGCGAATGCATTCTTCGCCGACGAGGCCGACTAAGCACACCGGGGCACACCGGAATTTGCGCCCGTCTAGATTGAGAGATATTCGAGCTTATGAGCGTGTGTGTATGTGCGGGAGGGAGCGAGAGAGAGAGAGAGAGAGTGCGTGTGCCCACGTAGAGGGCGCGTGCACGAGTGTGCCGCTGCGCGCGGCGCGACTGCGAGCGATCGGCGGCGGGCGCTGGTGGGAGTCGGCCGAGCGAGCGAAAGAGAGAGAAAGACAGAGAGAGAGAGAGAGCGTTTTTCTGGTGGGGGCAGGCCGCTGCGTGCGGTCCCTGCCTCGACGGACCACCCAAGTCGTCGAGTCAGCGGCAGCGGCTCACTCTTCGCGTATATGTATATACATATATATATGTATATATATATATATATAAACGCCTTGTGCCCACACGACTCTCCCTCTCTCTCGCGCGCACGCGCAGCCGCCGCACGAGAAAGCCCCGAAGTGCCCGGGCGGCGGAGACTCGGGCAAGGACCACCGAACTCGCATTATATTTTCGCGTATTATCGATCACTTTATTAAGCCGGACTATGCGCCCAGGGTATTATGCCCTCCTCCTGCTCCTTTTCGCCGCGGCCGCCGCCGCCGCCGCTGCGCCTTTGACCTCGTTTTTTTATGTAACTGGCCGCCTATGGGCTCCGAGCGGCTACTCCTTATTATCTCATTTGGGGCCGGTAGCGTGGAAGCCGATAATTATATTCCTTCTTTCTCTCTGCATTGCGCGCCAATTTTTTTTTTTTTTCTCTCGCGCTTTTCACCCGAGCTTCCAGCCGATTTTTTTTCGAGCGAATCGTGCGGCGATATAACGTTAAACCGAAATACGACTTGACAAGCCTCGCTCTAACTTACCCGAGGCGGATAGGTTTTTGCGAAACAAGCCGTAGTAAAGTAGAGCCACAATGAGACTTGACACAATGCAGACGTCAGTCGGAGGAGAGAGAGAGAGAGAGAGAAAGAGAGAGTGGACGGTCCTCGCGCTCGAGTCGAAAAGCCACGAAAGCCGCGATTGTTCGACCTCCGGCGATGAAGTATCGCGGACGGAAGTTCAGGGGTCGACGGTGTAAAATCCGCGTGTTACTACCGGTGCGGCTTGGAGAGAGGCGCGTTATAAAGTCGCCAGGACACCTGTTAAGCTCGCGCGCCGAGAAAGAGAGAGCTTACGCGCGGCATAATTCAATTCTTTGGCAACGCTGCGCCGCGGATTGATTTATTATCGGCGTTCTTTTCTCGCTCCGCCGCGCTCTCGCGGGCGTTTTCTTCGCGGCCGCCACGTGAGAACGGCAGATGCTAAGCTCGCTTAGCCGAGAAAATCTATTGTTAAACGCTTTCTAATTTACGTTCTGCCGGGCGGCCGTCTAATTTTTGACGCCACTCGTCGTGGAAGAATTTTGTGTATTTAGGACAAACGGGCAGAGATAAAAAGCGGAGTAGGAAGCGCTCGCGATAAAATTGATAGAGAGAAAAGGCGCGGGGAGTCTTCCCGATAAGACACTTTCATCGAGTCGCATTAATTATTCATGAAATTTCCACCGAGGTCTTTCTTCATTGTCGGACGGGACGTTATAACGGCGCAGCGACAGGCGCGCCCGACGCGCTTACATATCGAGTTTATCCGTATTAATTCACCGTCATAATCGAGAACGGGCCTCGTTTAAATACGTATAACTCGTTCGCTAACGACAGGCGGAGGGAAGAGAGCCCGCGGAGAGGCTGGCGCGCGGGAGCGATTCGTTCAAGGCGAGTATCGCATTCGGTAATGATTTTAAAGGAGAAGAAAACACCTTCATTACCTCCGAGACTCGGCGATCGCGGCGGCGGCGGCGGCGGCGGCGGCCCCGCAAAAAGAGACAAGGGAAAAATGCTAATTACATGACATTCGAACGGACGGCGAAACAAAAACTCCTCTCTCTCGCGCGCGCGTATAAAGGATACGTATGTGTACGTGCGCGAAAAAAGGAAAGCAAACAGACAAGAAGCACGGAGAGATGCATGGAAGCGTGAATTAAAGAAGGAGCGGCAAGAAATCGCGAATAAAAAGATTTATTAGCCGGCCTAGCCTGCGCACGACAGGCAGTCCGTCCGCGATCGGCAGCGTAAGAAGCCCTTAAATTACCAGGGTAATTGGCAGAAACGCTGCAATATTTAATAAAGTTTAACGCACCTGCGCTTACCGCCGACTGAATATACATATAAAAAAAGTACATCGCGGCGCAAAGCCCGCGGAAGACGGGGAGAGAGAGAGAGAAAAAGCGCATAGCGCGCGTCAAAGGTCGAGAGACCGGCGGAAGAGCATCAGCTCTCCGACGCCGATGATGCATCGCCGCGAGTCCGCGCTCCGCCGCTCATTATTGCAATTAGCATGCTAATCCCGCGGCCGAGCATAATGAATAGGAAAAACGAACAGTCGCGGGCTTCCTCCTGGCGATGGAACGCCGCTCTTTTGCGCCGACTTTTCGACCTCTGCCGCGAAAGGGAGAGGGCAGCTATACGCTCCGATCGACGCGTTTATTTTCATTCATTCGACGCGGTAAAACAATCCCCAGAAGCAGCGCGTATTACGGCCGAGCTGCGTTCGAGCCGTAATTTAAAAACAATTAAGCAGAGCGTAAAGTACGTTTTGACATGTTGAATTCGTCGAGCGCCTTCCGCGCGCGCTCGCGCTCGTAATTAAAATTCGTCGCGCGCGTCCTTGCCGAGATCGGTGAACACCCAATTCCATACGTAATTACCGCCGAAAACGAAGAAATTTGCCTCACCAAAGGATCGGCTCTTTCTCTCCCTCGTTTCTTTTCATTCCTTTTTTCCTTTAGCGTCGCCGCGCTGACGTTCGGCCTTTTTTACGTCTCCACTCGGCTCTCACCGAATTGCCCGCCGCTCTCTGTACGTGCACGAGAGAGAGAGAGAAAGAGAGCTGCTCACGGTCAAGATTCCCCCGGTTACAAGAGTGTGCGCCGACACTCGAAAGACGAGCCTCGCTTCTCTTTCTCTCGATTTCGCGCTCGTAAACATAACTACCAGTTCTTATGGGACCAGGTGTGAACATGACGAAAATATCGACGGCCGATTTTCGACGCACGACCGTTTCTCGATGCACTTATGCAATTGCCCGAAAGCTTTGAGGAAATCTCTTTTTGGAAACCTGTATTTTCTGGAAATCCGTCGATTAGTTTAATGGAGACTTTATTTATCAGAGTTGCGACGAGCGACGGCTTATATTCAATTTTCCGTCTTGCGAACGTCTGTTATTAACATTGCGCAATTAACCGATATTCATCTCACCGTGATTTAATGCTAAAATTATAAGGCAGTACAACTAGTCGACAGCTCGTTTTTAAAAAACGCGACAAAGTTCGAGTGTAATAAATAATACTTTTTACTAAACTTGTAATTTATTAAAGGAAGCGCAAAGCCGAGAGAAAAACGTGCGCGAGGCAAAAGTTAAAAAATTTTCATTGTTGCGCAAGCGAGAAAGAGAGAGAGAGAGAGAAAAAAAATTGGTGCTCCCATCCAGGATCTTTTGGTTAATATCGCAAAATTAAAATGCCATAATTTATGGGTCGTTTGAAGTAAACGACGAGTCGGTGCTATCCCCTGAATTATGGCTCCCTTAACTAGACTTGAGTTACGACGAAACGCGGTATGGGAGTGCGGCGCGATTCGTCTTTCGACTTTCCGACTCTTTGACTCGTCTTCCTTTCCTCCTACTACGTCCTCCTTTATCCGGGAACTCCGCGCATCTACAATTAGCCGGTTCCTTTTTTCGCTTCCCCGAGGATTAGGCGCGCGCACGGATATCGGTCGGCGAACCAAAAAGGCCCGTCGTCGCGCTCGTTTCCCCGAAAATATGAGCGAGTCTCGAGGGCTCGCGATCGAGGCAGCTCTCGGCTCGTACAGCGCTACTTGGCTGCCGCCTCTCAGCCCATAAATTTTCGACTCGTTTCCAGAGAAGCGCATGTACGCGCCACCTGTTTCTCCTCTCTTTCTCGCTCGCTCCCTCGGCCGCTGATATCCCCAGCACCTAGGGCTTTTAAGGCGCTCGCGGGTAATAATAGTCCCTTCCTCTCTCTCTCTCGCTCTACGTATAGCGGGCCGCTCGATATTTTCCCCGGCGCGTGTAGTCTGGACGTTGAACCGCGGCGCGCGCGAACGAGAGGGCTATCGCGCCGAGAACGCGGACGAGGCTATTCCCAACGCGGCCCCTCTCTCTAGTCACGTGTCGGCGGCGACGAAAAAAATCCTCTCTCTCTCTCTCTCTCCCTCGCGTTGTATATCGATCACGCGCGATTTTTGCGGAGCCGCAATTAACGCGCGCCGCCGAGGATCCGTCAGAAGCGTAGAGAACGGCGGAGACGACGGCAAATTGGCCCCTCGTTGAAACACGTCGCTGCGGCGAGGAAAGCGGTTTAGCAAACGAGAACGAGCCCGCGTACGTATATACGAAATAACACATTGTGCGCCGCTCGGTTATAAAACTCACGCCATTTTTCCCCGCGAGTAAAGACACGGCGATATAGTCCATATGTCATCACCTGCGAAGCCGAGCCCGCCGAGAGGCTCCACCCACTTCCTGACCGGAAACAATGAGGCCTACGCGGCCTCGCTACATCATCTGCGGCCCGCGTTCAAATTCCTGTCATCTGGGCCCTTTCACGCTCGGCTCTCTCTCTCTCGTCCCGCTTCTCCTCGCGGCAGATATACAATGTTTTCGAGAAATATACGTATATGTGGCGTAAAAAGGAGGAAGCGGGAAAAAGAGAGCTCGGCGATCGCGCGCCTGCATAATGTAACCGCAGCTATTTCATTCACTTAACTCTGACCTCGTTTTCTTTCGGCGGCGGCGCAAGAAAGCCAAGTCGGGAGGTGTGGCGGAGCGCTACACTTTTGTATCTCTTGGCTTTTTCACGTGCCGCGGCGCAAGTATTATCTACCTGCGGAGAGCCGAGAGCCGGGCTGCTTTCCAATGTTTTCGATTGCGATTTCTCGCGGTGTCTATGTGTGTGTGTGTGTGTGTGCAGTGCCTCAAAGCGCTCTCTCGCTGCATTCTCCTTCTAATCATTTTTGCTTATCTGAAATTTGACAGTTATTCGTACTCGGAGCTATTACGGTTTTAATAAAAATGAATTTTATAGCTTAATTAAAGATAAGAGCGGTTTTATTGTAATGTAACGCTATTACGCAACGTTCAAATTCAACGCTCGCCAGAACAAATTCTCGCGGGAAAAACTCGTTTTAACGTCGATTCGTTTATCCGCGAGAGGTAAAGATTCTATTATGCGCGTCGGATTCATCTCCGATTCTGTTCACACGTCCGCGCCGATCGAAACGTTAATTATGGTATTTAAGCGAGTAACCTTTTTTCCTCGATCTAACGCTGAAATCATAGAAAATTGAAACGACTGAATTCGTAATTTCCAGAAATGGGAGTATAAACGTTGCGATTGTAAAGCACACAATGAGGCTCTTGAAAAGCAAATATTCCCCGTACACCGCGGAACGTGCAATTTCAACTCTTAAGAAAGTAAAATGATCATCGATCCTGGTAACTAAGTAACTATCGGCTATTAATGTATACTTATATCGCTTTCTAGGTATATTCTTGAATGTGCCGTTATTATGCAATCAACAAGCACATTGAAGGAAAACTCTCTAGTTCGCATTGTTTTAATGGTCTTTTCAGACATTTTCAATTATGGCAAAAGAAGCGTGTTTTAATAAATAATAACCAATTTCGATGTAAAACTACACGTTAATAAATTACTAAAATAACGATTAAGATAAAACTTTATTTTCCCAGTAAAGTAGCGAGTATTTATTTAATGCGAGAGCCCCGCGATCCAGTATAAAAGAGGAGATGCCTCGTCGAAGGATTTTCCCTGCGAATTAAGATGCACTCGTGAAAAGGCCTACCGCGAGAGAGAGAGAGAGTCTAATTGCACGTTTCCTCCCGGAGCGCGTTAAAGCAGGAAGAGGGCAATTAAATTTTTTGTCGAACGCTTTGACGACTCTGCTTCGATAAAATCGTCGTTCCGGCTTGATTAATGCATTCCTCTACAAGATGTCAGACGCCGCGCGGAGCGATGCGTCGATCGTAAACACACTGTTTTTCAGATACGCACCGCCGTATCCTATTCCCCGACAGACGAGCGGAGAGCAATTTTCCAATGCGCCGCGTGCTTTCGTATTACGTACTTTCTCACCATGGCTGACGCGGTTGAAAAAATATTTGTCGTTAATTATTAATTGTCGAGCGTATACTAATTCTCTTATTTACAAGAAAATCGTGTCAAGTGTTGTTAGTTACTTAATGAAGATACGTTTAAAGCGCATTTAAATCAAATGTAATATTTAACCTAGAAAATAACTCAGAGCAAAAGTTACACTACAACATTTTACGTCACGTTTGAAACAACATAATTTCCAGGTAATGATGCATTGCGGCAGCAACGCGTAATTAGCTAATCTACTTTTTACTGATTCAAATCTGCATTAATAAATTTAATTAACTATTTTACACGCTGAAACACTTGCATTATCATTCCGTTTTCCAGTAAAAGCGATAAATAATTATTAGCCAGACGCGCCGAAGGAACAAATAAAAAAAAGCACGAACGGTCAGAAAAGCGCTGTCCGTGCAAGATGACCATAAACACGCCAGAAACAATTGTTTTTTTACACGTACACTCCCTCTTTCCATCTTGTTTGCAAAACCCTCGCTGTATCGTAAAGCCTGTCCGGCTGGATCTAGCTGGAAAATTACCATGAATCGGGCCGAGTTGTAGTTTTCATTCCGCGATATGCTTAAAGTCGCGGCTTTATGGACCGTAACTCGCTAATTATTTCGTGTAATAATCCGGCTTGCTCGTGCATCTCATCTCTCCTCCGATCTTCCCACTTATAAGTTCGTTTGGGATAATAGCTGCTAATTAAAGTGTTAATGAAATGAAGTGCTCATTGTCGAAAAAAAAAAAACTTGCTCTTATAAGGAGAAACCCTAACTGTAAACTTGGTTGTTGTAGCTAGATACTTGTTCGAAACTACGCTTTATATCCCCTTTACTTGTTTATCTCATAAATATGTTGATCCGCAATGGTAAACATTCTCGGCACGTTTCTAATCGTAATTTTCTTTTCTGTTTCAGGTGAGTACCTTGCTTGCAATGATATTTAAATTATCGTTTCCTGGGTAAGTATAACGAAAATATGGCAATAAATCGATGACGCCGAGATAACAAATACAGGTGCGTTAAAAATCAATGATTCTACCAACGACGAGTGTGGATATTGAGGAAAACATTAGAAAATCATAAAAGTGTACGATAAATCAAACGATTGATCAAATATGTATTGGAAGAAATTGAAAGATTCTTGAAATTCCTGTGTGAAATACACGCAAAAACCGAAGGCCCCTCAAGTTTTTAATTCGTCCGATGGGGGTTCGAAAGCGCGAAAGAATAATCGAGAGTCGGGCTTTTTCCCGCGCGTGCGCGTTTACTCGCGCCGCCGCTCGGGTCATTTATCCTCTTTCCGTAAAACGCGGCGGAACGCTGCGCTGCGCTTCCCTCGGCCGACGGAGCATTCCAGTCATACCTGGAATCGAAGCTAAAACCATAATTAGCACTTTGGTTTAAGGTGCAAACGAACGCCGGAATAAAATAAGAGAAAGGAAGGATGGGGAAGATATAGAGGTGGTTCGTAAGAAAGGAAATTTACGGCCGAATGGATCACGCGCAGCGCCGGTAAGGAAATTTTCGTTAGCAAATAAGTGGAAAAAAGAATCTCTCGATAAACGAAAAGAAAATTTATCGGAGCATCAAGATAAACTGCTTTCGCAAAAGGAGAATGCGAGTCGAACGGCTCTTTTGTCTCCTTCGGTCTATGACTCTGAATCAATGATAAATGACACGCAGACGTCCGTCGCTCGAAATTGTCGTCCTGGAGGAGTAGCCCACGCTCCGACACGGTGCAAAACCGAGCCAAAAGGAGGATAATCGCGAGAGAGAGAAAGAACGGTAGAAGACCGGACCTCCCGCTCGATTGACAATGACCTGGCCCGGGAAGGATCGGCAGTTCTCGCGCTTTCGCCCAGAGGTCAGGCCGACCTTGCCCAGGGGCGAATAGACGGGCGCGGGACGCGTATACACGAGGGAGGGGGGGGGGATAGGTTAATCATCATTAGGAGGAATCCACGTCTCGGAATCCCGGGCCCGCTCGCGCGCGCGTGTTACGATTGTGCACACGCGAAAGCCCATCCGGGGCTAAGCGCGGAGCGTTTATTAAGAGGCTGCTCATAAATTCTCCGCGGCTCGCTCTCGTCCGCTTGCACGCGGGGAGAGGGAGGCAGTGGGAAGTGTTCGTGGGGCCTTCTTTGATCGACAGCTTCAGCCGAGATCGCTCGGCTGCGCGAGCTCTCCGATCCTTTTTTGCCGGGCGCCTAGATTGTAGCCTTGGGCCTGAAATTCACGGAGGGCAGCCGAGACAACCGAGTACTAAGGGTAATCTATTCAAATTATATTGTTCTCCGCATAATTAATTCCTCTAATAAATCAATGCGGGACGATAAATTAGGAATTCACTTTCTTTATTCAAAGTATTTTTGTCTTTTGGACGAAATCAGCTGTTTGTTTGTGATTTCTCTTGGAAATTATTTTTCAATTTTATTTTATATTGTCCGGATATTAAAAAGAAGACAACGCTAATAAAAGCTTATATGCTGATGTTATTATTTCGTATCAAATAAGAACCAGAGTATTATTACGAGACATCTGAAACTCCTGTATTTTATTGCAAGTACTGCTACTGTTTACATATCGAAACTATTTTCGAACGAAAAACTCGACTATCTATTTAAATTGACTGAGAATTTAATTTTAAAAAATTACCAATCGAATTTATTTATAGAAAATCTCTTATCAATTTTTCATCGTAAAGTCCTTCCAATAACTCTTGGACTTTTGCGTGCTTTCTCGGAATTTATTTGAACCACCATCGTAAACAGGCTTACAAGTCTCGCGAGCTTCTCCTCGGCTTGATACATCAATGGCGCAAAACATTTATATGCTGATTAGTCGTCATTTTTGCGCGGCACATCCAGCTCCGCGGCGACGGCGCCGTTTCTTTTTCCAAAGTTCCATTTAAAGAGAGCGGCCGCGACTCGCCTCGCCGACTCGCCGGTACGTCGGAGCTTGGCAGGGCAATATCGCGGCCGGAACGGAGCTTTTGATCGATGCAACATGTTGCTCGACTGGAAAGTTACACGAGCGGTTCTCGCTCTCGGTATGATTCACGCACTAAGCCAAACTGCCCCGCGTGCAGTGATTCCCGATCGCCGCTCCGCGACGTTCGCCTCGTAAAACTGGCACGAGTCGGACGTATACGTTCGCTGACGAGTCAATTCGTCTCGTACTACTGACCTCAAAAATACGCCGTGATGTCATCCTGCAAGCGCGTTTCTTTTCAAAACCGAGAGAGACCGTCGCTGCGTCGCGGAGTTGCAGCGTGCGATTCGTGGAATCGCGGTTTATGACTGAAAATTTTCATTTTTCTCGGTAATTCGGCTTTTAAATCACCGCTCAAATCAGCTCACGCTTCGGTCTTTAAAGCCGAGCGGATTAGCATGTGTTGTAAATATTTATAGCGTCGCGCGTAAAAAAGGATCTCCTCGACGGAGCACACAATAAAAGAAGGGCCCGAGCCGCGCCCGCATATTTAGCCCCAAGAACAAACCGAGTTTTTTCCGCAAAAAATATATAAGACACGAGCCGCGCGGTAATCGTTCTCGCATTCCCCCCGCAGTTTTCGAACGATTCGTTCTCGATTTCGGTGCAGAGCGCATCGGCAGCGTCGGGAGGCCCAATCGGAGCTTATACAGATTAGCGATGCCCGACATTGGCGCTGGTCGATCGGCCGATTCCTTAGGAAATGCTAATTAAACGGGTGTCGGTCGCATTAAAGCATCTAACGGCCTCGGAAAAGGAGAGCGCGCGAGAATAAAAGAGGGCCCCGCCGTAGTTTTGGTAGAGCGAGAGAGAGAGAGAGAGAGAGCAAAGAGCAGAGCAGAGAGCAGAGCGCGAGGAGCGGAGCCTAATGTATGCCAGGGGGCTAGCACGGTGGTCTCGCAAGAGCGTGTGGGTGGTCCGCGTCCTCCCTGCCAAGGCACACTCGCCCCGTCTGTGTGCGCGTACGTGCGCGTACTTACACACGAGCCGAGCGGAGTTACACTTGCCGCGCTCTACGTACGCTATATGTGCTCTATAAGCTCCCCGTAAGCTTTCTTGCGTGCTTCACGCTACTTACATCGCCCCCCTCCCCCTTCGCCCCTCCGCCCGTCGCTGTCTCCTGTCCTGTCCCGGGCATCTCGTCACCGAGTCATGTCCCATATACCACCGCTTGGATCTTCTCCGCTTCTTCGCTCTGCTCCCTTTGCACCGAAGCTGTGCACCCGAGCCCTTTCGCTTTTTGCTCTTTCGCTCATTTTACGGCTCGATTAGGAACGAGAGAGAGAGAGAGCGGGGAATTCTCGATAAAACTCTCGATTCCCCGCTAATTATTCCGTCAAGAGAAGCTCGAGCTCCTCTCTCGCGAGAGTTTAAAGACCCGCATCCGTCCGACGAATCGGTTGACCCGCTCGGGATGTACATCGTCCCGATCATCCCGGTGTACAGTACTACTACCGAGGTGTCGGAACGCGAGCGCGCGCGGCCTCGTCAAAATAAACTATTAACTCTATCGCGCCGCGTCATCGCTTACGGCGTATTACCATTAACCGTTAACTTCTCCGTTCGCGTGTGCGTCTCTGCGAAAATATTCGAGTTGCTTCGTTTTTAGTTCTCTTTGATTTAGCTTTAAAAAACGAAAGCTGGCAATTATCAATTTCGCAGATAAAACTCGGAGGATTCGTCGATCCGAGCGCCGCGCAGCCTTGGACGCTCATTCATAAAAGCCAGTCGGCGGATGATTAAGAATTAGAATAAAAAGTTTAGAGCCGCGCGTTAGATGACATTATATAAAAGAATGATAAAGAGCCCCGCTGAACGACAATGACAAAGCAGCAAAGTCGTTAATGATTTCCCGGAAAGGATTGTAAATCAAGCGAGCATTACCGCTCTCTTTAAAAGCGTTAGCGCCTGCTTTTTTCGACAAAGTGGCAGAGAGGCGCGCGCTCGTATATACAGAGGATAGTTCGTCCTCGGGCGCGTCGCGCCCGGAGAGCAGGGGGGGGGGGAAAGAAGGTATATAGCTGGAAGTGTATCGTGTGTGGCCGATCGCGTATCGCTCAATTGAGTGAGCGCTCGCGTCCTAAAAGGCTCAAAACCGGTCGCCCCGCGAAACGATCGGCCCGGCGCGCCGCCAGTCTGCCTCCGGTTACAGTTTTGACGATTCAATACGTCTCACTCTCCGTCTGCTCGCTCTTTCTCTCTCTCTCTCTCTCTCTCTCTCTCTCTCTCCCTCCGATGCTAAACGGCCTGCGAATGTGTGTATATACGCTCGCGCTCGCTCGCTCGCGCGCGCCTTCTCTTGTTTGCTTTTGCTTCAAGGCGATTGAGACTTAACGAGGCTGAAATCGGAGATGAGAATTTTTACTTGCGCGAACCAATGACACGAGATGGAATTTCGAGATAGTCCTTTTGCCTAGTTTTTCTGTCGAACGCGCTGTCTCCCTCTCGCGCGGGACTCGGAAAGCCTGATTAACATCTGGCGCTGCGACATTGATCGATTTTACATGCTAATTACACGACAAAATTATCTGCGCGTGCATTCGCTTATACCGGGCGGCGCACTTATAAGCGTAAGCCGCGCGCAAGAAGCATCCGAACAAAGTACTCGGAATTCTCGACGTTTAAAAATAGCGGCCGGGCCATCAAGAGAGAGGGAGAGAGAAAAAGAACGAGAGCGAGGAGAGAGGGAGGGAGAGAGAGAGGCATATGAGTTTTATTAATGCGCTGGAGGACAAATTAGTCAGTTGATTGTACGTTTTAATTATAACCGCCTTTCGCTTTCCTCCTCTTCCTGCTTCGCATAAAAAGCGCATAAGCGTATACGAGCGCCGCCGCCGCCGCCGAGTATCAAGTAGTCATAAGTGGATACCCGTAAAAAAAAAAAGAGAAAAAAATAACAGATAAAAAATACGCATCGCTTTCTCAAGGTAGAAAAAGACAATTACATAAATTGCATACTTGTGCAAGAGAGTATATAAGCAGGGAGAAAAGGAAAAAGAGCCCAGGCGGAGAAAGAGACTGTTGCCTGGCATTCAAGAGGACCCTGTCGAGCTCAAGTGTCAAAACGTTGACTTCTTTATTAAGCGAGCCTCGATTCATCCTTCTCCGTTCTCCGCGCGCTTTTTCTTTCTTCCTCGCGCGCCGCTCGGTTCTCTTCTCTCTCTTTCTGCATAATTTAGCAATGCGCGAGGAACTAGAAAAATTGAAAACAACTCTTATGTCGCTTAAAACTTTACAGCCTCGCCGTAAATAGCGAAATAAGCCGCGGATAAAAAGAAAAATGAGCCGCTGCTGGGAAGCGGTATATACATCCCCGCGCGCGTAAAACCGGTAGTCGATGATTTTCGCGCGAAAAGCCCGCGATTGCGCGGCGGTCGTCGCTAATAAACAATTAGAGCGTAGGTAGCGCTTATCGGGAGCGCGGAGGAATTACAGGGAAGGAAATACGCGCAGCGGCGGTCTCTCTCGCTCGGCGCGCGGAATTCGTGTATAATCGCTCGCCGGTCGGCGGTGCGCCTCGGCCGCATCGGTAGAAAAAGAAGCGCGGATGCGGGGCACAATGGCCGACATTGTTGCGCTTAGGCCTGAGAGAATTACGATTGCGCCGGATCGCCTTTGTCTTTTTCTACTTGCCGGGTGGCGAGATCGCAATTTACGTGCCGGGGGATCATTTTTCGCGAAGCGGCAACAGCAGCTCGAACCGCCGAACGGCCCTAATGGGCCTGACAATTAAATTCCATGCTTCGAATCATTTCCGCGGCCGGGAGGGGGAGTCTCTGCCATTAAAGTAGAAAATCACCGGCTTGGACGGGAGAAAAAGGGGGGAAAAAAAGTATAGCGAGAGACTTTATCTACATTCTTATGCGACCGGCTGGTGGGCAATATTTTTTCGGTGACGAGGCACAAGCTAAACCAGCCTCTCCTCGAATCTCTTGTATACAAGGCGCGAGAAAGAGGGAATATGAGAGATGAAGGCGCGATAGAGCAGGACAACGAACCGAGAGAGAGGAGGCCTCGTAATGAAGACGTTTCTCTAGGTTAGGGGAACTTTGACGTTTTTATGGCCCGAGCCGACTCGCCGGCTTTTTTTCTCTCTCTCTCTCTCTCTCTCGTGCTCCATTTCTCTCTGGCTCCTTACGAAAAGTAACGTCGAGGACCGCCGAGATGTTGCGCGCGTTCTCCGGACCGGAACACGCTCCCTCCCCTGACGAGTTTATCATGCCCGAAATAGCGTAATAGCATAGATTTTTGCTTTTACGACTCGTTAAAGCAGACTTAACGATCCCGCCCGTCTCGATGCGCTAATAGCTCTGATTACGGAGAGCCGAAAGCGTTTTACGAGCAAAAGCATGGGATTCGATTGAAAAATTTGTCTAGAGGCGACGTTGGCAGGCGCGTACTCCGGTAGCCTTTGGGCTCTCTGTCGCGTCCGGCTCTCGGTCGAAGTAGTAGGCGGCGCGGGCGGCGGCGCTGCTGGTGGTCCGGCTGCACAGGCGCTTACAAAGGGCCCGTTATTGACATCGCGGGCATTTTATTGGCGAGGCTCGATTACCGCGCGTTCGTGGCTGGTTAGTCGGCCAGGCGGTTTTTATCCTCCCGGGGCCTTTTGCCAGTCTTTCATTCTCTCCTGCACAGCGGCGCAGCAGCAGCCACGGAACGAAGGACCCTCGTAAAGTCGAGTAGGTGCGTCGTTTCAGCGGCCGAGTATCCCGGTGAAACACGACAAAGAGACGCGTGATGGAGAGGTGTAGCGGGAGGGGAGGCAGCCGGCCGCACGCAGGAATTGGCGAGAGGAAAAGGAGCCGCTTGGCTTTAACTCAAATTTCGCCCGGACGCTTATCGTCCGCGGAAGCAGTTTTATGGAGATTGCATTCCCACAGTTGAGGCGAGCCCGAGTCCAGATATATTATATTAAGGGGTCAACGAGACTTTTCTCCGGTAGTCTTGGCTTAGAGAGAGAGAGGCGAGCGGTCTGCGAGCGCAGAGCGCAGATGTAGGTAGCGAAGAGAGCATTGATTCATGTCTGTTTACGTCATCTTCGATTCCCTAAGCCAAACTCTTCCCTCTCCAAAGGATATTTTCAGCTTTTCAGAGAAAAGAAATTCCTTAACGCGGCCCTGATCAATGCATTTCCTTGTCTGGCTAATAATTAACTTTATACGAATTCAATGAACGAGCAGTGCTTCGGGTTTATTTTCGGTAAATAAATGGCCGCAAGAAAATATTGAAACTCGAAAGTGATGGACGCCCGTCGGGTCTCCTATAATAAATGACGTTACAATTCCGGGGCTATAATGAAATTCATACATCGGGATCGTTACCGATTAATCAGCCCGGGATCTCGGATGCTCCCGGGTGATTTGTTTTATTCGGCGGACATTAAAAATTCAATAAACTGCCTCGGCTTGCGGTCAAGAGGCGAAACAAGTTTATTTTCGGTAAGCATATTCCGCGCCTGACACCCCGCAGACTTCTTTGTCCCTGGGAAACATAACCATCCGACTGATCCTGAAAAATTGCGCCAGGTTTTGCGTTTCGATGACGCTCACTTTGTATATCTCAATTAAATTTGATGACCGCTATTAAATTTCAAACTGCGCGATTGTGAATCCCCCTCCTTTTATTGAATCCCGCCAGCAGAACGTCGAGGCGGATATACATTTAGGCTTCGCGCATAATGGAGAGCTTCGCGATATTAGTGATGTAAACCTCGAAAACCAGTTCTCTGAATTGTTAGCTTTGTAGAATAAAGTAAAACGGACCTGACGTTTATTCGCTTTAATGTTTATAAGAGTAGTAAAAATCTCCTTTACGCCGCTCTCCTCGCTATGAGAAGGCAATAACGACAAAAACTTTAATCGGCCCACAAATCAAACACTTTAACCCTGCTTCTTTCTCTCTCTTTGCGGACTTATTTTTGAGTCTAATGCAAGGCGATCGGCGCGCGAGTGTGTCGCTCGATTTTAACGAAAGCCGT
This sequence comes from Ormyrus labotus, assembly GCA_035582975.1. NCBI lineage: Eukaryota > Metazoa > Arthropoda > Insecta > Hymenoptera > Ormyridae > Ormyrus > Ormyrus labotus. Next base: position 20,121,000 of record JAWWEO010000045.1, on the reverse strand, counting down.
AATTCAAGCGGGACGATCGGGGCGCGACGATGACAGGGGGGGCCCTATATGCGCCTGCACGGATCGGTGAATTCCCGGGCGACGTACCTACACCGACGGTATTAGGCGAACTCGAGACGCGGACGAGCGCCGAATTCCTCGAGATTCGCCGGGCGATCGCGTCTTCCGTCGCGGTTAAGCCGCGCGGCCGTGTCATCGTCCAAAGCAGATTAGCCTGAGCCGCAGAGGGGGGGGGGGTGGTTCGATTTGATTTGGTAGCCGGCTATCGCGTTCGGGGATAGGACCTTATGTCAGTTGATCCTGGGATTATCGCTCATTTTACTTTGGCCTTCGCTCCTTTTTATCGTCCTCGTATCGGGCCGCTCGCGTCTCCTTCGCTCTCGCTTATGAATAATGGAAGCTTTATCTGACCAAGTCCAACTTAAGCATACAAAGTTACTTATTGGCCGATAAGGACCGGACCGCGATGCTCGAATAAATTTCAATCTCATTAAAATCGGATCGGCTTCGTCTCTCTCGAAAATACGGGAGCCGCGCGCGAATTTCGCCGCGGCCGAAAAAGTGAAAAGCTCCGCGGGCGGCTGCCGCGCGGGAAAACGAGGCTCTCTCTCTCGGTCGGTAGGCAATCAGTGTAAGTCATTGAAGGGAAAAGGACTGTGGTTACGGGGCAGCGCGCTCTTATGCCCACGCCCGCGGTAATATCGCGCGCATGCGCTATTATTCACGATTATTGGCCGAGGCGCGCGCTTGCGCGAGAGAGAGAGAGAGCTCGTGAAAAAAGGCGCGCCGGGGGGACGAGTCGAGGCTTAAATTATACATTCGGCTTTATGAGAGTGTATGCGATAATTTTGTGGATTTTTCAATTCGCGCGCTCGATGGCCGGGGATTTTTAGGCGAGATCGTGTTCGCTTAATCGAAGGCTATTTTTCACGAGAGAGGCCCCTCTCGCAGTGTTTTATTATTATACGCGCGCCGGGGACCATGAAAAACAATGTAATATGCTAAATTATTTACACTTTCGCGGAGCTTTATGCCCCGGGGGTATTAAGCCGGAGAAATAATTTCCGCGCGTAAAAGGGCTATTTTCTTTTATGATGACCCGAATATCTCATGGGCTTTCTTCTTTTTCGGATTACGGCGCCTTTTCGAAAGTTAATGGTCTTGTTTGTAAAGGATTCTCATTTTCAGGCCGATTATTTAAATTTTTATCACTCGCCGTTTGCTTCGGGAATGCACCTCTGCAAATCACTCCGAAATTCAATCGCGAAATCCTTCCCCGAATTAAGTTTTCGCGCTTTATTGAGATTAAAAAAGACCTGCCCCTTTAACCTGCACGTTACAAGCGATTCCCGCGGAATGAAGCCTTGTGTGTGCAAAATAACAATTTCCGCGAATAACTGCAGCTATGTAAAGTAGAAAACTAAACCAACGAATCAGGCGAATCAACTATTCAGGCGAGCATTACTGTATAGCTTAATCTTTAGAATGAACCTTTCCGCTGCTGCTCGCCTATATAATTACATGCATGCCCGACGACTTGGGAGAGGGATAAAAAACGCCCGGCCGAGTTGGCACCTCTCGGTCTTGTAATATTCACGCGGTAGGTAAAGACGTAGGAGCACAGCTCTCTCTCTTTCCTCCGTGTCTTTTCGCTAATTCGAGCCCCGTGCCGAATATAAACCCCACTTCCGTCGGCCACTTAATGCAGCCTTATCAGCCGCAACCGGCAACGTGATCTCATGCTACTCCCGCTGCATTATTATCATCCTGACGAGAGGCACTTTTTCACACTTCCACTCACTTAGGCCTTTATTGATTCTTTTATCAGTGGCTCTTAAAAAATCCCCCGGAGTCTCGCGCCGATTGAAGACCTCGAAATTTGCGGAGGCTGCGGTATTAATAGCGCACATTAATCCAATGAAAATATTGCGCGATAATTGGAGCATCGAAAAAGGCGCGCGCATAATCAAGTGAGCTCTTCCCCTCTCATTACCGCGAAACGGTCCGTGCAGCGCAGCCGCGACTTTAGCAAATATTAAATCCGCTGCCGGCTCACATGAGCCAAGAAATTAAGCGATTTCCTGCCGAGAGACTCGGCCGCAGACGGCGGTGTGCGCTCCCCGCTCGCGCGCGGCTAAACGACTCGGATTAATCTGTACGAATGCTGCGCGCACCGCGGCGCGCGATCATCGTCGGTACGTAAATTTTCATTAAAGATGCGTTCGAGACGCGCACTGCCCCGAGTCGCCGCCGGGGGATATTGCTCTTTTATTGGACGTCGAGATGCCGGGGAGTTATGGCCGAATATTTCCCGATAAATTTGCGCGGCGCGAGCGCGGTTCTGCCGTTTATCCGGGTTTAATAAACCCGGCGGAGGATCGCGCTTTCTAGCAATGCAAATACCGTAAATTAGAGGCGTGCTACTCGCGTGCCTTTCAATTAAAATTGTTTAGATAAAATAAATACTTTGCGTAACGTCCTCTCCGCGCAATAATGCTTCTTACAACGTTACGTACGAGCCGACGTGTATTAAAGAATCGCGAGCTTCGCTCCGAGGATCGCCGCGCGTTTCTAAAAGCGTTGGAGCAAAAAAGTGTGCTCGCCGCCGCGTCTCGAGAGAGCGGCCGTGCACTCGTCTTGGAAAATACTTGACTGAACTCCAAAATCAATAGGAGAGCCGCGCGCTGACGCCTCCAACAAAGGCACTGCCGAGAATAGCCGGGCAGAAGACAATCGGCGAGAGAGTCGCCGCGCCGCTTGCGAAACGACTCGCTTTTTTGGCACAAATTCGCACGTCCTACGGCTCGGCGCGCTTTTTCTCTCTCTCAGTGCGGGCCGTCGAGACATTATTTGATAGCGAAGCGACAGACGGACGGACGGGCGCGACGAGCGGACGGAAGGCGGAGGGGGCACAGCGACGCGGACGACGACGACGACGACGACGACGACGCGAGGAGATCTGCGGCGTTGGTGGTCCGCTCGAGAGCTGCGATTCGAAACAATGAATTTACTTCATAAATCTCAATTCAGCCGGAGCCCGGGCCCCAATTAAACCTAATCGCGGCGACCGCCGCGCGAGCGACGCACAAGCCGGGCTCTCTTTCCTCTCCCGGAGCACTTTATCTCTCGTTGCCCGACGACGCGCGGCTCTCGCAACGGCTACCGTGCAATCGTTTGCCCGCTATCGCATCGACAATTATCATCGGAGAGCACGAGTCGTCCTTTTTTTTCTCCCCGGATTTATAATATGCCCGTACGCTATTTCGCCGATATAATCGAGTTTTTGGCGCGTCTTTATTCGCGGGGAGGTGACGCGCGCAGCTTTCGCCTCCGAACGCGACGATCGGAATTTATCGTCGCCGTCGATTTTTACTGCGGATCTTATGAGAATTTATTTCGACTGTCAATTTTCATTCAGAGTTACATGTGTATTTGGCGACACTTTGTATAGCGCGTATCTCCGTCTCTCTTGTGCACTGCTGCCTCCGAAAGAGGATGCACCTTTTTGGCGCGAGCATAAATTCATAAATTTACGCTGCAACGATGCAAATTTTATGATCCGCAATTAATTCTAATTACGCGTGCTATCTAAAAATGCAGCCACCGATGTAAAGAAGATATCGTATCGTACAAGAATTATAAAAGTTATTCGAGGAACGTATTCAGATAATATTCGGCGAATCTTTCGAAAACGTTAAAAGCCTCCGTTATCTGGCAGACAAGAGTTACGCTTTAATTTGTCTGCGATATTGAAGCTCAATTCCGTACCAAAAACTCTTTGTTTCAACAGCTAGCTGAAAAAGTGAAAATTCCATTAGTATTAAAATTGCACACACACACAACCGCTCGCGGTGTTGTTGCCTTTGAGGTGCGCGCGCGCGCGCGCGCGTCTTACGGGAGCTTTCGAGGAAGTCGCATTCCCGGAGAGGCCCCTCGAGAATCCCGGACTCGTCTCTCGCTCCTCGGCGCGTTCACCTCGACAAATTGCCCGGTGGCAGTCGCGGAGATATTCGCAAATCGGGCCGGCGACGATCGTCATATCTGGGAAAATTGCCGGTCCTGCCGAAGGAGGAGAGAGAAGCGCGTCGCGCGCTCCAGAAAAAGCGAGAGAGTGACGCGAGCCGAGCCGCGTCGCCGGGATTCCACGGCTCATTTAAATTGACGATAATGGTTTGTTTTGAAGGCTCGTTATTTAGCGATACGCGCCTGCTTTTTTCTACCAAAGCGCTTTACGGGGAAAAATCCAGCCGTATTTATTGCCCTCCGAGCGCCTGGGCTTTTTCTTCAAATCAGCGCGCTTTCCGCCAAAATTATACGCGCACGAATCAATTACTCGCCGGTTAAGTGCCGGTACAGCTATTCTCGATCGAAAAAAGGCCCAGCTCTTGGCATTCCGACTGTATTCGACTCGTCACACCTGCCGCAAGAAAGGACATTATTATTCTCGAAAGATCGACGCCAATTAAATAAAGAAATTTTCGCCGCGAACCTCGTCGCTGCGCAGCCCAAAACAGAGAAAAATAACGAGACTCTCGAAAGTGGCAAAAACCGATGTAAACGGATATCCATCGTGAATAATGATCAGAATTCAGGTTTCTCAGCGAGAAAATGAAAACATAACTAGTAACTCGTGACGCGCTGGGCCGCCTGGAGAAAGAGTCTCTCTCTCGCCTTGTGTCCGCTGCGAGTTAAAAAACGAAGAGCGGCCTAGACTACTCAGGAAGAGAGAGAGGGAGAGAGAAAAAGGTATATCGTGCTCGGCATCGGGGGCCCCGGGGCTACTCGCGAATAATTAATAGCTTAATTTCCACCTTTCAGGAAGTCGTTCCTCTCCGGACGCTCCTCTTTCCTCCTCCTCGCGCTTATGGGAATATAACGCTCTCCGGTTTAGGAGCGCGCGAACGCGCCCGCCAACGGCGAAGACGAAGTGGATGACGAAGGAGTTCTCACCCACATGACACTCAAAACGTATCGAATATCGCCGAGCGCCTCTCTCTCTCTCTCTCCCGTCAAGTGAAATATGCCCGAGCCGAGCCTCGGGCTATGCAATAAAAACTTTAATGTCAACGATATGTATAAGGCGAGCGCACCGGCCTGCTTTTCAGCCTCAATTTATGGCCCAATTGCAAATATTCGCTTTAGCCCTCTTCCACTCTCTCTCCACCCCCGCTCGCCCCGCCAAATCGATAAACGTCTAATGCGACTCGGCTTTCGACGCGGCTTTTCCACGTCGCAGCATCATTTTCTCGGGCAAAACAGAGCCGATGATATACACTCGGAGCCGCCAGGGTTCCCCACTTATTAGCCTAGGTATGAATAAATTATTACGGAGATAAAACTTCCTCCCACCGGTGCAGCCGTATCAATCTTCTGACTCGTAGCCCGAGGAATGTTGCGCTTTGCATTTTGGATTCCAAAATTGTGCCTCCATTGTGTCTCTCCCCGCTGATATCAGATCCTCCCCGAGTCGTCTCGTATTACAGATTCATTATTTCTCTTTTTACGCACATTCTTATTCCCGTCGTCGGAATGCGAGAGCTGGACAGAAAAAGATGGTGCATCGGCCGCATTAGCCTCCGAACAAAGAAAAAAGGGTCAAAAAAAAAGGCGCCGGTAAACGCTGATATTTATATCCGGCACTTTACATCCGCGTCGGCACTCGGAAAATCGGCCTGGAGGGCGCGCGCGCGCGGCGGGGCAAACAAAAGCTGCGCAAGTGCACGGCGTGCGTGCCGGTGGCGTGTATATATTTTCGTCCCGGCCGCGCGGCGCGCGAAATTAAGATGTATCGCCGAATCTGGTGCGGGTAATTTGCATGCGCCTTGACGCCTACGCCACCGGGGCCTTAAACGCGGCCACCCGCGCGATATACGGCTACTCTCCTTTCTTTTCCCGTCGCCCCGCGCTCGATCTGCTCCTTTTTGCACCGACCACTTTTCGAAAAATTTACTCGACGATTCGCAGCAGCAGCAGCAGCACCTTATCCTGCCCGGCTCTTAACGCTCTGTCACACGATATATACACACTCGTTTTGTCGCCCCGAGGCAGAGAGAGAGAGAGCAAAGTCCGATTTTTATATCGGCGGCCGGGCCCGACGCATTGTATTTTATCCTTGGCCAGGATTTTCGATGCAGCAGTTTGTATGATAATTCCGGCTGAGTGAGACGTTATACCGCGCGCGCTTATTTACGCGCGATACGATTCTATCTCAGGCGGGAATCGCGGCTTTACGGCGCTTTTTATATATTTTAAGGAAAAATTTAACGTCATAATAATCAGTAAAATCCCTTTTTACAGTACGCTCGGCTGCTAAAAATGCCTGACGTCGAATGAAAGTGTAAGCGAGTATGTAAAGACCGCGTCGAATGATCTTACAATGTATTTTTATACCGCACGAGAATGTAAATAAAAGCTTCTTAAGTTTATCTCTGTATTTGAAATGAGAAAATTAATAAATCCTCCGGCGAGCTTAAACCAGTACGATAAAAATACACTTAAAACGTTAAAATTCACTAATTATGTTACGTACGGCGCAGTTAATAAACTTGTTTTGGGCTCCCGAGTCATCAAAATATTTCCGCGAGCGTGAAAGCACGCAAAGACGGCGTGTCGCATTCGGATATGTGTGAATGATTTAGGTAGCGTATGAAATTAGCGAGCGCGCTTTTTCCGACTAAATTTTCCAGCTCTCCGTTTTCCTTTGTTCTTTCCGAAGATTTGCGCGCCTTACGCTTACTTGCGTTTTATCTTAACTAATGACATATATATAATAATCAAACGTTTATTCAGTTGAAAAATATAACGTACAGCGAAGAGTAAGCACCGAATTTACGCGACGTCACATATCGGGCTCCCACTGCTTTTCCCCATACGTTATATTAACACATTAGATTTAGCTCGCGTGTCGAGAACCCGTAAGCTCTCGCTCCTTCTTTCCCCCTCGAGAAGCGGAGCAGGGCGGGGGTTGCTATAACAGTTCGCTTTGCTTTAAATGTACTGAGCATGAAGTAGAAAAAGCTGTCCTGCAGCCAAGATAGAGAAGTGCCGGAGGGGCCAATAGCGGCAGGGGACAATTTTGTGGGGGAGTCGCGACGACAATTAGGGTGTGTCGAATTAGAATTCAAGACTTTCGAACAAACAATTTGTAATATTTAGTACGTCAGAATTCCTGGCAGTCAATTTTAGATTAGGTAATTTTAGTCTTTGAATTTTTGGGCAGTGACATTTTGCTTTTTCAATTCTGTTTTCCTCAATAACAGCCAACACAGCAGAGTATTCTAATTCGGATCATTCAAAAGAGCGATGAAATCCTATTGATCGAATAACAAATTTATGAGAAAAGCTTCGTTAGATCAATAGTAAAACAAAAATTTAGAATAGTATTGCATCAAAAATCTACAAAAAGTCATTGACGCAATTTTTTGTTCCTATAACATTTGAATTAGAAGAAACTTGGATTATTTATTTCAAAATTTTAGCACAACTTCCTTCATATTTTATCGTATCCGTAAAACATATCCCAAAGTCAAAACCGAATCCGTAACTCAGATATCAGCTACTCCCCTCGTTAGTAAAAAAGTTAATTTCGCTAGCATTTCTGAAAAATAGGACATTATATACGAATCAAATACGAAATTGACGAATTAAGAAAAAAGCTCTAGCAGCGGACGCTAATAATCATCCGAGTTTAAAACTCCCGGGCAAAGGTCTCAAAAGCCATATGCCCGTCGGGAATAAAGAATCCGGCGAACGTTACGGAAACGATTTTCTTCCGCTCTTAACATCAATCACAAAAGACAAGCCGGTAATCTACTAAGGGCCGGTGGTGTATCTATAACGAGCGCGGCCCGTAAACAGTGCGCATCCGTTCGAGAACGCGTGTAACGAAACCGCGCGCGAGTAATTGAACGCGATACCCGCGTATGATCGATCGCGTCCCGGCTCGAAAAATAAAAAAAATGAAGGAACTCGACCGTCTCTCCGTCCCTCCGCGATTTTCAACGAAAATCCTCTCCCTCTCCCCCCCGTTAATGGATCCTACTGCGAAATGCTTCCTCGGCCGATTTCGCGGGGAGAAAATAGTCCGGGCGAAATTGCGTAATTAATTCTAGATAGCATCATTAATCAGCGGTTCAATGGCCAAGGTGGCAGAAAATTTGAAGAAGAGAGCAGGAAGCGGAGAGAGAGAGAGAGAGAGAGAGGAAGAGCGGACTCGCGAATGCAGGCGGCGTCGCTTTGGCTCCGCCGGCTGAGCACCTCTTTGGCCACACACACTCTCCTCGGTGGCTCCAATTAAGCGGGCAACATTAATTTCAACCACCCGGCCCCGCGGTTATCTCCTTCTCTCCTTCGCCGGCTCTCCGGCTCTCCGCCTCTCCCTCTCTCTCTCTTTCTTTCTCTCTCTCTCTCTCTTTCTCGCGCGTGTTCTCACTCGCTCCGTCCTCTTCTCTCTTTCTCTCCTTTCGTTCTGCACTTCCTACCCTGTCTGCGCTTGTCGCTCGCACGTGGCTTTCGTCGCGCTTTCCTTCTTGCTCTACTTTTTCTGCTCCCTGCCCTTTCTCCCTCTCCCCCCCCCCCTCCCCCTTTGCCCTGCCCGAGCGCTTCTTCTTTCATTCGATAATTGCTGTACTTAGTATTGCTAGTTTTCTCCGTCTCGCTAATCGGCCGACTTTTTCTACTTCCGAGGAATATATATAAATATATCTGTTTAAAAAACACTGCGCGCGCGTTTTGCAATTTTCTCTTTAAAACTCAATCTTCGAACAAATTATTTCGTCGGATAATGATTTTCGAGCGGCGGCGACGCGGCGGCATCGGCGATAATTTATCGCTTCATTCGACGTCGGCGAATATTGCTTTGGAATTTCCAGTATTTCCGCGGCTCTCGAGGTTTTTCCTCGAAACACTCGTTTCCGTTGTTTAATTAGGCCGAGTTGATTTATTCGCCTGGGTAATGAGTTTTCCATCAAGCCGATGTTCCCCTCGACGAGTTGAATGTCACTCGCTAACGCTTCCATTTGTCAAGACTTATTTTCCTGACAAAACTGTTTCCCAAACTTGCCGCTTCTTCGCCTCGTTCGCGCACTTGTCTCTTGTCACTCCAACTCTGGCATTAACGCAAACTCTCTCTCTCTTTCTCTCTCCCTTTCGCCTTCTCTCTTCGTCCCGCGTTACGCTCCAGCTCCTTTACGGTCTGCGCGGCTCTCAAGAATGCGCGAGAGACGAGATATAGTTTAAACATTATAAAATTAGTAATTCAGCCGTCGCTCGTCGTCGCGAGAACGAACGAGGAGGTATACTCCGCAAGGGACGAGAGAGAGAGAGAGAGAGAAAGACGGTGCTTGCGGTTTCGGAAGATCCGCCGCCACGTGACATCCCCGTGAAATTAGTGCGCCGCTTGCGCCGCCAGCCAGCATTCGGAGAGGAATTGCAAATGAGCGCGCGGGCGTGCGCGCTATCTATAAAGCCCCCCCGATCCCGCCTTCGCGATTACGCCTCGAATTCAGGCCTCTAATTGTCGGCGGCGCGCGAGACTGTACAAGATATTTAAACGAGTCAATTTATCAAAGTCTCGCCTCGTCAAATGGATTATCAGTCACGATTCGCGCGGCGGCGGCACTCTTATCGGCCGCCGAGCGGTGTGTGCCGCGCGACACGCCTCGCGCTTCTCTCTTTCTCCCACCGCGGCTCTCTCTCTCTCACTCGGGGAATATGCACGGCCACGTATACGCCAAACCTGAGGCCGCTTGATTGATCGACGAACCAAGAATTATTAGGCTCGCGGACTCGAATTACCGACTAATCGGCCTCGATAAGTGAGTGCTAACGACGCGTTAAATTTATTGCTTTTCCGCTTCTCGGCGCGAATCGCGATCGATTTCCACAATTTTGTAACCGAACCGATCGCTCTTTATTTAAGATATCGGAGGCTAATCGATTAGCCGAACCGTCGCTCTTTCGGCCGTTCGAGCTTAATTGGGCGAGCGAGCGAAATTTTTTTTCAGCCGCGCGCGCAAAACGCACCGATGATCGCTTAAAAAGCTGCTTTTCAGCAGCCGGTCTACTTTACCATACAAAGGAGCGGCAAATATTCTCATGAACGCCGACTAGTTGCCTCAAATTCATTTATCTGCCGAATCATGCATTCGATTGTTCGGCAAACAATAGAGAAGGCCTCTGCGCCAGTTTTGCGCGAAACAATTTGATTCGAAAACGCTATACGCGTAACCCAAAGGTCCAGCTGCGAGCGAGGCAGAAAATGCAGATGGTCGCGCAGAAGGATACAAGCGCCGAGAATAGACCTTAGTGGTAGTGATCTAACGCTTTAACACCAGATCCGATAACTAGATATCGCGCTCAGCCTCTCCTATGTGTACCTCCTCGGGCCTCGAGTCGCTCGTTAAATCGGCGCACGATCTCGCGCGAGTACACGCACACACACGAACACATCCGTACTTTGGAGGCGTTTGTAAGGATCGGCCGGTGTTCTCTCTCTCTCTCTCTCTCCCGCGTGGACGATCGTCGTTAGGAGTCGTTAGAAATGATGTTTATATGCGATATCGTGGGAACGCACCGCGGTCCTTCCACGCGGCTCAATCCAGACGGGCTCGGTTAGTGGTGTGCGCCTCGCTCGCGCGCGGCACCGATTTACGGCTCTGCCCGCGCGGTACGTCGAAACGGGCAATTAATATCAATGTAACGAGCGCGTCGACAAATAATCCCCCCCGCTCCGAGATCAGAGCGCGGGACAGCTTCTGCGCCGAGCGAGAGCGACTGTTGACAAAATTTCTTGCGCCGGCCGTTGCGCGAGCGAGAGGAGCGCTAAAATTAAAAGTAATTGGCTATGATTGCTCCGGGAACGACTCTTTCAAGTCTTTACTTTCTGGAATTCACTCGATTCGCTTTGTAAGCGCGGGGAGCGCGAGCTTTTAATAGAATATAACTTGGATCGTTAAAGAAACAATTGTGCTTGCGCGCACTTTTATGAAGCGCGCGTTTCGCTCGAGTGGAGATCAAACGAATTTATGGAAACTTGAACGTTTTTTAAACTTGTTTCACTGCAGTAATTTGCAGAACGAAATATAACTATAATATTGGATTGATTAAATTAATTATTAATGCAATAGGTAGAATAAAACAAATTTAATTTGAAAAAGCCGACTCGAAATTGCTTCTGTATAAGAGAATGTTGGGTCAGCTGTTGATTGAACCTTCCAAGTGGTCATTCCAGTTACCAAGAATGGAGTGTCGTCAGACGCAGTGTACTGAAAATATACCATTGAAGTTTCACTTCAATTCAAACAAATACGTTATAAAATATGAATGAACGATATCTGTATACTTCAATCTGTACTCGTAACTTTGATCACTCATCGTTAAAAAAAATTTATATTTATTTGAATAAAATAAATCCAACTTTTTTTTCTAAGCAAATTATTAATATAAAAAAAAAACCCAAGCCCATTAAACGCGGCGCCTTGTGTTGTCATAATTGGGCGAAGAACTTAAACAAGATGAAATTACTCAAGGGGAAGAAGCGCAACGCGTGAGCTCGTTTCGTTTGGTTCTTGTATTTCTTTAAGTAAGAATGTCAATTTTAAATGACTCAGAAGATGTTATAAACAGGTCTTAATTCGGACCTCCCAAGAAGATTGCATTCCTGCTCAAGAATCATTAACAGAAAAGATGCATACTTGCCAAACTCTGCCTTATATACGAATATCTTATCAATTTTTACATTTAACAATTCAAAATGCTCGACAATAAAGGCACGTGCAGTACGAGAGCTCAGCCAATTTGTTTAATGCATCGACAATGTTTTTTTATTGCTAAAAATGATAACGATTTCTCAAAATCTTTGTTACTTTACATTTGTAAAAGCATTTTCATAATACACGTTGTAAAAAAAAACATTTTTTTAACATTGGATGCTCTCTTTGTTCCTGCAAGTGTATTCGATAAAGTTTCAAATCTCGCGACGCCGGAACGGCGAGATATTTCGAGAATCCATAAGCCTGACCCGAAAGCTAATAGTTTCACCCAATTATTTCATAAGGCTATAAGCACCGAGTTATATTTCCTAAAGCTCTCGCGTAGATGGCGATCGATTAGAGCTCGAGGTTATATCGTTTTGGTGAAATATTAAATAAGTTGTCAGTTGTCTGCTACGAGCGAAGTGAATTGCGCTACTTGCATGCGATGATGGAAATAAAAAATAAAACTCTGATTGTAATGCCAGGTTTTTTTTTAACTCGGCTCTCTCTATTGTTTCACGTTCACAGCAATATTTTAATTTGAATATTTTCTTTTTGTTCCCAGGACGAAGTAAGTCACATTCGAGTAAGGACCAATACTACCGAGAACGTATTAGCTGAGGAAATATTGTTTGGAGATCGTGAGCTTTTTTAACCTAAATCCTTTACTTACTAACTTTACTATTTCAATCAATAACCTGCTCATTTAATGCTATATTCTATTTGGGCGATTAACATTTTCCTTTGACTGCTTTTATTTGTAATTGAATAAATCAATGAAATCATCCTAATGTAATTTTAATATCAACTTGACAGGCGACGAAAGAAATTTGTTTATTGAAAAACACACTTCGATGTCATGATTACTCAGCTAAAATAACAGTTTTTATGTAAATTTTTAATTCTTTGGAGAAAATAAAAATTGTTCTTGAAAATTCTTAGAAAATCATAGTCAGCGCGTTACGTGCGCGAATAGATTAAAAATTAAATTAATAAATAATTAGCATATCCCGCGAAACGACGCAAAAAACTAGACTGGCTCGTGAGATGATAATCGGCCCATAAAACCGACTACTCTAGATATTTTTTTCAATTAAAACGTTCAAACGACTCGAGGATATAGCTTCGTTCGTTCGAAGCAATTCCACCGGCAAAGATATCTAGAAACGCCACTAATGGAGCAAGAACAAAGTTTTGACTCAAGAGCTAAAACGTCTCTGACCCACTAATCCATCATTAGTGACGTCTATTTCTCGCTTTCTTCGGGAAGCGATCGAGGCTCTCGGGCGCGAAAAAAGGCAGTGCGACCGGTGGAAAAAGCCGCAAGAACGTCTTGATTTTGGATGCCAGGTACATATAAAGGCTCGCGCGCCGGGGAGCGAGTTTCTTGCGGCCGTAAAAACGTCCGGCCGATCGGGACGTGTCGCGAGCTGCGCGGGCCGAGGGAAGTCTCCAAGAATCCCGTCGTATCGATTCAGATAGTCAGCAGCAGCGAGGGCACGGAGAAAGAGAGCTGCTGCCGCCGCCGCCGCCGGAGGCTGCGCTCTATGGTCTTCGTGGAAGCGGCGGCCTGGCCGTGTTTTGTCGCGGGCAAAAAACGCGCGCGCCGCGTATATATATGTATATACATATATACCCGAGCGGATAGAGAGGCTTTTTGTCGCCGGCTGAAGAAATTGCTAATTACGCTCGGCGAGTGGCCGCGATAGCTCATAGTTGTCCGTAGAGAACGAATTAATTACCGCGCGGCCAACTGCAGCCGAGCAGTCCCGAGTGTGCGCCGGACGACGACGACGACGACGTCCCGCTGTGGCTTTTCCACCGATCGGCTTCGTTTGTATAATAGGACCGACTTGCCTTTTGCGCGGCAGAATCTCGAAAATTCTCTAATTGCGCCGCGATTTTTCTCCGGCACTTTTACGCCGAGGCTCTCGAGAGCCGATCCGCGGCGGCCTCGTCGGAGCTCCGCAATCCGACGTGCGTGACGCCCCTCTCTCTCTCTTTCTCCTTTTTCATTTATCCACTTGCGGCACGTTTAAATATCGAGCAAGGATCTAGGAGGAAATAAACGCCTGCCATTTTGCATAATAAATTCTCCGGTAATGTTTTAATTTGCCGCTCGCTTATACTCGCTCGCGGCGCGTTTCCATTTCTCCGCGAGCTGCGCGCGAAAAATTTCCAGGCTCCCCGGGGATGCCGACGAGAGAGCGAGGTGCAATAATTCCGTTACTATCGAATGTCGCTCAGAAGGTCGCTTACGCCTGTGTCGACACGCTTAGCCTCGTTTGGCTAAGTAATGGTCACAGTCGTAATTCAAGCGCTCGGCCGCCGCCGCCGCCGCCGCCGCCGCCACCGCGTCGTTACGTACACCGCGTGTATATCGATAGGATGTGCGGCAGAAATAAAAATACAAGCGCGTTTATTGATTCGAGATTTTCCTGCCGAGGTTCTCTCGTGAAAATTGCAGAGATATTTTCCGCCGATAGCGACGCCGGGATTAACGCGTTCGCGCGGCTCGCCGCATTTGATGTCGTCGTTCTCGTTAAATAAAAAAAAACGTTCACTTATCGCGAGATTTATTGGCTCGGGGAGCGAGAGAGGTGTTTCAAAACTCGCGCCGACGAGCGTTTATTTGCTTTTATTTTTACGCACTCTCGCGCGGCGGCGGCTTCCTTTTTTAACGATCGCCGACGAGAGCCGCGGTTATTAATTTTTCTCTCCTTTTTAACGGCGCGCGGCGCGCACGCAGAACAACGGTAAACGCGATTTTTATTTTGAATAAATTTTATGCGAACAATAAAATTAATAGATTTTAACCGTTCAAGGCGCGCGCGCGCATTTAAGAGCCCGAACGGAAGAAAAAAAAAATTGTTTAAGTATGTGAGCAGCCGAGAATTGACATTAATTAAATGTTCCTCCACCGTATGGTAAAACGGCGAAACCCCCGTTCGCGAATGCATAATTTTTGTGTTTAGCTGGAAATAAAGTATAATTGCAGAAGCGAAACGAGTGCTCAACTAATAAGAGTCATAACGCAAATGAACGTATTAGTCGGCGAGCGGCGATAAAAGATTTGTGTCCGGTATAATCGCGCAATCGCCTAAGCATCCTTCCAGCCGGGGGTAAAAGCAGGCGCCGAGGTAAAAGGCTCGCGCTTACATTTAATTACGCGAAATGCTTTTTCCCGGCGAGCAGGGAGCAACGCGCGTCGGCGCAGCCGCCACAGACAACAGAAATTTCGCTGGCACGTATTATCAGTTGTTGAGAGAGAGAGTTGGCTACAAACGAGGCGCGTAAACGCACGGCGGCTATAGGTAAGTGCGCGCGCGCGCGCATGCGCACCGATTATCTTTTATACGCGCGCGCGCACGCGCTATGACATTAGCGGCAACAGCGAGAAGCGCGCTTATATGGGCTTTTAGCCGTTTACTTTTCGCATCGCGCGCCGCGGCTCGTTCTATGTTAATTTTATAGCAGCAGCGGAGCGCGCCCGGCCTGCCCATTAATCGTCGTTGCCAACAAAAGTGGACGAGGCACAAACAGTTACGAGCAAAAAGCTGCGTTTACCAAAAGCAGATAAATAAAAGCGTGATGAAACACTTTGGGAAAACGCCTGCATCATTTTAAAAAATGAGACCGTCTCGCTGAATTATATGATGTGCGAGAGGACCGGGCTTCTCTCTCTCTGCTGCGTAATACAGTCCGACTTTCGTAAGGTGTAAATTATCGAGGTTCGTTTAATTAATTTGACGTTAAGTCATTATTGAAACAAGCCAAGTATAGTTGATTAAGCAAAAGACTTTTCTATAATCATTCTTTAATTGTCGAAGCCGTAATGACTGCTTTATTTAGCCCGAGCTAAATATTTATAAGTCAAGCTCGACTTTTTTTTGCGCGACTCGGTTCAAATTACCGGTGGTCTAATAATTTAATTGAAGAAAATCACACCTCTTCGGCCGGGGGAAATTATACTTTGATCGCTCGGAATTAGAGCCTGAATTTGCATTATAATCACGAAAAAAGGAGAAGGCAAAAGTGGGATACGCAATAACGAGTCGCTGAAAAATATCCATCTACGCGCGAGGAGTAGCGAGCAGTTTTCTCAAAGTCGATTAATGGCTCGCAGGCAGACTCGTCCACTTTCCCGGAGAGGGAGAGAGAGAGAGGCGTAATTAAGCAACGGCATACTAATAGACGCGCATACCAAAGACGTTCACGAGTCATTCGAAATATCGAGAGCAGCGAGAGAAGATTCGTTGCGCTCTTAGCCCTTCCGTCTAACATCTAACTCAGGGGGTGGACGGGAATTAGTGGTTCCAGGGGGTGGGGAGGCAGCCTGCTCTCGGAGCGGCAGACGTCTTGGCGTTATTGGTTTCTCGGAGGGCCTCACTCACTCGCTGCCGAGTTTCCGGCGAAACTACGCGGCGAGAGACTTTAGCTCGAGTAATTAGACTGCTGTTCGTTATCCCCCGAGCATTTCGCGCTCGGAAACGCGGGAGTAGAGACTCTGCGGTGTCGAAACTTTCGCGCGACTGATGCTGCACGTATTGATCAGGTTCCCGGCGACCTGCTACCACCTTCTCCGTAAGATCCAAGCGATTGAGACATTTTCTCCTTACGGAGGTTTTCTCTCCGCGAAATCGACTCTTTTTTTTCGTCCGCTTTTCTGCTCTGAAAATAAATAATTCTCGAGTAATAAAGTATATACCAGACGCGACGTGTAATTATTGGACGGATTTAGCAATAAAATTATTCGCATTTTATTATAGCTCGCTAGCAACAAAACGACGGTTTAAGGTCCTTTTAGAAAGCTGTAAATAATAATCAAACGTTACAAAATTTATAATATAAAAAATCTTTCCGAGCATCCATCTCTTACGAATGTTGAAACTTGGTATATAAATACTGCGCTAAAACCATTGCGGACTCTATAATTTAACACATCATTTTACGGGCATTATAGTGAGCATTATTTACGTTCTCAAAAGTTAAAACGCAAAATTTATTTAGCAAGACTGCGAAACCGCCGCTGCAGCCTATTTTATCTGACGATGATTTAACATCTGCTTCCACCGCAGTAATTGTCAAAAGTTCAGCGGTGCTTGAAAATTCAACGTTTATCGCGCTGACGCGCACCTCAAATTTATTACAAGCCGTACATAATGCTATCTGAAAAGTTTAGCGCGCATCGGCCAATAATCTCGATACAATTCGCGGATAAGAAGTCAATTTGACTGAACGCTTCATAAATTCCCGTCGCGGTCGACGTGTCGTTCTTTATGTTCGCGCGCCGCCTCCGCTCTTCCTTCACGGGCAGCCGAGATTCGAGGCAGCTTGGGAAAATAAAAGGGGGCGAGCCGAGAGCGCCGAGGGTGAAAAAATAGCTCGAAAACTTTCGGAAGGCAGCGCGCGGCCGATAAATCTCTCGACTGCGCAAGCAACCCGGGGGATAATATTCAATGAACATCGAGCTATTTATTTCCGCGGCGAGGGCAACTGGGAAGTGCAAGATAAGGCCTCGTTCGAGCGTGTAACTTGGCAGGAGAAATCAATACGGCAGTTTAGAATCAATTAAAATATTTGTAAAAATGGAATTCGCCGGCTCGAAAAGAGCGCAATAATAAAAAAGCGGATTGACGGCGCAATTAATAAAGCTGAAAGTGAATAATAGCGAATGTGCAGCGGCGAGCCGGAGAGAAATATATATATATATATATGAAAGTTGGCGAGCAATTTTTTAACGCAGAAATATTCTTATTTCTTCGAGCAATAAAATGTTTAGTTCGTTAAATCCCATATTCCCCTTCTAATCTCGGCTCGGCAGCGCTCCCATGCAGCGATGGATGCAAGTGATAAGCCGCTGTTTGTTGATCGTTATGATTTGATTTATTTGCAATTACCCGGGCGAGCGGCGCAGGCGCGCGGCAAGCGCGGATGTTTGCCCCGTGAATTATTAGTAGATAATATGAACTCTCGCGAGGGGCCCAGGCCGCGGAGCCGGAAAAGATATCCGCGCGAACTTTGTTCGAGGAACGCGCGTACGAGCGAGGCCGGGAGAGTCTTTATTTTTTATTTTTTTTCAACTAGGCAGAGAAACGCGCCTGCGAAGGAGATGAGCTGCTCGGCGGAGCCTCACGCATGCACGCCGGACAGGCCCGAGCCGATGATAATAATGTGCCTGATTTACGGCGAAGATGGACCGACGTGTTAACTCTGAGAAATAGGCCAATAAAGTAGGAGTATGTGTCGAGATTTACTTCGACGATGCCCCGATGCGTTACGGTTGAAATTCACTACAATTTTCTACTCTACCTTATGATTCCTCGTAAACCAAGCGCAAAAACCATTAATACTCTCTCATCCCATTGTTCCTCCGCTTCTCTTCTCTACTTTACGGACTTACTTTCGAAATTCGAAAAACTTTAGACCCTTCAAAGCTAATACAAATAAGCCGCCAGCGTCCGGCTCGAGACTCGGCCCTTTTAACGCTTGCCGAAATTCTGTGTTCCAGGTCCGCGAACGAAACGACCGAAGCGACCGAACCACATACCGCTGACGGCGCCCGAGGAGAAGAGACCTCGCACGGCCTTCAGCGCGGAGCAGCTCGCGAGGCTGAAGCGCGAGTTCGCGGAGAACAAATACCTGACGGAGCAGCGACGCCAGACGCTCTCGAAAGAACTCGGCCTCAACGAGGCGCAGATTAAAATTTGGTTCCAGAACAAGAGGGCGAAAATCAAGAAGGCCAGCGGACAAAAGAATCCCCTGGCCCTTCAGCTGATGGCCCAGGGCCTCTACAACCACTCGACGGTGCCGCTTTCCAAGGCCGAGATGGAGCAGGCCGCCGAGCTCCAGGCCAAGTAAAGCAGACGCGAGACCGAACGAGTAATGGCAAACCAAAACAGTCACTTTGATTACTCGATTCAGGACTGTACTTTGCTGCATCCAACGTTTCGCTCTTTTAGATTTCGAAATCTGGGAATCGCTAAAGTACCACTTGCCTCCTACTCACTAAATGCTGATGAAAAAATACTTTTTGTTTTTCTTCATCTCCAAGTCACTAGTTTCAAATCGAGAGTAGCGCCGGAGAAGCAACGAGAAAAAAGAGTTCCTTATCATACTAATTACTCTCGAAACATGCATTTCACTCTGAAAGTTGTGGATACATTAGAATTTCTTTAGTTGAAAGTGAAAAAAAAATATAACAAAAAATGACGCGAAGCTATTCTGTAAGTCAGTCGCTAGAGATGTTTAGATATAATTTAAATTAATTAAAAAAAACTGAGTGATATAAAATCGTACGATTTGAAAATACTAGGCATAAATTTTATTGAATCATTTGAAAGGTTACCTCAAATTTCAATAATTGTATAAAAATAAAATTACATTACCAGTGCCATTTCTTTCCTGATTATTATATTGCTATGCAAATATGCAAAAATTAATAATTGTAATCGGAAAAATTCTACTTTCTGCGGAGGAGTTTTTCAAAATATAGGTATAAATTACCGGAGCTCAACTAAAATACTTTACAATCATTTTACAAAAAGAACCTTCAAAACTTTTCTTAAGCAAATGTCTTTTATAATCTAATTAAGAAAGCATAAACGACTATTGAAAAGAAAATGTATTGGTAAGAGTTTAGTGATGTCATAAAATATTTCCTCGTCATCTATTATTGACTGTTTTAAAAAGTGTAAATTTTATTAGAGAAAGGCATGCTTAAATTGTGTGATAGCTTTAGGAAAAATAATATAAATTATTCTATAAATAACACGATGCAAAAGCAAGAAGGCAGTCGTCACATAATTTATGAATGCTGTACCGAACCGAAACAAAATTTGTAAAATAGTATAAATATCTTTGCGTAAAATGAATATTTAAAAATTGCGAATAATATATAATCTTCGTTTGTAAAAAAAAAGGACTAATTTAATTGTCATTGTTTTATTTTGGTTTATGTCTTTAGTAGTATATCAAAGAGTACTTTTGTTAAATAAATAAAGATATTGTGGTATTTGTGAGAAATGGGAATGTTTTTGTGACAAAACTGAATTTTTTCGTATGGATCGCGCGAACTTTTCGCGCTCATATGTAGATTCCGTTAATTTATTGTATAAAATGTAAAATAACTTCGAGCGATGATGTAATTGCAATGTGCAATAGAACTATATATACATAACTATATATAGAAAAGTACCTAAAAGGAGAGCGGTCCGAGAAACCGAGGATGAATCGACCATTATAAGATAATCGACCTGTAAATAAAAAAAAGCGCTGATTGCGGCGTCCTTGCTTATAGACTGTTCAAAATAATTTAGTTATTTATTTACCGAATATACATATTCTACAGAGAGACACGTACGTGCGTAAAAAAAACTACACGTTCACTCGAAAATTTGTACGTGTTAAAATTATTTAAAAATTAATTAAATATTCCCAATATAAATCTAAAAACCAAGGCATTCTATTTATTTCGCCCCTCAGTCCCCCCCTCGTCCGATTCCCGCTCGATACGGACCCGCGACGACGGACGTCGCTCGTGGAAAACGCGTGAAAATGGCAAAAAGCGCCGCAGGGGGGAGAAAAGCGTGGGTGTACTAGGTGTAGGTTCGCTACCGTCGGCCGGGGCGGGTCGATCCGGCATTGGGTGCGCGCGCGGCATTTGGCGCATGCCTCGGCGGCGGCTCTCTTTTCCCCCCTCGTGATATCAATTGATTTACAGTCGAAAGGTGGCCATCGCTGATATCAAGCCGGCCACGCCCATGTCAGAGTCTCTACTCTGTCCCTCTCTCTCTCTCTCTCTTGCTCTCGCAGCGCGATACGATCGTGGATACCTCACACCTCATTTAACCCATAACCATCGCGGCAGCGGAACTTTAATCTCCGGCTGAAACGAGTGGAGTCGGCGCACCCTGCCGAAGACCCTCTATACAGCGCCTATCCTTCTCGCTCAGTTTCTTTTCGAGCAGCCTATTTTCTGCGTCAATTGAAAAAGAAGGGCATTCGCCCGTGTCGATCGAATTATATTTTCTGCCTCGCGGCTATAAAAAACGAGACGGATTAAAAAAAAAACTTCCTGTTCGCTCCTTTTTTCCTCTTTCTTATCCTTCGAACTCATCCTGCTGCTGGAACGCTTATGTGTTTATTGCTTAATGCTACACATCTCGGCTTCACGCTCGATGGATTTTATCTGGTCGGCAATCACAAAAATGCTTGCACTTCAAATACCAATAATCGATATACAGCTTCATATAAGCTTGCGGATCTTGTTTAATTATTATGGATTTCTAAAGAGTTTGAGTTAAATTTTTAGTTTCTCGTAATTTCACAGAAAAGCTGTTTAAATTTGATGGGGTTTTCATCGATATCATTGAGCAATTTTAATAAGGGTAAAAAAATAGATGTTACATGAAATTCTAAAATGGCAATGCAAAAGAATATTTCTTATATACATATAATTTTAACAATTTAGTAAAGACGTGTTTGAGTTAATTAAATATTTAAAATACTCACGATAATAACCTGCTCTGAGCCAGCAGTGTATCAATTTTTAACAAAGTTATAATTGCAATGCCACTTTTTGAAGTTTGTTATAAAAAATATATTGGAAATTAGTTTTCAATTGATATTGGCTTTTAATGGGACTTATCAATATCACTAAATATTTTCTACGCTTTTAAATGAATTTAATGATGGCATAAATTTAAAAATTGTAAAATAATTTAAGACTCATTTATAATATAATCTATGACTATTTATTACTGTTATCTAAAATTAATCTGAGTTAATTAGATTTATACTTTCGACAATTTGCATAAAGTTTTTTTCAAAAAAAACATCTAATAAAACTTTTTAAATTCTAATTTCTAATTTTATAGAGACTTAGATTACTATAAAATACTATAAACTATTTTATTGTAAATTTTAACTTCATCAATTATCATAATCTTAATTTATATCAAGTTTAATTTTAAATAATCACGGAGCAACTATAAGAAAAAGCGTTCATTTCCGTTAGTGAAGGAAGCTATAAAATAGAAAAGCTGTTTTTAAAGTTCGATCAACAAAGTCAAAAGCTTGCTGTTTATCGATGTCTTATGCAAATATGTCGATAAATACAGTGAGCATCTCATTATCAATATTTACAAGGATAGTAATCAATCCGTTATAACCACACGAATCTTACATATTTATACTGAAATCCAAAGTAAAATTAATTAATATAATTTTAACTAAGATTTTATACCCGCTTTGTAAAATTCTGATTCTAGATCAATTATATAAAAATTGAATATATAAAAATGAAAAAAATACGAGCTACTAATAGTCATCGGTTGCTAATTTTGTCATGAGAGGTGCAAAAGGTTAAAATGCGCCACCAAGCCCCGATCATGAAAAATAAAATTAATTCCGCTTGGTGGCGCATGTTAACCTTATACACCTCTCATGACAAAATTAGCAACCGATGACTATTAGTAGCTCGTATTTTTTTCATTTTTTATATTCAAATTTTATATAAATTATATAAAATCAAAATATTACCAAACGGATTTAAAATCGTAGTAAAAATTATATTAATATTTTTACTTGAGATTGTTCAAAATTTTCCTTACTGTAAAACTAAAATGTAAAATTAAAATGTAAACATTTTGAAATTGTTTGTGAAATATGGCTTCTCAAATTTACAAAATACAATTTCTTTGCATGTTTTTAATTTTTCATTTTGAAAAGATTATCTACTTTAACAACCATTGAAATTTTTAATTTTTAATATACATTGATTACAGCCATTAAAAAATTTTAATTTTAATGGCTTGAGGATTTTAATTTGTAAGTCTTTATACTATCCCATGTACAGGTACTATGAGTAACTTTATAGAATTTACAATTTAAGTATTTCTGGTACTAAATAAATAAATAAATGTTAAGTTACAGGGTTTACAGCAAATAAAACACTGTGATGTAATAAACAATTTATGATTTTTTCCTCACGGCGTATGGAAAGTTCGTTTTTTAAAAATATCGCTCTCTATTTCTTCTTTTTCAATTATATTTTTTTCATTAATAATTTCAAAAAATAAATTTTCATAATGAATATAATCTTCTACAATGTCCGATAATATACGTTTTGACAATGTAATATACTCATAAAAGTTATTTTATTAGATTTAACATATGTATTTTATCAGAATCTATCGGTTCTTATAAGATTTGATAAGATTTTTTGAGCAGAGAAGATAAATTATGCGTGCTTTAAAAAACTAAATATATATTTAACAATTATAGAATTTGTTAAATTAACAAGAGTAATATGCCAACTTATCCCAAGTTTTCTTTGGGAAATGTTCGGGTCAAACATGGTCAATAAGACAATCCCAAACTTTCATCTGAAAGTAAAAAGAAAATAAAATTTGGAAAAGCTTTTTTTAAAGTATGATCAAACTTTGTGAAAAGGTTTAATTTTTTTCCTCAAAATAGTTACCAAACTTGTGTTAAATTTTGGCAATAATTTCAACATTGTTTTTTTTAAGTCTTTGATTAGGATCACACTAATTTCTTTAGTTTTTTCCCACAATATTATCGAATCGGGAAATCACGCGAGAAAAAGAGAAACACTTTTTTACTTTTTAAATTTCTTTATTTATTTAAACAAAACTTATTTAAAACGAAATTAACCTAATAAAAACGACCAAAAACCAATCAACTTTTGAAACATAAAAAAAGACAACTGCAACTTCAGACATAGTTCCAAACATCTTTGATGTATATATGTCTCATTAGAATAGATTTAAATCGTATCCGTAACAATTTTATCTTGAAAGAAATTAGTAGTGTTAAAAAATTTTCTTTTAACAACGTGAACTTGCATCAAACAAATAAAACTAATAATTTTTATAAAACTAGCTAAATTCAGGCTACGCGCGCTTTATTTTTCATTATGCATAACAGTATAAATTTATTCATTATATACTTTTTTTCATCTTCGAATAAATGCTCAAAAGAAAACTGCTGCTTCACGAATATTCTCCAACGATACTAGCAATGAAACTGAATCATGAGGTTAATTATTTCCTTGCTAATCAATTTTTCTCTAAAATGTGATTTCAAAATTATATTTTTATTCATTTTGTTTCATGATATAAAAAAACTATCGATTTAATAACTTTAATAACTTTAGTAACATTTTTTATGCAGTTAATAAATGCGAGTTACTAAAGGACTTAATAATTGCAGTAGTTGCATAATGATCCGAGATTTTCTCAAAATTTCTTCAATGAGATTAAAAACAGAGAGAGAATTAAAGGAAAACAACAAATTTTTGCTAAAACTGATCGAAAGTTTTGCCGAAGTTAAGTTAAAACTTGTTGAAATTATTGCAAAAATTTAGCAAAAGTTTGATAACTATTTTGAGGAAAAAAACTAAATCTTTTCACAAAGTTTGACCATACTTTGAAAAGAGTTATTTCAAATTTTATTTCCTTTTTACTTTCAGATGGAAGTTCGGGATTGTTTCATTGGCCATGTTTGGCCCGAACATTTCCCAAAGAAAACTTCGGATAAGTTTGGGGTAAACCTAAATATTTTTACTGTTATTTGAATAGTGAACTTTATACACTTCCTCTTATCCAGGTTTTTAGTATATTCTTTTTAGTTTTTGTTATATTAATACCTCGCAGTTAGCCGGTAAGTAATTAAATATTTGTCTAAATGCTTTCATAGAAAATTAATTCCTTTTTTTGAATTTCAATCTTATTCAAAGTAATGTATTTTCAAATGAAAAGGTAATACCCAAATTCAATAATGTGTTAAATAAAAGAATTTTTCAATGCAAATATATTTTGTCTCATGAATAACAATCAAATGAAAGATACGCGATGTTTTTAAGATCAGAACTGCTAAAAAATTGACCAAAAATTCATAAAAGTTAATGAAATTCACGCGGTTAACAAAAACATTTTGAAAGCTTATTTTTTATTACATAAAATAATCATTCTTCATCAAATGACATCGAATTATAATTTTATATAATCTTGCATAATTTTTTAATTAAATAATCTTGACTTTATCGCATACCATTAACGTAAAAACCAAAACTTCAATTTTAATATGCTGTTGATAACATTAATATTCAGTCGCCACTTTAAAGTGATTATTTTAGACAACTTAAGTTGATGAATGTCTCCTACCTATCTGCGAAACACGACAAGCTTTTTTTGCTATCCAAAGAATTCAAAAAGAGCAGAACGAGCCTTTGAGTGCTTATAAAATACTCCTGTAAGGAAGAGCATTCTTGTAGGGATATTTCGTCCGCCCACGAGTTAAAGAGAGTCACTTTGTTTCCGAAAGTCCAAAATTAATAGGCAGTATTAAATTACGAGATAATCGACACGACAGTAAAGACGGAGAAACAGTGGATTCATGACTTAGATGGCTCGTCGATGCTACATCGCGCGCACAAGGGACTTCCGCTTCTCGGGGGCGCGTCGTCGTTGCTGCTGCTGCTGCTGGCTGCTCTTAAAAAGGATGGCTCTTCGTCACGGCAGATATCAGGTATCGAAAGCCAGAGAAGACATCGATATTTCCAACTGTCAGGAGGACAGGCCTCGAAAATGGAAATAATCGGGAACGGCCGGGAGACAGGGACAAGGCAAATACCGAGGACGGTAGCAGAATTTTAGTTTCTTGTCTTATGAGGTACTCGTTCTATTTTAAACATAATACAAAGTACTTTATCTTGTTCAGCTATATCGGCGTTATCTGCATGAAAAAGGATCGGAGGCAGTCTTGAAATAAACAGGAAAAAATAGTTTCGAATGGAAATAGTTGATTTTTTTTTTCCTTTTATTTTTCTTTCGCCGAGTTCACCTTGCATGGAAATTTCTTTTGAATAATAAAAAAATTAATTCTATTGTAAATGTAAATATTTTCCAGTAAAATATTAAGATATAATGGCATCTTTCAATGATATTTACATATTTATAAAAAAAAAAAATTGTTCGGAGTGCATAAAATGTTTTTTAACGAACAGTATAAATAACGTCTTTCTTTTTTACTGCAGAATGCTAAATGTGCAAAACAGCTAAATGAATGATACGATCAATTTACGATACAACAGAAAAGTAACACGCGTCGTTAATCACCGGATGATAAAAAAATTTCAAAATAACTGAATCTAGTTTTGATGCTGAAAAATATGAGAATATCATTTAGAAATGAGAAAAAACAATTAAAATGATAAATATGGGCATTAAAAACACAAAGAGGAACTAGAGTTATCTTCGGCATTCCATTCATTCTATGAGGTTGACGCCTTGTGTCTAAAACTGTATAATATGTCTCTTTCAAACGGGAGTCTCTCGATGAATTAGGGTCTTCTTGTTGCCGTCAAAGTTTGGACCCGACTCATTTCTCAAGAGAATCGTCACTGCTTCCCAAGGCTCGTTGCCGTATTGATGCGTCGGCCGTGTGGCTCGGCGTAACTCAAATACTCCCGGGAGCTCTTTACGCACCGATTTTAACGCACTCGGCTGTCATAAAAAAAAAATCTACGTCTCCATAACATCCAATAAAGGAAAAGAAAACTGCCGGTACACGGAGATGCGAGGCGCAGAAAAGGCGCAGAGTTAGTCGCCGTTAGTCAGCGAGTGGATTTGCAAGCGGTGGATATAGGCATTTGTAAGTAAAATAAGTAAAAAGTAAGGGCCATCAGTCTCCGGTCGGCACGGAGCTCTCGTACGATAATGCGGCGGCGATCCTCGCGCAGCCTGGGCGCAAGAGGCTTGCATCGTGTGTTCGGAGCCTCGAAATGTATGGAAATGAGCTTTGGTCAGTGACTAATAATCGCGCTTGCCGAGCACGTCCGATTACCGCTCTAAGGATCGCGCATTGCCGGCGGAGCCCCGCGCGCGGGAGAGCTGGCAAACCGTCCAATACGTCGCTGTCAGATTAGGATCGCGGACTTGACAGACTCGCGCTTCTGTCTGTCAGTGCGCAGGAGAAGCCTCCTCGCGCGCGCACTCCGGGGTCAAAACCATAGCCGGGAGAGATCCATAGCGGCGATTGTTGCGCTCTTTGTCCTGGAATCCTTACAAATGATTCCTGCCGCGAGCCGACCGCTGCTGCCCCCAGCGGCATTCCTCCTCTGTGCCAAGTGGCCGAAGGTCAAGGCGGAGAATTATGCGCCCTTCCCTCGCCATCGCTGCTTTTTTTCAAAACAATAGCCCCCGCGATGATCAAGGATCCCCATTGAAAAGTCAATCGAAGGCTCGGGGAAAAAGTGGAACGACGAGCCGAGCTCGCCTCTCCGATTACGAAAGTGATCCGAAAATTCCTAGCTAATGCTCGGGCGAGCAGAGAGCGACACGGCGACGGCGAACGATCGACGCCAGGATTAAGAGGAGGATAATAAGTTGCGAGCTGCGAGATCGAGCGGGCAAGATCTCCAAGGATGATCGTCGTTAGCGAAGCATTAGTCGGTACGGTAGCCGATGTCGATGAATGTGCCCGTCAGAAGAAGCGCGCAGCAAACAAAGATAGAGACGGAGGAGGAAGAAGGAGAAAAGCGAAGGAAGATCTGATGCTGACGGGTATTAAAATTAATGGTCAGCTCCGTACGCTGACGTGTCACCTTATACCTCCATGCGTCATTTTGATTGACCAATAAATTATCTCGGAAGGCTGAGCGCGCCGAGAGCGAGAGATGCGAGTGCAGCTCCGAGAGAGCTCACAATTCGTTAGCCGAGCAAAAATACATACAATTTCCAATGTGAAATTGCCGACAAGTCGCTCTCGCTTCAATGGAGCCCCCGATCGCTAAGCCGGCGATACGCGCCAACTCCAATGCACTATTCAAACGAGCCACAGCCAAAGACCGATCGCTCCTTTTGTCGAGACGATTTATTTTCACCTATCGCCTCTGCTTATGACCGAGCGACTCGAGAAAATAATCGCTTTTTAAATATGATTTCGAAAAGAAATTAAAACTTTTTTTGTCGAATTATTTCAGTGGATAGAGCTGTGATTCTTGCTTAGGAGCGGGGCAGGACATGTTTGGAGTCGCGGCTTGTCCGGAGGCGCGGATGCGTAAAAAGGGACATGACACTGCGAAACTAAATACCTGCGGCCTGACCGCGCTGCCAGTGATAAGGCTCTCGGTCCACTCGAAATCTGTCACAAATGCTCTATCCCGAGACGCTCCCATCTTACTTAATTCTCGTTCCTCGGGGTCCATAATGCGAGGGACGCCGATCGTCTTACCGAATCGCTCCGTGCCCCTCTGGCACACCATTTGACTGACGGATTTTTCGAATGATTTTCGAGCAAAGTAATCGATCCATTAGCGTTGATACCTGAGAAAAAAAATATCTAAAATCCTTTTGAAGTTGCGAATTATTAAGATCCTTTAAGCTTTTTCAGTTCTATCAACTGATGTGTAACTAAATATTATGCTAATAATTATTTTTTAAGTGCTAAATAAATTATATTCAGTTTCGCTTTATCTAATTAATAAAAATTAACTGTATACAGAAATATCTAATTCAGTAATGTTGTTGGCATTCAAGGGTCATGATCCCCATAAAAAGTTTGATATAATCTTTTATAAATATTCTAAAGAATTTTAATTAAATTCGAATCGAAGCTATTTATTGTTAGCACACAATCTTTCGATTGCACTGAGCGTGCAAGCAGGCAACTTTAATTACTTTTTTCAAAACCCACATTATAAAAAGGCAAATTTTTGCTAAAAAAAGTTTATTCTGTTCAAAGTGAAGCAGCGAGTTTTTATAAACAATTAATTTTTTTACATTTTTTTCTGTAGAAATGCTCTATACATTACTACAAGGAGACTCTTTTATTATAAATAGAGGTTCAAAAAATTTGATGATGTAAGGTAGTGCTTCATCTATTCAAATAAATGTAAAAAATTTAATTAGTAGTATTTTGTATTTATGATTGCTTCTTCTCAAATGTTTCAAATAACTCTATTTCTCTACTTACAAATTTTTGAAAAGTTTAAAGGAATGTTCATTAACTTGATGAAATGATCTCATAATACATAATTTCAATAATAAAATATGTTTTATTAATCGTTTAAACGATTTACTTAAAAATATGTGCAATAAAATTTTTTTCAAAATAATGAAGTTTTTCCATAATAATCTTAAGTATAATAAGGTATATTAAGCATGAGTTTTCAATTTTAAAATAATTTAATATTTGCAAATTGAATTATACTTATTATAAATTAAACAATTAAGAAACAAATCTCTCAGAATTTCTTTTTATGAAAGAAGAACATATTATATGACGCAATGTTTACAACATTGAATTTTATTGCTGATAAATCTGATTTTATTGCATTTTAAAATCAAAACCATAGTACAGAAATGACGCAAAAATTCTTGCGAACCTAAGGATCAAGCACAATCCGCACTTGATACCCTCGAAATATGAATGCTTAATTGTTTGTATATAAAATCGTCGAATGAAATCTATCGTGTACATATATTAAGTGCAAATGTGGTCGACTAGTCAGATAAAATAAACATTTTAATAAGTAGTTTATTTAGATCAAAAGTTGAAAAGTGATCATCTATAATTTTAATAATTTGAAATGCGATTGATTTGTAAACACAGCAAATTTAAGTAATTAAAATTTCCCAGAATGCATTCTTATAATGCACAAACTGAGATACCTGCATAATAAAACCAACCATTAATCTATTACATCATTAATCAAAAAAGCTTCGTAATGATATAATTTACGAAGCTTTCGTAAAGAAAAACTTGTTGCGTAATTCGAAATTTGAAAGACGTATAACGAAAAAAGATTGCGAGAAACGGCGGGAAAAGCGTAGAGCAGAATATATTTGGTAAACGGCTTGCTTTAAAAATCAGTGCGCTACCGAAAACTTACGAGATCGTGAAAGCAGCAAGCACCAGGCACTTAACGACTCGGACGATAACGACCGTAATTTTCCAATCGAGCCTTCGGCCGCGAAGAGGCGAATACGGAGGAAATCGCGAGTCGCGGCACGTTGTTGAAAAGCGGTGCTCTCTCTCCGAGAGAAGCGCGCAACCGCGAATTACCCGGCGATCATCCCGCCGCAGTCGCCGCCGCCGCCGCCGCCGCCGCCGCCGAGCAGAAGAAGAAAGATGAAGCAGAGAGGAAGAGAGGCTAAGTGAACTAACGCTATTCACTAGACTAATATAATGGAAATGGAATGATCGGGAGGCTCGCGGAGCGAATGAGTCACCTCCTTCGGAATCGAAAGGGGAAAAGGATAAAAGGAGAGAGGAGAGACGGAGACCGCCGCTCTCCCAAGGTATATAACGAAAAGAGGAGGGAAGAGGGAGGCGAAGGGACAGAGAGGCGGCCTGGTGGGGCGAGGAGACTCGCGGTGCAGGCAGTAGTGGGACAGATCGTCGCTGGAACGGGAGAAGCCGCCGGGAGGGAGGTGGGATCCGAAGCCCAGACCACACACGATGCTCCACGCGTCTGCGACTCGGTTACATTGCTTAATTGTAAACGGCCCAGGGGTTCTCAGGCTAAGGAGCCCGGCGCCCGAGGAGCCTCTCGCCGAGCTCTCGAGGAGCCCCAGACGGCCGCGAACAATAAACAACCTTTTTCCTTTATTGCACGCACGCCGGATTAATTGCCTACTTACGGGCTCATTATCATATCTCTCCCCCTCCCGTAATTGCGCCCGCCAAGTGCCGGGAACTAGCTACGAGTCTATAAATAAAGAGCCGATTACAACTTATCCCTCGCAGCTCCATTCGGCTGGAGAAGGCTAAATAATAACCGTAATTGATTCAGCGGCTTTTTTTCCGCCGTCAATTGCCGAGCGACAATCGCTCGTAAACGCGATCGAATTGACAAAGCCGCAACGAGGAAGAGCTGCGACGTCGTCGTCGTCGTCGGTGGCGGCGGCGACGGACCACCGACAAACCGGTAGCTTCTTTGATCAATGGCCTTAAAACATATTTCCGCCGGCTGTCGCGTCGCGCTCTCCTGCCTTTAATTTCGCATACACGCACATGTGCGTGTAAATTTTCGACATTTCTCGCGCGCGGAATAGAGCCCAAAGAGCGAATATCCCCCTTTCCTCCTGCGAGAGAGAGAAGGAGCGGGGAGAAAAGAGAGAAAGCCAGAGCCAAGTGTCTTATCTGTGACGTAATTAATTCCATCGATCTTTATCGGTCGCCGAGCAGGCCGTTCCAACTAATTAAAGCCCGACACATACACACAAACGCCGCCGCTTTGCGGGCCCGCCAAGCGCTCTTTTTACATTTATGAGGCTTTTACTCTTCTTCTTACTTTTTCTCATTATTTCTCCCTATTTTTTTTTTCTTTCGTTTTTTCTTCTCTTTTCGTTAGATCCTCGCTGCCTTTGTCCCGGGCTTTCATCTCCGCTTAAAAATGAGAAGCGACGAAAGAACGGAGCTGCCTTTTCTCCGGCGCTTTTATCTGCTCTGTTTTTTCCTCTCTCTCTCTCTCTCTCTGTCTCTCCTCGGCGTCATAAGTATCCGAGTGGCATTCTTTAAATTTCAGCGGCGCCTCTTAGCATGATAATAGGCTTACATAAGCGAGCTTTAGAAAATGCCTTAGACACCCCGCGCGCCAAGGCTGGGCCTTAGGTGGCTAATGAACCGCGAAATCGGATTTACACCTCGGCCTCTCGTGCACCTAACATCGCGGCGAGATTCGAAGAGCCGATGGAGCTGTATCGATTAGCAATATTTTCGATCCTTGCATTTTTGCCTTGCCAACGATCGAATAGATTCGAAGCTAAACTTTTATCTTCTATACTTCAAAAGTGTTCACAAAGCGCATTTAGAACCTTCCAAGTACGTATTTATTTCTAATTCAAAAATTGTTACATCTGGTAAGGAAAATTCATGTATTTTGTTGCAGCTTAATTTAGGATATGTTTTCTGATACAAGAATATACAGGACACGTCTATTTAGTGTAACGCTTGATTCTTGAAAAGTTATGCGTCCTTTTAGTTAGAGTTTGAAAATAATGGATGTTTGATCAGATCAACTCCCAAATTTTGGATAAATAAACTAATTGTCGAATAGACTTTATTTTTGTTTTAGAAAACACAGCCCAAAGTTAGAACAAAACCGGTGACTCAAACACGTGAGCCTCTCCTTGTAAGTTAAGTATATTTCACGATGCAAAAAAGGAGCGAATTTGATAGGGCGCCGAAGTTGATGAAACTCGTTCCGAATACACAAAGTGATCCAGATCCGGTTTTTCGAGCTTCCGGGAATCGATATTCTGATGCATAAGGGAAAGAACGCCAGACCATTCGTCGCCAGATTTGAAGAACTCGTTTAATGCCAACATGCGCAGCCATTTATAGGACCCACTTATTTTCTTCGGTTTTATCTTAATTAAAAACTGACCAATGCTCTATAATCTTGATACCTCGCAACTCATTTTTTTCATTGACTAATGGCTATATTTAATAGTAATAGTATTATGAGCGAAAGTATTTTTTTTTTATTATTAAACAAGGTTTAATTTCTTTATTAAAATATCCTGTAGAGTATCACCTCGATAATTTCAGTATTAAAATAGTAGAATGTTGTAAAAAACTTTTTGTCAGCTTGAAATTTTAATGAAGAATAGTTATATAATATTAATTGAATTATTTTCATTATGGATAAAGAGTCATTCTTGTGCATTTTTTTTTAAAAAATTGTTTAGTAAACAAATACTAAATAATTTACCGTTATCGAAAAGTTTTTAAGTATTATCGCTTGAACGTTTAAACATTTATTGCCTTAATAAATCAACCGTTTTCAATGAACTTGAAGACATCTATTTGCTTCATTATTCTTTATAAAATAACTAATTAATTTACATTAAACAATTAACTACCTTTCAATATATTAAAAGTACAACCCAATTAAAAATCTAGTTTTACTCCTACCGCCTTCAATTTATAAATAGGTTTACTTTTAAGAAAATCTATAGATTAGAAAATAACGTTTTTTTACCGGTTCAGTCAGTTTTCTACCAGGAACCTTCAATTTCTAGTGTTTTAATTTACGTTTACATCACTTCAATAAACTCGCCTACACGTTTCTATATTCACACTTACCAAATTTCGCGATCCTAACACTTATACTCATTGCCGTTATAGACGCAAAAAGCAATAAAAATAGCTTTTATAGTGTACTAGTGTACTAATTGAAATTTTATGTTATTTTTTATGTAAGCTCTATTGTTTAATTCTACATTAACCAGTATACTGAATAATATATAAAATATTTTTTACGTAGGTTTAGAATCATAAATGTGCATTATTAGCTTAAATATTAGAAACCTGTTCCACAATAATTACGATTTTTCCTAATAACTTTTTCTATTTTTAGAAACTACATTTTTAAGTAAATGGAAAATGCTGCGCAGAGAACTAAATATCAAAGTCAAAATTTCCCGCATCATTAATATTAATAAGAATTCTTCGTAAGGAATAAAGCATTAAATTTATGCCAACAAGGCATACGCGTTATGAGCTATTAATGGCTGTTCTTGCGGTCCGCTGCACATCGAACAAAGTAAGAGTTGTTGACAAACGTGCGGTACGACGACTGCAAGGGTCCTAACATGTTTGGCCGAGGTGATAGTTTAATACGAGCTGTCAACAGGTCTTTGAAGACGGCAACGACGCTGGCAGCTTTTAACGGGACCACCTCGGAGAAAGAACTTAAAAGCGAGAGCCGCGAAGCACCGCGGTAAATGGACTAGTTCCAATGGCTGGATCGAAGCTCGCGCAATTTTTTACGACGATATTAGTTCGAGGCAGCGACGTTCTCTATTTGTTTAAACTCTCGCTCGTTTGTAATAGTCTAAATTTAGAAAATCCGTTTCCTTTTCCGAATTCACGCTGCTCTTTAATTGGCTGCGAAATTGAATGCAAAAAGTAAGGTAGATTTAATTCGAGAATTCGAAGCAGACATTTTTCTTAAACAATGATTATTAACACGCTATGCGGGTAAGAAATCTGCATCGAAGAATCGGACGTTCGAAAAATGTAAAGTAAGATTGGGTGCGCTGCGCCTGCAAACGGTTATCCAGCGAGACACACGGATGCGAGGACACACCCGATTGCTAGGGCGCCGACGCTTTCGAACAAGCGCCCTATACCGATTCGATCGTCTTCGAGTCTGAGAAGAGTTTTCATTTCTTGCGTATTTTAGAACAAAACGGAAGCGTATGAAGGTAATCAAAAGGGAAAATGTTGATAAAGGTATTGTCAAATTTTTAATAAATCTAGGTACCATTTTTCGTAATATTATTTTAGGATTGTTTGAGCAGTAACTCGAGAAATTTAAATAAATTTAAACGATTCATATTGCTAGAGCGTTTATAACACGTTCCATATAAATTCTTTCAAAAATATTAAAATTTTTACAAAATTTTTTACCAAAATTTCAGAAGGCATTACAATACATTATCTTAACGTTGGCCTTTCATCAGTTTCCTGTAACGCTTTGTGAAAAAATTGTAAATGCGTTTTAAAATTTTTGAAAGCATTCACCGTCGCTTTATTTTGCTAGTTACTTTGCTACACGCAATAACTATTTGCTTTATTAACCGAATAAAAGGCGATAGTCTTGCCTCGGGAAAACTAGCCACAATATCGACCAATCCCCGAGTTTGGCTTATTATAAATTACTTATACGCAGCCGAGCTCATATCACGCTCCAGCCACAAGTGTGAGAAATCGTTCGCGGCGCGGAGGAACGGAGAGTAGAGAGAGCGAGAGAGAGAGAGTTAACGCGCGCCGATGAAGCGTAAGTTATTGTTTATGAGTACAACGGAATGATCTATAGTCACGGTTGCCGGGGCGCGATAGCGGCGGACTCGCCGTCGAGAGCAGGAAAGCCCGGGCAACATGGATACGCGCATCGCTTAACCCCATTACCAAGTCCTCGATGCCAGAACACGATCTCAAATAGCAGGCTCGGCCGGGGGGTAGAGGCACTGCGCCGCCTTATCAGAGGAGAAACAGTCGTCCGCTCCTTCCGAAGCTGAGGCACGTTCAATTTTCCTCCTTTCCTCCCGACGAGCCTTATTTTTCTGCGAGCCCCGCCGCCTTCATTAATCAGCCCTTGTCTTACACTGTTTTTCAATCCGACCCCAATTTAACATTCAGTTGTCTTTTAGCTCTATTGATCTGTCGGGCCGTCCGTACAGCAATATACGCCTCTTCGTTTGTGCATTTTTTAGATAAAAGTTTCTTTTCTTCATCGGGACATTCAAATTTTCCATTTCCGCGATTATTTTGCAACGAGTGCGAAAAGGAACAAACAGTCATTTCACAATTTGTTTGACAGGTTTACGTTGATGTTGACGTTTATCTGAAAATTGGCATCAATAAATAAATTAATACTTTAAGAGCTTTTAAAAATTTTGATTTTAAACTTTTGTAAACTTGTGTAAAACTACGACTTTTTAATTCACATAACAAAGATTGTATTATAAAAAAACCTTTACTTTTTGCACTCCGAAGAGACGTTTTAATAAAACTACTACAAGTGCCAAGTATTAAGTATCAAACAGTTGGAAACAGCAAAAATTACACGCGGAAAGCTCCTTTTCCTTTTTTTTCCGACGCAGGAAGGTTCTGGCTGACTCGGTCCTTCTTTTAGGAGCGCGATACAAAGTCAGTGACAGTGGTTGGAGCTCCGCGCGGTAATGGGCGATTTTTTGCTTGATCCGGAGACACAGAGAGAGAGGGAGAGAAGGAGTGAGAGGGAGAAAGAAAGAGAGAGAGAGCAAGCGGCTAACCCTTTAGGCTTTTATTGGGGGCTTAAGCAGAGGAAAGGTGGCTCCGTGATAGATACAAGCAAGCGACGCCAACATGGGTGGCCCTGCCCCATCACGTGATGTACTAGCCACCCCGAAGACATTGGCCGACTACAAAGGAGCGATATCAATCCCGCGGATTCCTATCTAAAGGGCGGATCCTTTTCTTATACCTCTCGAATTTTGGCTGCTCCTTGGCGACCTCGCTGCCTTCGCCGCACGACTGCTTAAACGGACGATTTAAAAAAAGCAGGCCTTAATTGGACACATTGCGCGAACTTCTCCGGCGAAGGTGCTTTTACCATTTTTTTTTTTCGTTATTTTTCTCATTCCGAGCGCTTTTCGTATTTAAATGTGCGGATGCTCTTTTAAAACGAATTCGTTACCGTAAAGCTTTTAAAAAAAAAAGTTTTTCAATTTCCATAAAACGCAGCTCCTCGCGTATGATAATCCAGCTTCGAAAAGCGAAAATCGATCGGAGATAAAAGCCCGCAGTGACGCGCCGAGAAGTTTACGCGATAAAAGCAGTGCAGGAGAGGGAATCCCGTAATTGAAAAACACAGTGTTTCGAGGGGAAAAATCAGCATAAATATACACGCGGCTTAGAGGAAGATGAACTCGAGCCTCGTTGATGCAGCATAATAATAGCCCCGCCAGTCGATCCCCAGCGATACGTAAAGGCTGGCAAGTGGCATATTGTTTCAGCCAGGCCTATCTTTTTCTATCTTCTTCCCGCCCTTCTCTCGCATTGCCGCGTCGACCCTCTCTCGTCTCTCTCCCGGCGTCGAGAGGCGAAAAAGCGTAGGTGACAAATAGCCGGAAAAGTGAGTGTTGTAAGTGGTGCGATTCCGAGATATCAGTGGATTGGCCCGGGGCTTTATATCGCAACCGGGGGGGAGTGTAGTCGGGTGTCGAGAGTCCTGTCATCGCGCCCGGGGGATGAACGGGGGACGAAGGGAGGTATACACACCCGCTCGAGTCAGATTCTGCGGCTCTCTCTCTCTCTCTCCTCCAAGGGTCGCACCCTCCGACGGCAGCTGCGCCTACGCGCCTTCCTTTGATTAAATAACCGCATCGATGAATTGAAACGGAGCGATAAAGGGCGCATGACTCGTGTTTTTCCTCGACTGAGTGCCGGGGGTGCATTTCAATGAGATTCTTAGCGCGAACGGCGCGCAATCAAACATTCAAACGAGTTCTACGAGAAATGCGACTCTCCCGAGTCTTTCCTTCATTTTTCTTTACTTCAATTAACGCTATGACTTGACTATCCTGCATAGCTGTTTGCTCGCGAAAACGTAAACGCCGTTAATTACGGACGGCGACGATTGCTCCTCGCCCAGAAGTTTACCGACTATGAGATAAGCACGTCTGACGCTATTTTCTTTGTGAATTGCAAATTAATTTAGAGGGAGTTTGGGAGAATATTTGTAAGTCTGTGCAATCAACTTTAACTTTATAACTTTAAAGCGATTTAGCATTTATTATTTATTTATTTTGTTAATTTGGAAGGATGAAAAAGATTTGCGAGAGAAAATGTTTAAAACTATTTTTTACGACTTTTCATAGAAAAATTCCTTAATTTTAAAAAGGTTATTTAGCATTGGCTTGTGTATGCACATAAGAAAATGGAACACATTTCAATTTTGCAGAATTTAGCATAGCCCAATATATCTACACATAAATTTTACCAATGCTAAATATGCACAATGTTTAAGTGTACAATTCTTATGTGCATGAACAACACGTTGGTTATTTTTCATGTCAACATATATCTGTGTTTATTTACAATCTCTCGAGAATGCTTTGACCGATTTTGATCGGAAAAGGATTCGTTTTCTTCGTCTTTCAAGAAGCTTCCAAGCTCAACAACTTTTTTTAGTTGATTTTATTTTCTGTATTTGTATATTATTTTATTTATAAATGAATAAATACATTTCGAAGCACTTTAATTGATCAAAATTTCAAAAAATTATTAGCAAGTAGGTTAATGATAAAAAAATTATTTTTTTAGAAAAAGTGCGTTTTTATTATCGCGTATAAATATCTTTATGGAACTTTCCAGAGAGATGGCTTTCTTACATCTTTATGGTAGTACGTAAGGTTTAAATTTAGAATTTAAAAAAAGTTCGTATCTTTGAATTACTTAAATCTGCCAATGCAAATAACAAATATATGTAAAAGTATAACTAATATTTGAATTTGTATTTATTGAAACGAGAAAACATACATAGGTAGGTAAATCCTATAGAAGGTAAACTTAGTTACCTGTACATAGGTACACCTTAAAATCTAAGGCTCACAACTAAATAAAGTAAATAATAAAGTTAATATTTTATAAACTATATATTTTAACAAAGTTAATCAACATTTCATAATTAGAGTCTTTACCCAGAAACAATGAAACTTTCTATTTTGTTTTTAATATTGTTTTTGCTTAAATTTAAGCACTTCAGCTCCTTTGGTAAGCTGTTAAATGTCTTAATTGCTACTACATAACTATTCTTATCACTTATCACTTTTTTATTTTTGGTAATATTATATTCACTTATACCTAGTCTTTGATGTATTTTTTAGATACATTCCCTATATATACAAGAAAAAAATTAAAAACTCAATTTACCACAATGATGCAATTTGAAATATCAATTATCAAAGACAAACGTCGTTTCGCTATCATAAACATTTTTATTTTCTATCCGATTTAAATGTGTAAGGGCTCATTTTGTTAATCTATGAATTTATCGTGGGAAATTAAAATATAATTTAGAAGAAGAAAGTTGTACTTAATTGTTTACATATCCTAATGCGTTTTTATATAAAGAATTTATACAAGGATTAACTTTCTTATGATATTTAGGAAATGATTTTATATATGAAATTGAAATACATAGGGTAATTAGCATACAACATAAGATATAGATATTGTGAGCAATGCGTTACGTACTTCAAATTATTCCAAGAAAATACGTTTTAGTTTTTAAACGATAGCAGGAAAGCATATAGTAAGAATTATACGGATGGAAAATCCTCTCTTAAAAAGATGATGAGTTCCCGAGTGATGGCAAACTAGTCGTGATTTGATTAGCTCTCTCTGATTACACAGTCACGTAAGACGAAGTCACGCTTGAATTTAAATTATACCGAAAGCTTTCATTACTTAGCAGAAACAATAAAAGTAAATACGATATTAAAATTTCGCAAAAACTATTAAGTAATTAAATTATTTATTAAGTCTATTTAAAGTTTTGTAAGAGAAAGTTTTGTGAGCGATTTATTGTAATAATGATACAAGTATAAAAGATACGCGCAGCATGTTTTAAATTCCATTGCACCGCAATAGAAGAAAGGAACTTGCGGCTGTTAAAATTTAATCGACATCGCATACTTGATAAACCTAGCATAATCAGGGTATTGTTTTTTTTTCAAAGATTATTAAAAGTCTTTTTACAGAAAATACAAAATCTGATACAGTCAAAGAACAAATATTTGCAGAAATGTTTAACCCTCCTGAGAGCTCATTATCGGTTTATTCACGAAAGCATTCCTGAAAATCGTTACTAACAAAACAGTTGACAAAACGATTCGAGTGCTTGGAGTGCCTTTAAAAATTTGAGAAAGTCCTTTATTGATTAAGTGGACTGCTTAGAAGTAATCATATCGATCGCAAAATACCAGAAGGGTTATACGAGAAGCAAAAAGCGATAAAGGAAGAGGAATTCGTAGGTATAGATATAGCGAGTGTACGTCTCTAGTAGTGTAGCAAAGTAGCGCTCTTAACTTTAGG
Organism: Ormyrus labotus; assembly: GCA_035582975.1. Taxonomy (NCBI): domain Eukaryota; kingdom Metazoa; phylum Arthropoda; class Insecta; order Hymenoptera; family Ormyridae; genus Ormyrus; species Ormyrus labotus. Next base: position 20,081,629 of record JAWWEO010000045.1, on the reverse strand, counting down.
AACTCGAGGAGCAGTTTTTACGAGCGGTACGTGTCTATTAGCCTCATTACCTCTTCTCGTGGGGTAAACGACGCCACCCGTTATATTGCCTGGCATCTCGCACCCTCTTTACCCCCGGGGAGCTCCCTTTTAAAGCGAGCTCTCTTACTCTCTCTCTCTCTCTCTCCGCTAATCGCGACAAAAATGCACGAACCGTACTGCCTGGAAAATTATTCCGCTAAAGGGAATTTAAATTTTCCGTGAATAATGGCTTTGCCCAAAAACTCACTTTACCCCGCGCCAGCCGGGCTATTAACTTTTAACCTCTTTTATTACCAGCGACTCGCGTAAAAACGCAAAAAAAATTCCGGGAAAATGTACATTTGCCGGCGCTTTAAAAGCAGTCGGAACACTCGACAGATCTACGCGTATCGGCGTGGCGTCGAAAAAGAGGGGCAGATTGAAAAATAAATTCTTTCACGCGACATCCGTCCGCCTTGCATATCGATGATGTCTTTGAGATTGGATACGCGGGACGCACTCGATTGGAAGGCAGGCAGTAACGAAAGCTACTCTCGCTCTCACCCCCCGATGGGCGCAAAATTCTTTTTCGAGCTTTATTGTCTCTCTCTCCCCGGCGGCGTGGCGGATTCGTCACGGCCGCGCCCGCCACGGCTCAAAAATCCAAGTTGATTAAATTTTTGATCAAATTACTTCGAGTTAAATAAACATCGCGGCGGCCGGAAAGGCTCTCCTCCAAACGCGGCGATACAGTCGATATCGAGGGGGAGAGCCCGACGCTGCCTGCGTACGTGCGGGCATTTCCACCCTCGTTCGCGCCGACGCGCTTTGTGCCTGCGGGCGTCAAATTCCTGGGGCGCGACGCTCTGAAAAATCTACGCTTTCCAGCGATTTTTTTTCTCTCTCTCTCTCTCTCTCTCCTTCAATTTCGTCGTCGTGAAAAGCGACGATTAGCTGCAAAACTCGCGTAAAAAGCTCGTCATGAATCTGCGAGGGGGACGAGAGCGCCCGACGGGCTGATGGGTAATTGTTTCCAACTATTTCAATCGAGCCTAATCCCCGTTTCAGCGAATCATGGGATCTCGCCCGGCGAAAAGGAAGCCGCCTCTCCCGCACGAGCTGCGGAATTAGCATGCGATTCGAGCAGCTTCTGTCAGAGAGCGAGATACAACGAGCCTATCTGTCTTCGGGGACATAATAAGAAAAAAGAGTGGCGGGGCGAAAGGCGAAAAAAGGGGGGCCGGGAGGAGCGAGAAAGAGGTCCCGATTACGGCTCTCGCGTATTCTTTTAATTACCGAAGTCCTTTGGGCTCCAAAACGAAACGTTTCCTTTTTAATTGCGTGCTCAGGGCTCCGGCCTGACATTCCGAAATCGTTCTTTCAAAGAATTTAATTACTGCACACGCCGCGCGCTGTGCCTCTCCGCTCTCGAGAGAGCCGACGAGAGACCTCGGTACCTGCATTACCAACCGTTTTGTAACGCCGCTATTGCCCCGACTCGGCGAAATGGACATGACATAAAGTTTTATTGCTATGACAATAAGGCCTTGAAAATACGACTTTTTTTCCTCTCCTCCATCTCCTCGTTTTCCCACTTTTATACCTCCGGCTCTCCTGCAAGCTCCGGCTGCCTGGCTTTCCCTCTGCTACAATTTCAACCTGCAACGTTTTAATAAATTTGTCGATTATTCTCCCAGTCCTCTCTAGCGTGCCGCGTTAATAAAAGTCTATTACATAAAGAAAGGAAAAATGTCTAACCAAATTGCACTGATACTACTGAAGCGGAGCTCGAGCGGAAAATGTGATTGAAAATGATATTAATGCCCGGCGGTTCCTTTGGACGTTAACTCTCTATACAGACGGCAACGTTGATCGAGGCGCTCGAAAGCGCTTCGCCGCGGAGAGTAAAAAGCGGCGCTATTATAAAAGTGACATAAAGGAGTTCGGGGAAGAGAGGATCGCAATGCAGGTGAAAAATTAGAACAATCATCCACGGCCGTGCGCGAGATCCGCGAAAGTATGCGCCGAGAGCGCTTTAGTGTTATTGATGCAGCTCGGCGTATATATAAAAGTGTAAAAACCAGCCGAACGTACTCATAAAACAAATTGAATGTTGCAAATGGCGAGGCCGAGGGAAAAGGTGAAAAGGGAGACTGGTAGGAGGTAATTTGTTGAGCTCGAGCCCGTCTTTTTACCCGCGCGACGTTCCCGTCGGGAATGAATCGGCTCCGACGCGAGAGGAGGGGGGACGAGGCAACGAAAAAAAGAAGAAAAAAAAAATTGCGCTCGCGCGCAAGCAATCGGTCACTGATTTGGCCGAATCCATACTTCGGAGTCCCCCCGCATTAATGACCCAAGGAGCATTCCTGCGCTCGGAGATGCCGGCGCGATCACTTTCTCTCCTTCCTCCCTTAGGAATCCCTCTCGCGCTCTCCTTTCATCCGCGCTCTCTCTCTCTCTCTCTTTTGCGCGCAGCTTCTTTTTCTCTCGCAGTATTCCCGCGCGCGCGCGATCACGTTGGGTGGTCTCACCACTCCTGGCGACTCGCTCGCTCGGTCCCCCTTATACGACCGCTTGCGCGCGAGCTCCTTCTTTCTCCCATACGTACTTTATACGCGATCCTCTCTCTCTCTCCCCCTCCCGCTCTTTCTTTCTTTGCCTCTCTCTTCTCCTCGCGAGCGCTCCTCTCTTTGCTTTCTGCGACGACGACGACGACGACGACGACGACGACGACGTGTACCGGACACACGCGCAACCTTTATGCCCTTTATGCCCGGAGGCGCGTTACGCGCGCGGCAGCCCCCTTTTCGTCACCGCCGCCGGGACCATAAGGACCCAAAGGGGTATCGTGTTTCCGATTTCTTTTTAAAAGCCCCGCACCTCAGCTCGAGTCTGCCTCCTGCCTCCGATAACGAGTAACTGCTTATTCAGGCCCGCTTCGCTCAAATAGCTTCTTTAGCGCGCTTTCCTCGCTCGACGAGCTTGCTTCGTTTCGCGCGCGCAAGCACATTTATGACGCTTTTCATTAGGAAACAGCCATTATTCCGCGCGAGCGGAAGCCTTCGGAAATACACGCGCTAACAGGCTTGAAATTAGCAAAAGTCGAAAGAGCGCCGGAGGTCGCAAGGGAGGAGGAAGCAATCCGGTAGCTAGGAGCGGCAAAGCGCCGCCGAGAGCGGGAAAGTAGTCGGCCGTGTGTCATCCGTCCTTCGCCGCGCCGTGCGAATCCAGCTGCTTGCTATTCTTTCTCCGCAGTGTTTTACGCCACCGCGACCAATTGTTTCATTAAGTCGGACTGAAAGAGGCACAAATAGGGTAGGGAAGCTTTAAATGCTCTTGTATATATATCGACGCTCGTCGGCGGCCGCGGCCCGATGCATGTCCAATCGTCACATCCGCGATATATATATCTGTATATAGCAGAAGGCTCCGAGAGGATATACGCGGGGAGAGATAAGGCGACTCTCTCGCGGCGGAGCATGGCGGAACGATCGTTTTTCGATGCTCTCGCTGCGTGCCGAACCGCCGGGGAACGGACGACTCAACAAGAGAAAAAATTAGCAAACAATGGAACTTAACACGAGGCTATGCAATTAACGGCACACTCAAAAGAACGCTTCGCTTTTGTCTTTCTCTCTTTCTTTCTTTCTTTCTTTCTTTCTTTCTTTGCATCCTTGCAAAATTAGCCGGCTATGAACATTTCAGCCAATAATATCGAGCTCCGTTCCATTGTACTCCAATTGAGCCGTCGGCCACAACGACGCAGGCGGAAAAAGAGACTCGGCGCGGGATAATTAAAAGGCCGGAAAAGTTTGCTTATTTACGCGGGATTTTCATCATGTCCCGGGCGGCGGCGCGCCACCCAGTCTCGCCTCGGCGCGAAGCTATACTCCCTCTGCACCCACGGCATTCGCGAGGACTTGTACGCTTTTAACCGGGGTATTTCAGCTCGTTAGGATAACGAGGATCTAATATCGCGTTCGCACAGCCCGCGGCCAATTACGCTTTCGGCGCGAGAGCCGCGCGCGCTTTCGGCGGGATCCAACGAGCCGCGCGACGACGCCGCGACGACGGCCGCCGCGCCGGAAAGCACCGAGGAAGATGCATCGTTCTGGAGCCGAGCGCCGAGCCGTGATCTATGGTGAGACATCTGCCGCAGATCATAAGCGACACATTTATGGGCAGCTAATTGCGACGCCGCGCGCGGCCTTTTATTTTCCCGCGAGGGGGCTATTTTTCCGAGGGCCCGCTAGTCGTTCTTTCGCCCCTTCGGGACGAGCTCTTTCATTTCCGAAAATTGCCACGGTAAATTATCGCTCGCTGCCGCCGCCCACGCGCTTTCCTCTCAAGCGCTCATTATACTTTCAGAGCTCTTTCAGTTTTACCTCGAACCGCGCCGCGCTCAACTTCCAAATCAATTGGAAATATTTCGCTTCTTCAGTCGATCGGCAGTTTTATATTTTAAAACTTTTGTCGACGTCGCGCACAAAGGACGTTGGCGTTATTTTTATTGCCCGTCGCTCGAGAGTCTAGTCGTGTAGGTGCGCCAAATCGGCATAAACGCGCACAAAGCTGTAAACATCAAAGGTTCTCATCGTTCGACGTCGGCAGAGATGCGTGCCACGGCGCGGATCGTTTAGCGCGTTTTTCTCAGACCCCGAGAAATTATTGCTCGGCGAAGATATTTATTGGACGGGTGTGCCGGAAACGCGGCTGCTTTAGCGAGCTCGCCGAGAAGCGTTAAATCGATGAAAGAATGGTGTTGCGGAACGTGGCGTTAGCCGAGATTCTGCGATGACGCCTTCGGCGAGTAAATTTAGATTTTGCGAAATTCTCAAACGTCGCGCGCTCTTTTCAAGCCCGCTTGATGAAATGCTGACTGCTCGAACGTGAATTGGAAGGGAAATTTGTTCCCGGCTAAATAAATGCCACTCGCTAAATTAGTTCAAATTTATCCTCGCGCAGCTTTATTTCTACCTAGAAAATACTTTGCTTATAACGAACATGTGTTGCCTGACTCTTTTTTAGTATAACTGAGCATGCAATGGAACCTTCTAATAATATGTTAAATAATTTAAACTAAATAAATTTACTTACTCAATTTACACTTTTTAAAAGAGCACTATCGAAAAATTTACGCTTAAAATAAAAGTATTGAAAAAGTGCGATCGGAAAAACTGAATTCCCGATAAACGTGATTTGATTGGCTAAATTAAAAAGAAAATCGGTAAAGTATGAGTCGATTTGTTTTGATCATGGTAATTTATTAATCTTAAAATTTTAAAACTGAAACTCAATAATAAGTAAAATTGTTTAATAAAAGACAGCGTTGGTTAAAAAAATTATGCACGGTAGAAACGATCACCAACACTTGGCCAAGTCATACCCCAGTTTGAATAAAAGTGACTAAAATATTAGGCAACTATTGTGCTTACATTTATACAAGCTCTGCAAAAAACAATGCTTTTAGCGTTTGATATGGCCAACAGACAGTGAAGAATAATATAATTTATCACTTATTATTAGAACTAAATCCAAGCTTTTCAAACTAGATCTAAATTTTTCATTTTTTTTAATTTTTTGACTCTACAGTTTTTCACTAGTCGTTTTTTACTCATAGTTATTTTTTATATTAGATTCTTGTTTTATGACTAGTACACATACTTTAACAAAATAGTAATCTCACACTAATCTTATTATATTGCGATTAGTTTTCGATAAAAATAACTAATTGTGGAACTAGACAAATACTGTACACAAAACTTTATTAAATGCTGGCTGACTCATCAACGCTTGACGTATTAGTGTAGCGAGAGCGTCTACTAGACCAACTCTTGAACACATTTAACTACAAACATTTGCTGAAGAGATGGTCAACGGTTTGGTCAACTGTTGGTCATTCGACCAGCCTAAATGGTTAATTTTCTACCAGGGCTATTTTATATTTCAGTTTAAAAAAAATCTGACATTCTTTTTATAGAATAAAACGCCTATGATAATGTTCAGCAACATACTTTGATTTATAGATTTCTTCAGTTTAGTTTTTTTTCATAAGTTAACAATTTTTACTCACCTTTTAGCGAATCGTCAGAATGATTTAACTAGAGGAAATTTCGATTCAGTGGCCACCTTTTCTGCTTAATAATTTGTCGTTCTACAACGACATAAATTCCAGTAAAACTTCCGTAAGTGCGTAAAATAAAATTTTACACACCGAGTGTGATTGAGTGTGGTCACACAAGTGTACATACACATTCAATACTTTTTATAAACTGTATATAAAATTCGCTTTATCACAGTTTTTACTACGTAAAATGACACTTTTTGGTACAGTGAATTTTATGCTCAGTGTATAAAAAACAAAATTGAACCATCGTTATAAACGAATGTATCTTGTTCAATTTAAAACAATGGTATTACAAGTATAGTGCAAGCAAGAACGTGTAAATCAATAACTGAATGGAAAGGAAAACTAACATCTTTCTGATTCTTGATATTTTTTATATTTTTTTTTATTCTAAATCATTTTTTAGCATCTTTTCTTGTGAAATTATTATTATTATTACATTGTTTGAATATTAACTGGTAATTTATATATTTATCGAATGTTTCAATGTATTAGCCACTTTGTCTATAGCCAATTAAATGTCTTTATCACGCAGCCCAGTTGAAAAACAAGTAAATATTCCTACTCATTTTTCTAGAAGGGCGCTACTTAGCGCTTGTTTCTAGAACTTAAGAGGGATTGATAGTGTTTGACACAAGAGTCCTTTTTTGTATGGGTTTTCAGTGATACCTTATTATATTTTCAGTGTTTTCTTAATGAATACTGAAATTCCACATATTTATAAGCCCTATATTTTACTCACAGAATTTTAATCATATTTTAAAGAAGCAACGAAATTCCAAAAGTCATTTGTTTATACGAGAGAAATATTTTATTGAATTTAAATCTAAAATCAACATTTAACAAAGAAAAAAAGTATTTTATTGTTGGTTAATATCGATTTTTAATATGCTAAGGCATTTCCTAAACATTTTTATGCTTCTAAAGGAGAGTAGAAAGATAATTAAATTAAATCCCTCTGAAAATAAGCTAACCGCTGAACTTGAAAAATATGAAATTTCCAAAAGGCCTTTAAAAGTCAGTTTAATTTACGATAATGAGCCAGAATGAATCGACGGCTATTATCAGCCTGAGCTTTTTAATAGGTAAAAAATGCGGCAAATCGCATATTCGGGAATTGTGGAAGCGAGGAATTCGCGGGCCGAAAAAAGCCGGAGGTATATAAAAATGAGAATCGTGACGAATAGGGGCTTTGCGCGCTTGCACCTGGAATCGCTGCGGAATTGCAATATAAGCTCGGCTCGGTCATTAATTTGCAGAGGCGGCCGTGCTCGCCGCGGCGCTCGCAAGGCGCAGGTGGGCAAGAAGAGGAATTTAGTGAGCCACTGGCGGCCGACTAGGAGACCCCTAATGGCCGTCCCGCTGGCTGTTGCTTCGACCACAGGGCAACCCCTATTTCTCATTCTGCGCCTCTAACTCTCCCTCGTTATCTCCGCTCGCGGAGAGAGCGCGAGAGAGTCCCACCCCCGCAGCTCCTTTGCCGCTTTTCGCCCCTCGTTTACCTCTATCTCTCTCGCGGCCGCGCGGCAATTACGTATCGCCAAGCGCAGTTAAATACAATGGCCAGGACAACGACTCTGTAATTTATCCCCGTTTGGCTACCGCCAGCCAGCCAGCCAGCCAGCCAGCCAGCCAGCCAGCCAGCGCCAAATACGCCCCTGCGCTGCACTGCGCACTGACCTTAAATCACTATGAATTTATTCTCTTCCGAGAATTTTATGAGCCCGGCCCGCGACCGCCGCACCGACCGGAGAACGAGAATGCAAGCTACGACGACGAGCCCTCTTCGCACGACAAGCCTCTTCGCGGCAAAGGCCGGTGCCTCGGATGCCGGAGAACCCCCTGCCCAACGACGGAATTCTTTTCTCCGAGCGCACTCCCAAGCGACGATGCCCGAGAGAGAGATGAAATATTTTCCGCTTTTCGGCCGAGAATCATATACCGGCCAAGCAAAAAACCAGAGCCCGCCTTATTTACGAGTTTTCACGAGCAGTAAATGAACTCCTTTTTTCTCGAAATCGGCTTGTAACTCGCCCGCAGCTTACTGCGGCTTCTAACAAATATAAATGCTGCTTCCTTTGCTAACTGAGTATTATTATATAGTTCAGTAAAAGTATATTATATCATATTAAACATCCTATTTTTCTACTTAAACTATATATTTTTTTATTTAAATATTTCATGTGAAATACTATATACATTTGTTGTTTGAACAGATGCTTCAGTAAATTTATTTTTCATTTAAAAGAACATCATTGTATTTAATAATAGGTTTTTATAAAAATTTAGTTTTGCGAACAGGCTTTAAAAATTGCACTAACAAGGCAAGTGTGAACCCACCGAATCATGGATATTGATAAAATTGCAGAATGTCATTCTTTAGCGAAAAAAGAAGACACATAATTATTTCATCAATTGAATTGCAAGTTACTAAAATTTTTTAGTTCGTTCATAATACTATGAATATCTCACTGCATTACATGGCATAACCATGATAGGTTCCTCCAAAGTCTTTGCATTAGTTCATCTAACTTTCTGAACTATTTTCTATTTGGAAATGGTACGACTATTTAAAAATATCGTTAAAATAAAATTTTTGCATTTTGAAAAATAAATTAAATAGTAACAAAATTCAAACTAATCGATAACATTCCTTTAAATTTTCGAGAAGGTTCTTAATACATGTTTACGACAAAGATTTTATCAAAAAATAAAGTTTTAACTCAACTATTTACGTCATTTAACACGTATTATTATGTAACTTACAAGGGAGAGTATACGACATTTGGGTAATGGATTTTCCTATAACTTTGGGATACGTTTTCTAATGTTAAAATATGAAGGAAGCCGCGTCCATTCGACCTAACGCTCGATTTTTCAAAAGTTATGTGCTCTTTTAGTAAAAATCTAAGAAAAATCGATTTTTGTTTCATCACGTATAACTTCTCAACTGTTAATAGTACAGTATTTTAACTATTGGCATTCGAAAGGTGAGATCAAATCCTATAGATTAAAAAAAACTACATCAAAAAATCTTTATTTATTCAAAAGTTATAGTCAAACAAAGAATGACCATTAAAATAATATAAAAAATCTAGTTATGCAATTTTAGCCTAATTTTATTGGAAATTTTTATTTAGCTATAAATTTTGAACAAATAAAGATTTGTTGATGTCATTATTTTTAATCGATAGGATTTGATCTCACCTTTCGAATAGTTAAAATAGTTAAAATACTGTACCATTAATAGTTGAGAAGTTATACGTGATTAAACAAAAATCTATTTTTCTTAGATTTTCGCTAAAAGAGCACATAACGTTTGAAAAATCGAGCGTTAGGCCGAACGGACGCGGCTTCCTTCATATTTTAACATTATAAAACATATCCCAAAGTTACAGGAAAATCTATTACCCAAATGTCGTACACTCTCCTTGTTAGTAAGATACAAATCTTCATTCAATAACTAAAAATATCTGAAAAACATTTTTTTTATTACAGTTAACATGAAATACAATTAAAAAGAAAAAAAAATACAACAAAAAATATTAATATTTTCTGTCATCAAAAGTATAAAATTAAAAATTTTCAAATTTTGATAAATCACTTAAGGGGGTTATATACTGAAAAAGATTCCAAAAATCAATTTTTTTTTATTTGATTTTTTGATTCTATACTTTATCTAAAACGTAGAAAAAAATTTTCAGGTACAAATTAAAAAAATTTCAAAAGTTATGGCTTAAATTGTAATTTTTTTAAAATACTAAAATTTACGTTTGCTAAAGAAATCACTGTAAAAATATTTTAATTATTATTTTAACATTACCAAACTTTTTTTATGCATTATATATTATGCTGTATTGATTTTTGATAATTTGATAAAAGAATTTCCATTTTAAAATT
>JAWWEO010000045.1:20012340-20071502 GCA_035582975.1 Ormyrus labotus | reverse complement strand
ACATCCATACAGACATTTTTCAAAAATCATTTATTCTTGTTCCTGACACCTTAAAATACAGTTATAACCGTTTTTTCAAACAACTCCAAAAATTACTATCACAATGTTTCCTCTATGAGGAAGCAATAATTGACAGTTTTGAAAACGGGTAAATAAAGTTTTTCCACCTTTAAAAAAAGTTTCATGAAGAAAGCAGTAAAAATAAACGCGTAATCTGCAGGAAACATTTTAAGGCATAGCAGACGAACAAAACCCATCTTTTGTTGCTGTTTCAACCGTTTCCTTCAAATTACGCTTCTATTTTCACCCCTTTTTCATGAAACTTCTTTTAAAGAATACTTAGATAAAATTACCTATATGTTGGATAGCTACATTATTAATTTCTAATTAGCTTTCTTTCATATAAATTAGACAAATATATTTTGTTTGGTGGCGCATCAATAGCTTTACCGAGAACTCTTAATGAAACTTTATCCCTAGATGTTTAGAGCCAGTTACAGTTTCAACACAAATACACAAGTAAAAATTTCTTTGCTTATTGCAATTGGCAAAACTCTGTGTGAATTGCAAAGATCCGATGTTGACTTTTCATTTAAACTCAAATCACCTGCACATAATTTACAACAGGTGACACAGCTAATTATTTCAGATAATTTCTGGATGTCAAAAACTCTATATCCTTTGAAGTCTGTACTCAGATATTTTTGAAGATTTTTATAAGATGTACTTGCTTCTTTATCTTTCAGTGAGACCCGTTTATTCCTTCCTCCGTCGAGACTTGGTGGAGTACCCTCTTTTTGAGTCTCTTTTTCCTGATCGACTCCTTTTTCTTGGCTCCATGGTTATTTTGTTTTGCACTATTAAAAGTTCTCAAAACAAAAATAACACTTTACCTATACCACTCAGTTTAATTTTATTTTATTTTAAACTTCATTTTAATTTTTAACTTTTTATAATTACAAATTAATTTTTTTATTTGGTGTAGTTTTTTTATATTCTACTTTATTTTTATAATTTATTACAATTTATTTAAAATTTATTTATTTATTATTTAAATTATAAATTTAGATATAATTTAAACTTATTTTAAATAATATTTTAAATATTTTAAACAATATTTTAAACAATTTTGTCAGATGCACTTCTTGAAACGGTTAAACCGTTAAAGCAACTGAACAAAATTTGTTTAACCTTCTATTTTTAATTTAAAAATAATCTAAATAATATTTGCAGTATACTGGACTCAAATTCGAACTGCGGTGGTAAAAGTAAACATTTACCGACCGAGGAGTAGCAGACTGCATCAGCTGACAGCACGTTTGAAGATATTAGTGTGTCATGAGTGCTTGAAAGAAGAAGACTTTAAAGGGAAACGATTTAGCAGGTAAGACTTTACTTTTTTCAGTAATATTAAAGCTGTCAAGTTAAAAGAACTATTTCTTCTTTTTTCAGGCTACTTTTCCAAGTTTTGGGAAGTGGCAACATTTTTTGTAATCTCAATTTGCAGTCATCAAGCATTAGACAAATGTAAGCATTAGACAAATGTAAATTTTTCAAAAATTTTTTTAAAGTGGTTTCCTGAAAACTTTAATATTTTGGAGTTTGGCGTAAGCCAGTGACTGGACCGATAAATTGTCGTCTAATAGGGCTTAATATTTTTTTTTTATATATCATTCCAAACTGAAGCTGTTTTTTAGTTGAAATATTTTGGTTTACTATTTTTAAGTTAAGAACATTTGAGAAAATTCATGAAATTTGTTAAAATTAATCAATTTTTTTCAGTTTTTCTTAATTGAAAAATAATAAACCAAAATATTTTAACTAATAAACAGCTTTAGTCTGGAATGACGTAAAAAACAAAAATTTTAAGCCCTATTAGATGACAATTTATTGATCCAGTTTCTGGCTTACGCCAAAGGAAAAAATTTGAAATGGCTATATCTCTGGATCAAATGGGCCTACAAAGTACAGTTTGGACCCAATTTGATCACAAGGACCCATTTGATCACAATAAACTATATTTTTAATACATATTTTTTTAAAAACTTAATACTAAGAATTTTTTGTTTCAGGTGTTTTTTCAAAGGCAAATGATGGGTATAACACCCCCTTAAGGTATATAGGGCAAGTGTAATCGTTGCTTCTGTAGGAGTCGTTACAATTAGCACAACATAGGGTTTCTTTCTTGCAGGGTTCACCCGACTGTTTGATTTCGCAGCAACTCTCGAGTAGATCTGCTGCCTCCAGCATCGTAAATAAGTGACTGACCATTAAGTATTTCAGGGTTTCTCTCGCGCGCTCATTGAGCGTTCGCCCGCTCTTACTTATAGTAGATCTATTCTCCAAAACGGTGTCTTGCGTCAGTTGAGCAGCATGGATAGAGTAAGTAACAAAATTTATAATTTTATGTGGTTCTATGGTTTTTTGATATATTCAAGAAATTATTAAGACTTTGCAAGCACGTAGTATAAAGTGCGTAGCATACAAACATCTAAATTTTCAGATCAGCTAACGTGCAAAAATTTGAGAAAACGGTGTTTGAAATGAAGCTCTTAAGCGTAGGGTCTTATGTACAGCAGACGACAGCAGACATCTAACATAACAAATTTAAAGTTTTTTTGTTGATAGCGATTCACCAGAAAGTCCAAAAATAGACAAATCATAGCTAAAGTTAAGTTAAAAAGGTGTACAAATTAATATGTATTCATGTGCAAAATTATAAGTTATAGCTCGTTCAAAATTATTCTCGTAATTTTTACCCGCGATTGTATATCTATATATACTGCCATCACCCGTCGTTTGTTTACATCCGTGACACGAAAATACAGTGCTGTATATCTATATATATTAATGTTTTATATCTGCCCATAGAACTATCTTAATACGATTTTATTTTTGATTTAGTTGGTTAATATGGATTCCTCATTTTAGTTATTAGTACAACTCTCAGGAGAGAGAGGCGAGTAGACAATACTACTACTATGAAGGGTACAACTCTCAGGAGAGCGCGAGGCAAGTAGACAATACTATTATGAAGGCTACGTCTATCATATGGATAGCCATAATGAGTCCATATGTAGGTGTAAGAGAAGGTCTGATGGATGTTCGGAACGAGTTTACGTCTTAGATGGGCAGCTAAACGTAGACGTTAGTGCGTCGGTAGATCATGTAGGTCATCTACCAGATCTGCAGTTTGTAGAAAAGATGGAGTGGAAAAATGAGCTCCTGTGAAGATGCAGGGAGACTGCAGTACCACTCCATCAAATTTTTAATGACCTCGTGGCTGAGTACGCCAGAGATAAAATTAATACAAAATGTATTTTTATGCCAGATCATACCAATTCATATTTGAGTATTCACTAATATTATATTTCTCTTTACCTTTTGTAAAGTAGATAAAAATACATGAAAATACGTAGGAATAGCTTGCAATATATTAAGATACTCAGAAAAATGGAAATATACGTAGAAAAACGTATTTTGTGGCTGTAAGTTAACTAGATTCTTAAGGTAAAATATGTATAAATTGGTCATTACGCAGTATTTGACCTATACTTTAAAATAAATAAGAAAATAATCAGCTCAATTATCTTAAAGAAAATAAAAAGTTTGTTGAACCACTTATTGTTGCTTCCATATTTACAAAAAGAGAGGATCCTCAGAGCAATCGATTGATCATGACCGATCGCTCAACCATGCTGTTAAATACTCTCAGCGCGCTAGTTTCCCTGCAAGTACATCCGATTCGCCACTGCACCACGTAGTGGTCACTCTTCGAAATATAATTCCATACATTTGTGCGCAAGAGTTCACGGCGCACTTTTGCCTTGAGTTGCCTGCAATTTCATTTTCATTACTTTTATCTTTATCATTAATGCCTCCATTTTCACTCCAATCACCAGCTTTGCATTTTGATGAAAATCAACACTTTGACATTTATTTTTAGCTTGAATTAAAATAAATATTTTTCTAATGATAATTAGTTTTATTATTTATATCCTGCTAATAATATTTTATAAATAATATTGACAAATTATAAAATATATTTTAAAAAGATGTTATTTCTTTTTTAATTAAATAAATACTCATGTAAATACATTTAAAATTTGATATTTTCCGTACATAGTTTAATAAAATTTGATTTTACGTAATTTTATGTATTTTAATTAATATATTTTTATGCAACTTCATGTACATTAAGGTATTTGTACGTATTTCCAGTTTTCTTAATTCCAAATATCCGAAACCTCAGAAATATACCTAGAAATACGTAGAAAAACTTAAAAAAAAAATTGAATATTTTAAAATACGTGAACATGAAGAAAAATACATACAAGTAAATTAAAAGAAATCACAAAGTTTTCCACCAGGTTATTGCAATTAATTTGTTGTAATATGCGTTTTAAACTAGTATATATTAAATAACTATCTCAGTTTTACATGGAAAAAGAACTTGATACGTTTATTAATATTGAAAGATTTATAATATTAGTTTAAACTTGATAAAAAGAAGTCCACAATTAGAACATTTACCCTCTCTGGTAGAAAATTAACCAGTTGGGCTGGTTAACGTATATTTTAAATGGAGCTTTTTTTTTAGCTAAAATTGATGTCTAAATTAAATAAAAACAATTGTAAAATCATTTTAAAATATGAAATATCATTACACTAAAATAGTTATGAGAAACATATTTAATTATTTGATTATAGCAAAAAATAATAGCAATTTGTCGTTTTCAACTACAAAACAAGCAAAAAATTTACCAAAAACTGCTCAACGTTTCTACCAGAGCTATTCTAACAAATAATTTTTTAAATTTTATAGAAGCAAAAATGTTATCTAACGTCAATATAATAAGTCCCCTTTTAGTATTACTTTCTGAACTCTTTGATATTTAATTTTTGAGCTTTAGTGTAACGTATATCCAAATTTAAATAAACTATAATTATTATTTAGCCATTTCTCAATCAATATTTAAGAAATTGTGTTAGAAAGTATGTTAAATAAACTGTTCAATTATTCCATTTTCTTTTTAAAAATAATTTTTAACTATTAATTCACTTAGACTACAGGGTAAGAAAAAAATGCAGGAATTTGGTTGGAATTATGCTGTTTAATCAAATCTAATAAACAGGCGTGTATATAATGATTACACAGACGTATAATACGTTACCATAATCACTACGAGACACTTGAACAAGATCGAGATAAATTTTATACGAGTATCATACGTAACAGCAAAAATATACACATATTTAATGAGATCGGTTCATATATAACGTAATGGCGTACACAATGATAATATCTGCTTCTAACTTGGGTCAAAATTAGAAACAGTCCAAAGGGGCGGTTCATTACATAATTTTTATACATGGAAGCCCCTCACCTTTTACAGTATTATCATGTGCATTCAGTACACAACAATATAATAATAATATAATAATAATAATTTTAGTTCTTTCTATTTATACTGATAAAAAAAAAACATAAAAATGATGATGAGAATAATAATTATTATCTTTGTACGTAAGGTACAACTGGCAGATTTATCTTACATA
The DNA here is from genome assembly GCA_035582975.1 of Ormyrus labotus. Taxonomy (NCBI): domain Eukaryota; kingdom Metazoa; phylum Arthropoda; class Insecta; order Hymenoptera; family Ormyridae; genus Ormyrus; species Ormyrus labotus. Next base: position 20,065,943 of record JAWWEO010000045.1, on the reverse strand, counting down.
TGCACAATGCGATTGTCCTATATACAGCTATGTACAACGAAATAAATAATTGTGTTTCTTCGGCGCGGTCGACTACTCGATACCCCAGTACTCTATATAACCTAAGGACTCAAAACTTTACCGCTCGCAGCGAGTCAGTACAGTCCATTGCAGTCTATAACAACAAAAGTCTTTGCACGCCTAACACGATCGCGTATCTATATTGTCCTTGCTCATTCGTAAGCCCAGAAGCTTCCGCCTCTCTCGGCAGATACATTATTAAAGGTATAGCACGACATTAATATCCCACGAGCTAAATTGGAACGGCCGACTTGCTTACACGGAGGTTCCGCTCAAATTTTTCTTCACTGGTATATTTTGGTTTCAATATTATATCAGCGACGGCCGACTACGGCGAAAGTTTATTTTTACCGCTACCTGTCGCTCGATCAGTTTACTCAGACTTTAATTTCGCTTGCTTAATCGCACGTTTCAACATTCCCAATTGAAAGGTCAAAGCAAAGATAATTTTACTCCTGTCCGGGCGGAATCTCCTCGCCGTTCTCGTCGACGGGGACGGTCGAGTGATTGTAGAGGCCCTGGGCCATCAGCTGGAGCGCGAGCGGGTTCTTCTGTCCGCTGGCCTTCTTGATTTTGGCGCGCTTGTTCTGGAACCAGATCTTGATCTGCTGCTCGTTGAGGCCGAGCTCCTTCGAGAGCTTCTGCCGACGGGCCTCGGTGAGGTATCGATTCTCCGTGAACTCGCGCTTGAGCTTCGCCAGCTGCTCCGCGCTGAACGCGGTCCTCGGTCGCTTTTCCTCGGGCGTCACTGGCTTTTCGCCGGGCGTCCGCTTGATTCGCCTCGTGCGGGGTCCTGCAAGACAAAAGGAATATCCGGTTAGCGCTGCTTGGCTACGTAACAAATCAAAATTCGGAAGGAGACAAATGTCGGTGATGTGTTTACGCGACGGCGACTATTAGTCCGAGTGCCGCGTGACGCATCGGCCACATTAATTCGGCCTTCTCATTTTTCACCGCGATCCGCGGGATTAATAATCCTAGCCGAGACGCTTCTTTGGGCAAACATTCCGGCCGCGGAATAGCGAAGCCGCAAACAAAGACTTGGGCTATCATTAACGGCTAAAGTAGTTCAGCTTCCAGAGATCCGCGGATTTATGGGGCGCGCAAAAAGGCAATTCCTCAAATCGAGAGTTTACGATTGCGCTTTACGATTGCCGGGCCGCGAGAGGGACGCGTGCGCGCGCTCATCAGGTCTCCCAGCGATAAAAAGCCGAGATATAACGTTGCATGACCGCGCCGTCGGCCGCTTTGACGCGACGCCAGCAGCCGAGTCGCTCTCGGCTCCGGAAAAACTCATTATTCACTAATTGCGGCGATTGTTCGCGATTTGCGAGCGACGACTTGCGAGTTGCGGGAGCTCGATTATCGCGGCAGCCCTCCCGATGAAAAAGAGCTCGGGAAAAATCGGAGCTGCGCGCTCTTTGCTCGAGGAAAGTTCCTGTGGCAATAAAAGGCGCGAGATTTTTGCGTGCGTGCTTAGAATCGATTTAGATGCCAGGCCGCGATAGAAGAAGTAAGACGTACAGCCGCGGCAGCATTATCTCTTTTAATTTAATTACACGCTGCGGCGCGGCTCGACTCGGCTCGCGCCTTTGTGCCCCTGATTTTCCCTCGAATCCTTATAAGGCCCCGCGGTTTTCCGCGAAAATACCGGCGGCGCGCGCTCGTCGAGTCCCTCGGGCGTCCTCGGCACTGCAGCCTCGTAAATTGATTCGGAGGCTGAAAAGGCTATCGCTCGGCCGTAAATAAGGGAGTAAGCGCGAGAGGAGTAGCTCGATGAATATTTAGCAAATATATCGCTTAGGAATCGCGAGTGTCGTCCGCGGCGGGGCAGGCGACTCTATTGGCCGCCGCTGCGTCTGCCGATGATAAAGAGACAGCTGCCGCGTCTGTGTGTGAATGCAGCCGGATAAGCCCGATAGTTGCTCAGCCTGGCCGCTCGGCCGCGTGTGCGTCTGTGCGCACAAGCTGCGTGCACAAGCTGCGTGCATATGCATGTAAAGAGCGCCGAGCGGCCGATATTTCGAAGGCGCGTCTAAGACGTGGCGGATTTCGGTCTCGCGGCTGCGCTCTCGGCGCTCCTTTTTTCGACACCTGTGCACACAGGCAATCAACCGGTTCTCGGCGATAATACGCATTGCGTTTCATTGGTTTCGAAAAATGATTAAGCGCTTTATTTATTAATGTAATGAGGCAGGCGCAGGTGATTGCGCAAAGCGAGGGTGTTGAAAAATTGGAACGACTTTATTTGTTGAACTGTAGTTTAATAGATACAGCGATGATTTTTATTGGTCTATTTCAATAATTAGCCTGGCTTATCTGATAACGAGAAAAATATCTTTATCGCGGATGATTGCGGGTTTTTCCGACGGATTAAGCCGCGCTCGGCTGGCCTCGCGAAGCAGATGGGGCTCTCGTGCGAAAGTCGGATTCGCACGGATGTTTCCAGAATAAATAATTAAACGTCGGCGGAGCTTGCCAGTTGCCCCGCACGTTGAGCGAGTCGAGTTTCCTTGCCGCTCTGCACTTTGGATAAGCACGGCGCTTTCACATACTTGCGCGGCGTGCGGATTAAACGAGTTTAAATAAACGCTCTTGTACATTTTTCAAATGAAACGTAAATAGCGCTGGTCGAATGAAAGCGGCCGATAAATAAATGGCTAAAAATAAAGCCGCCGTGCGCGCGACACGCTACTCGAAAGCGCAATTATTTTGACAGAGCCGCGGCACATTCGCCTGACGTTTGTTTGTTGCGGGAAAGTCTGACAGGTATTGGGTAAACTCACCAGAAGAGGGTCTGTCGGAGTATCTGGTGCAGTATATCCAGGCGGGCCAGAGGCTCTGTCCCCCGGCGCCGCCCTGCGACGGCGGCAGGCTGCTGGCGCTGCTCTCGCCGCTGACGGACTCGGTGCCGGTGCTGGAGGCGGCGCCGTTGACGGAGCTGCCCGCGACGGAGCTGCGGCTGCTGGCGAGGCTCTCGAGGCTGCCGCTCCGGCTGAGGCTGGACGAGTGCCTCTGGACGGGGGAGCTGAGGCCGCAGTGCGAGCCCTGGGGCGAGTGGGGCGAGAGCCGGCTGCTGCCGCCCGAGAGGCTGAGGTCGCGCGGCAGCGACAGGGGACTGTGGACCGGCAGCGGCGTCACCTTGATCGGCGTCGTCTTCGGCGTCGAGCTGCGCGTGCTGAGGATCGCCTCGCGGCCAAAGTCCGGCCTCAGGATGTTGACGACGCTGAAGCGCAGCGGCGAGGCGCCGGCCGGCTCCGGCTGCTCCTCGCGCCGCTCCGCCACGTGGCTCTCGGGCGAGCAGGCGCGCCGGTGGTGCAGGTGGTGCAGGTGGTGGTGGTGGCTGGTCATTCCCAGACGACCGTACAGCGAGTCCATCGTCGCGAGGGCCACACTCATTTTTCGACCTTGACTTTGTCTCTTTAACGCTCTTTAAATTAACGCTCGTCTTTGCACTATTGCTCACTTAGTCTTGGCATGACAACCGGGGCAAGGCACTGTAATGTAGCACGGAGTTTATGCGATAAATGTCTGGAGTGGCACTAGAGTTCAGCGGCAGCAGCACGTGGCGAGTCCAAGCTCTGCTGCCTCGGCACTCGGGAGAGCAGTGTGTCGGGTGAGCGAGAGTTGGGCCTCTCCTGCCTGAGAATTCGGCAGAGTTTTTCCCGAGATTTCCGAGTACTGGAGCGAGTGCCGTGACGGGTCTGACTGGCTGTCCATCCGTCGCTCGGTGATGTCTAAACTAGGCAGGCCGACGGTCCCTACTTACCCGTGACCCCCCTTCTCTCCTCCTACGCCAGGCCCGAGTGCACTGCACTAGACACCCTCGATTGTATCTCTATTAACGCTCCTGCCCGGAGGCTCCGCCCAGCGCTCCGGACTACTCCCTTCGGACTAACTGCGTCTCGCTCGCTCCCGAGCGGCCCGAGGAGCCGCGAGTCCCCCTCCCCGGCCGGCCCGGTGGTGGGGACTGCGGCTTCCTGCCCAGGCGGTTCCCCCACCCAAGGCAAAGCGGCCTGCTCGCTGCCCCGTCACCTGCCCCCACCATCCCTTCGGGAGCGCGGAATGGACGGAAGGGAAAATATATCGTTCGTTGCACTCTTACGAGTGTCCGTGCCACTGCGACGAGGCTCGCTGACGAGGCTCGCTGCGTCGCGCTTTTCCCGCGCGCAATCTCCAATTTTTCCGCCGAGTTTTTCTGGAAAATCCCCGGCGAGCTGGCTCACAGGCAGAGCCAAGTTTTTGCCCTGTAAAAATGGAGGTTAGTCGGAATAACGATGCTGCTTTCGAGCGGAGCTGGAAAATCGATAAAAACTCGGGCAAACGAATGGTGTAAAGAATCTTAGCGCAACGAGTGCAGCCCTCGCGCGGACGTAGTCGCAGCAGCTGCGACCAGCTCCATAGGCAAGCTGCTTGCCCCCTCCAGGTGGGGCGCCGAGCGACGATCGATCCACCCACTTCCGCGCTCCGCCTTCCGCTCCTTCCCGCCCCTCCCTGGGCGGTCCCCCACTCCCGCCTCGGCGCGGTCCCCCCCACCCCGCTCCCCGGGAGACAACGAGTTACCGGACTTGATGGACAGCACAGGGCTAATTCGTTTCTTCTGCTCCTCTCTCGTTCTCCTTGTCTCTCATCTGCAGGTTTTATCCTCCGCTCGGCGCGTCGGTCCGCGGACTTTATCGCCGAACGTACGAAATCGCTTCATACAAAAATTTACACGAACTCACTCGCATCCCTCTCTCTCTCCCTCTCTGCCCCTCTTTCAGCTTTGAGTTTACGTTCGGTTCCTCCTCTCCTTTCCTGTGTTTTTTGCCGACTTTTACGGCTTACGAACGAACGAATGTATTATCTACCCCGTGGCAGATGCCCTATTCTACGGGATGTAATAACGTAATTTATCCTTGAGCCATTCCGGCTGACTCGCTCTCGCTCGTTTATGCGCGGGGCCCGGGCTTTGGGGCCCCCAAGCACCATCATTGACTAGCCTGATTTTTCAGAATACATCTGCCTCTCTTCTTCTTTTTTATTCGCCTTTTCTTTTTGGCTTGTTCGCTCGGCTCTCTCTCTCTCTCCCTCTGCCTTCTCCCCTCTACGTCTTCCTTTCTTTCTCTTTCGAGATAATAAATCGTTTCTATTGCTAAATCACGAGCTTCTCGCTTCAACCAGACTGAGATATCTTCAAAGTGTGGATGTTCCCTTCGATGAAGAAATAAACGCTCCTTTCTATAGGATTATGTATTTAGAAATTCCGTTTCGAAAATTATATACAGGAATCTACGAATTTAATCATTTTAGATATCATCGATTTCTTGAAAGTTTTTAACGTGAAATGAAAGCAACTCAAAGCCCGTTCCTCGACATTTTTATTCGAGTATTAAAAGAACTGAACAACTAAAATGTCTCTAGCAATCTATGTAAAAAAACCAATTAAAAACGACAACTTTTATTTAAAAATTTTGATAATTTAAATCTACGAAAATATCTCAAACTGCGTTGTTCCACTGAACTTGGCAGCACTTAATTCTAACTCAATTTTAAAACCAATTGTAAGAAACAAAATCAGGCAATTCAATTAATCGAGCCTGCGATACCGTGCTATAGTACTTGTCCTTTTTAATCATCAATCATTATAACATTCTTTTTAAGATGTAGTAATAATAATTAAAATGTTTACTATCGATAACAATTTGTTTTGTTGCAATGCTCGTAATAAAAACCAAAGGTGCAGATTAAAATAAAATATTGCGAAAGGTATTGCAATGACACTGATATTTGAATATTTATATTAAAGTTGTAACTAATTTCTATACGTGAACGTTTATTTCTTATCAATTATTATAATTCAAAATGTTCGAACGTTAAACAGTGATTATAAAAAATGCAATAATAACATTATTAAATTGTTCAATATAATTGCAAAATAAAGTAACTTAAAATATAAAAATTATAACCGACTGGCACAGAATGTGCCTGAATTCAGATAAATTTTAATTTGACAAATTTTGAAACTTTAATCAATTTTTGTAAACACTTTTTATTGATTCATATTTTCTAAAAGTTTTTTTTCATCAAGATTCTTGAACGTACAGAAGAAAAATTATAAAATAAAATTATTTTCGTAACATGAAAAGTTTAAATTACATAAAGATATCACATTAATTTGTAACGAGTCGATATCAGACACTGATCGATATTGTTGGTTAAGAGTGACAATATAATTTATATTTTAAACATGCGTATAAACCAGTGTTTTTAATTAAATAAAACCATACTCGGAAAAACAAACAGTTACAACATTTTTGGAGTGCTCCGTAAATTAATGTATTTCTAAAAGTAGCATTATAATGTTCATATTAAATGTTTAGAAAAAGTTTTCATTTATTACAGAAACATTTTAATAAAGAAGAGTTATGAATTTAGCTCAACTTAAATTTTTAACAAAATATTTCTATAATTACTGTTTATTTTTATTATACGAGTCATTGAATTCTTTTAAATTATATACTAATAATATATACTTCTTGAAATCAATCAATATGATAATTATTGTTTAAAAGCATAAGTAAAATACATAAAATTATGTAATGTTTAGTTTTCAATGTTTTTATTTCTCTTTTAAATTTCATTTAACTTAATTCCTCATAATTTAATGTCGAACAATCAAATTTACATACAATAAATTTTTGCAACTTTTTGTAAAGTCCTGCCTTAAATGTCTAGACAAAATTAATGCTAAAATTGAAATATCAATCTTAAAATTCATTTTACAAATTAATGAACAATACGATACCTTTGGTTTTCAAAACCTTATTGTCCGCAGAAAATAATACGAATGAGAAAAAACGTCAGGGTTACAAAATAAGTCAAGACAAAATTATCCCCTGTCCGTCAAGCAAGGAGAGCGTAGCCGGGCTGAAAAAAAAAATTCATGCAGCACGAATGCAGGCGCGCGCGCTCATGCAGACACGCGATACGCGAAATAAAAATCGCCTCTCCGAGAGACGTCATCATATACTAATTAAAATCTATAGGTTGGCGCCGCCATAAGCGCGAAGTGTCGTGACCGCTTTGTCATGAGACGTACGGCTCGGCTCCTTCGAACAAAGCTTATATATATATACTCTCAAGCATCAATTGTTCGTGTCACGCCAGGCTGCCTGCATATACATCCATTCTTTGCGCCATTACGCGTCCACATACGTATTTCTTTCTTCGCCTCTCTCCGTTTTGCTAAATTATTTTATGCACGTCAAGAGTCGTTAGAAGCTTTACAAGCTTGCAATTCTCGAACAATGTCAAAAAGAGTGTCGACGGTTCGTGCCCTCCGCGAAATTGCCGCCAATTTCGGCCGAAAAATTTCTGGGCTCTTTAATAATTGTAAAAATTACTATTCTGTCTCGTTAAAATTTATGAGAGTATATGATCAAAATTTTATGTACAATAAATCATCGCCTAATCAATAAATTCGTAAAAAGTTACCATCTCCTAGCAAATTCCATCAATTGCAAATTAAATCACCTTAATAAAAGCAGATTATTACTCAAAGTAATTAAGGAAGTGACGTAAATCTGAAATCTTCATAAATTAAGCGATGAAAAACTGATTTTGAAAGGTTGTTGGCGCTCGTATACGTATATACCTCAAGAACGAATTGAAAATGCCGGAGAAAATAAAGTCGAAGAAATGATAGTACCTCCGTAACCGATAGTAAAAAAGGGTCTGCCGCGATAAGAAGGAGGGACCAAAAAGCAGGATTACGAGTAGGCGTGGCGCATGTTCGCCAAGGTTATCCGTCGGATACAAAGAACCCGCTGGATTGGCTCGGTTCGGGCCCTAGATTTAAGAAACATGATATATTACGTCGAACAACCGAAAAACATTTATGCATAATGCATAGATCCGAAACACGTTTTTTGACTGTAATGTGCTTATTATACGCGGATCTGCAGTTGGATTTATGTACAATACTCGACGTAATGATTGCCTGCCTTCTGATAAATATATCCGGACCCGAGCACAACAAGTTCTTCATCACCGAGTCGCTTGAAACTTTTCTCTTAAAATAACAACTTTTATCTTATTCTCTTTAATACCAAAAATTATTGGCTCGTCTAATCTGAAAATTAATATTAATGAATCCGTCTAACTGTTTTTTTTTTTTCATAAAAATACGACCATTTATATTGGGAAGGCAATTTTCAAAGCCCCCTTTGTAAAAAATGCCTATGTAAATGTTGATTTTCCCGTTAGCGGAGCATTTCGAAAAATTAATGTAAAAATTGTTGCAATAAGTTAGAGCGGATAAGCAATTTGATGTTTCTCCCGATAAACGCAAGATGAATATTAATACGTATCAGGCGAGACAATCAAGCTGGGGGAACAGCAAACTTGTAGATCACATTAAGGTATTACATAAATTGGCTCTCGGTAAATTCACGATCTTACACGATTTATGCTGTATGTACTTATGCTCTTGTCTTATAAATTATTGTTCCCATTGGCCAATATTCGTGCGTCTCGAGAAGCCGACGGTCGGCTCGAGAGCCAAGCCGATATAAGAAACTTTGAACAATAATAGAGATTGCAGTCATAAATACCTCGAACGTGTCTATATCTATCGATATAGCGGACTCTATAAACGCGGGAAACGCCTCTCTCCTTCAGAAACGTTCCAACTCAATAACAATAAGAATGATCGTCCCGACTTGAGATTTTATCTTTGTCGCGTCAATCATAAATGTATGAGTTGTTGCGCAAAGCTGATTTTAATAATAAAAACAATGCCAGGCTCGAGGAGCGCTTTGAAAACGTTCTCGACCGACCCCAGAAGATGAACATATTAATCGGGCAAAAGGTCGATTTCCTTAAAGCCTAATCGGCGTTGTTCGGATAAGTAAATATAATTGTAAACCCCGGGGAGACGAGGCGGTTAAGGTGCAAAAAAGGGCGACATAACATAACTGCAGGCTTGCACTCGGCTCGACTTGTTATTTCGTTAATTTCTAAACGGGCAGCTGGCCGCGGGTATAGACGAGCGCAACCTGCGCATCCCGACAATTTTCTCCGGCTCTCTCGCGCGTCGGTTTCTCGTAATAAAGTCACGTCTAAGGTAACAACGCTCTTGTCGTTATTTTCTCTTCCCTGGAACACATCATTGGCGATCGTTAAGGGGGCCGAGTAAGTGCGTGTCCGCGTCTTTATATGCGCGCGAGCGCGAGCGAGAGCGAGAGAGAGAGAGAGAGAGAGAGAGAGCCCGTTAATGCCGGAATGCAAGCAGGAAAGTATTTTGGTTCGGCCGATGCTGACAGGCCAGAGTCGTAAAGGAAAATTATGCCGCATCGGAATTTTACTTAACTGCTCCGCGCCAAGCCGCCGCGGGCCCACGATTTCACCGCGGACGAGGCAAGTGTAATTAGTATACATTTAGCGACATACGGCAGTCGCCACCAACGACTCGCCAATAACGAATACGCTTCCGACCCGCGGAGCTTTTGCCTTTTTTTTACCCTCTTATTATAACTGAAATATTTTCACACGTTAATCATTGGCTCTCTCGCTCTCTCTTTCTCTCTCTCGCGCTTTATGTAACTGCACTTATCCGCTAAACGCTAGCTATTACAATGTAATTACTAGATTATACGGGCCCCCGCCAGAGATTTTTAATCCAACGAGCCTTTTTTTCCAAGATTGATGTTTCATTCGTCCGACGATTATTGCGTAAGCAGATTCGCAGGTTATTTACCCAGAGCGAAAAAAGCGAGTCCGACTCGGCGGCACGACTCACTCATCGGAAAAAAGACATCAACGGAAAAGGAAAAAAAAATCCCTCCCAAGACAGAGCCTTGCTCTCTCGGGCTGCGTGAATTTTTCTATTCCACTGAAAACGAAACCAACTTGGACGAGCGATCGGCCTTTCTCTCTCGGTCGTCCGTCGCGCGAGAGAGTTCTCTCTCCCTCCGCGGCCGGCCGGGGGGAGAGACGCGATTTGTAAACTGGTTCTATTTATGGCACTGCAAACTCTATAATCATCCGGCGCAGGGCGACGACTTATTTAGAATAATTAATGCCGAGCCCGGCCGCGGCTCGGCTCGCCGGCCGGCCAATGGGAGCCGCGTCAGCCCCACCTCGCGCCGTCGGAGGGGAACTAGGGGCGTTGCCGGGCCGGCCGATCGAACGACGCCCACCAACCCTCGGCTACCGGCATCGCGTGCTGCCGCTTTTTCGGGCCGCCGCCGTCTGACGTGCCGGCGGGCCTTTTTTTCCCGACCGTCCAACAGCCGTGTAATAACGCGACGAGCACTAAGCACGCCACACGGCAGCTTTTACGCCGGCCGAGCGCTAAATTTCAATCGCGCGCGGAATTGACAGCCGATCGAGCTGCTCGCTCGCTCGCGCAGGAGAGAGAGGATGATCGCATGATCAAACTGGTTGTTGGGTGTCCCTCTCGGCTGCGCTTTTTGCTCGGCCAGCTGCTGATTGCTCTTTAGAATTTTATTGCCGCTGCGGAGTTGGCCGCGCGCCGAGGAGAGCGGCGGCACAGCCCCGGCTAATTTTTCAATCGGCCGGAGGGGAGCCGTAATCCGCGATGATTTTTCTAATCCGCTTAAGCAAAGACCACACCCACGACGTTGCCGCCGCCGCTGCAGACAAAGGGGAAAAGCCGGGGGGTGTAGAAAGAGAGAGAGAGCGAGGCAGGCAGCACCCCCGGGCCGATTTACACGCTCCGTCGGCGTATTTATTGGTCTACCGCGAGCGAAAGATAACGCCTGCGGCGGCCGCGGGAGGGAGGGAGAGTGGCTGCACGCGTAGGAGCTCCGCGCGCGCGAAGATAACCGCACCCCGGGGAATCGACTCGCTTATAAAGCCTCCTAATCGCGGGGAATCTCGAGGGCCGACTAGAGCATTCCGGGCGCTCCTGATTTATCGGAGCTGCAAAGAGACCCGATCAACGAGGCGAGTTCATCGGGCTTTCATTTTCCCGAGCCACTCTCCGACACCCTTTTCGTTTATCGCTCACTCGCGCGCTTCCGCTTTTTCGTCCGATTATCGATCCGCTCCAGAGTCCGCGGGGAGGCGCATTCCGCCCTTAATTTCGTTACGTGCGCGGCGGCTTGTATTTCATTATTTAAGTGCACTGCGAAACGCTCGCCCGAGAGATTAACGAGCTTTCGATGCGGCGATCGAGCTCCGCACGCCGGTTAAAATTAATGAAAACCTGCCCAAAGCAAAGCTCGCGTGATCAGGCTTAATTATTCGCATGAAGCTGGTATGATAATCAAGGAGAGAGCAATAAAACTAGCTGTCGTACATCATTGGGAATAATTTTAGCCGGCGTGTATATATACACCGTGCCCTGAAAAATTCCCCGCATTATAATACTCCTCGCGCGCACGATATATTTAAATGACTCGCTGATCGTCCGATTTTCCGCTCGCAGGCAAGATTTTTCCACACTCCGCGCGCCCGGCCGCGAGTATTAATTTCACGACGCGGAAACGTATTTTATCTATTTAATTAATTTATTTAATTATGCGCAGACGAAAGAGATAGCCGTGAAAAGACACAGCGTAGAGCCGCAGAAACGAATTGGAACGAGCGCATGCAGGTGCAGTGTGTGCGCGCGCGCCTGAGCCTTTCTTAATTCGATCGGCGGGCACAGATAGCTAATTGAAAATACAACGTGTTAATGAACACATTATACCGCGATATGAACAAAGTGAATAATGAGAGGAAAGTCCCGCGGCGCGTATGTAAAAAAGCAGGCGCAATTAAAGGGGGGCGCACACACACGGCTCGGTCAGTTTTAATTAAAGACGGAAAAAAAAGGAAAAAAATACCGGCGAAGCAGCGCTCTCTCTCTCTTGCTCTCTGCCCGAGTATAGATCACGGTTATTTACATGCAGAGACGTATACAATGGGCGTCGCTCGGCGTAAAATATTGGCAAAGGGCCCTCCGCGGAACGTAAAAGCAGCGCTGTGCACGGCTTGGCGAAAAGCAGCTCTCTCTCGGTCGAGGGGGGAAAAAAAGAGCCTCGTCCGCGCGCCGCTCGCCTTGCTCGTTAAAAGCGAACATATCGTTTCCGCGTTCATTAGAATAGGAAAACGCGCTCCGCGCTGCGGCGGCGCAATTCAGCCATGCTGAGCGAATCCCATATTCGGCCGCTTCGAAATGCAGGCTGCTCGGCTATGTGTGCGCGCGGGATTCCGGCGGACAGTTAACCCCTTGGCCTGCGAGAGCGCGCGCTTAGCCGAGGCCGTTTTCCGCGCGCGGCGAGAGAGCGCAATTTTAATACCGCTCGTTATCTACTTATACAGACGGACGCAGCCGAAACTCTCCCGACGAACGCGCCGCGCCGAGGAAATTAGATTCTGAAATCGTTTATTATATACCCCAGGCCGCGGGCTTATAAAGTATTCCCCCCGACTTGCTTTGCTTTTTCTTCGTGTGCGCGCCGTTTTCTTTCCCCGGCGCTGCAAACGCAATGCCGCCGCGCGGCTGAATTGCTCGGCGCAAAAAATCTCGCGTGAATGCAGACAATAAAAATGTCATAATATTTACAAATTAATTAAACGGAAGAGCTTAAGTTGCGGTAATGGCACATTTTTCTTGACTTATCCTCTATGCGCGTCTGCCCGTCTGTTTGTATAAAAATCATATTTTTATACGCGCAGTCCGCGCGGTATAGGCTTTTTACCTACCCGCAGGTAATTGCCTCGTGAATTAAATACCTGTAAAAAGCCTTTATTTAGAAAGCGTATAATAATGCTTGCGTTAATTGGGCCCAATTTACGAGGAATAATTTCAATTTTTCAAAAAGCAAATACAATTCGTCATTTTGAGATCTGCCGCTTTCCTTTCAATCTTGCGCTTCTCCCATAAACATCTGCGAACTGAGGTATTTTTACAGTTTCCATTAAGTGGAAAATCTATCTGCCGTTTGCCGAGGCATCCGACGCCCGGCGTTATATAAATTCAATTTCCTTGAAACTGTATAAAATAAAAGACTCATAAAATGAAACAAGCGATACAGTGAAAAATAATTATTATAAATAATTTCCGCGCGCATAACTTCATCTCTCTCGAGATCTTAGGAGCGAGAAAAGCCGTAAATATTCACGAGCTCTGCCAGTAAAAATAATACTCCCAACATATGTCAGCAATTTTCACCTCACAGAAGCGAGAGCGCCGCCTTTTCCCCAAAGAAGCCTCTCTCAGGTGTATAAAAGTCTCGATCGTTACGTGGAATTCGTAAAAGAGTGAAAAATGATAGAAAGTCAGCTGGCATTTAAATTTTTGGAAAATGAGCAGTTTAGCCTTCACCCAAATAACGCGCAGCGGGCCGCGCTCCGAGGTCGTCGAGCTGCCGTGCGGCGATTCGTTGCGGCGCAGGTGTCGAGGAACCCCGGAGGAACTTCCGTCGCGGCGCTCTGGTCCGTCGTTTTCCGACTCTCTATTCCCCGCTGCCTCTCTCCGCTGTTTTTACGTCGCCGACAATGGGAGAAACAACCCGCCCCTCGGACGATGCCTCGAGCGACACAATGCGGGTCTCGTGCGGGATGGTTATCGTTCGAAAAAAAAACTCCGACTTTCGTTATGGTTTCTCGGACTTTGTGAAATTTCTATTCTGACTGCGCGAAAAGTCAAAATATTTCCTCGGCTGTGGTTTTCGAGCCCCAAACAATTGGGGAATACTGCGCAGTCACCTTCGCCTATATCATAACTTTCCGAATTCATTGAATTTTCTGCCGGAAATAAAACAATACTTTTACGATCGTTTTTCTCTTTAAACGTATACCGCTTTACAAAATGAGAAAATATGCTAAAACGATTATTTTTCAACAATTCTCTCGCCGAAAGAAACTGCCTGAAATATTCCGAAAATAACTGCATTAAGCTGTAAAAAGTTTACTCTCCAATAGTTGCACAGAAACGCATAAAAGTTTAGAATAAAAAGGTGCAATTCCAAAATCCAACCTTCGAATGAACTTGTTTATACTTTGCATATCACAATTGAAGTGGATCACATTGTTTGACAAACGGCAAACCGCAAGCACTGCACAGCGGAGGTTCGCGCAGTCCCTCGGGACCCCGATGGTGGAAGAAGGGTTTGTTTATACTGAAACCGGACGGGGGGTCGCATTGTTCTCCGCGTCCAATTGCGCGCCAGGAGTCCGCGGGCGTCATGGAGTGCTTCTTTCTTTTACCTGCTGCTCTTTTTCTTTTTTTTTTCGCTTTCCTCTCTCTCGCTCTCTGGGCTCGCGCATATTTTTCTCCCCCCGCTGGACGTGTTACTCGTCGTTGCTGTGTTTTTCGAAAGTAAGGACAAGCTTCGTAGGCGAAAGATTAATAGGGGGACGTTTTGATAAGTAACTTTTTTTTTCTTGTTCAAACCATCAAACGCATTTTTTATCTATACTTAAAACTTATAGTACGTTACTATTTTAAGAGAAAAACGAATTTACATCGATTTTCTGCGAGGATATTTTGCTCAGCGTTGACATTGCACTTGCGCAGCCGGGCGTACACATTGTAATGAGCATTGGATTGAATCGCAAAGTGAAAACGCAGCGCCGACATCTTTTTTGTGCGATACGAAGAAAAAGGAAAAAAAAAGAGCAAGAAAGAAGCGGTGTCGCTCGCTCGACTTTGCTCAGTGACAAAGCAGAAAGCGACAAAGGCGTCGGCGTGTCCGGTCTCTTCTCCTTTACCCTTCTCATTGTCTCGGCTTGAAAAGACGACGACGGAAAACATTCGGCGAACAGGTAGCAGGTACAAGTGAGCCGCCGCCGCCGCTCTCTCCGAAAAGTCCAAAGCTCCATACAGAAGCGGTCGGGGCCCCGGGAGATAAAAAGAGCCCCGAAAAGCCAAAAGTTTGTTATCCCACCGAGATAATCTCATTTCCCGTGACTGAGTTGAGATGTCAAAACTTCACCGACTCCAGAGGACTGTCCTTCGCAGTCCGACACGTTTCATGACTGACGAGACCCGCAACGAATCTCCTTCTCCCCCTCCAACTTTTGCCTCAGCTTTTATTGCTCCGACGGGCTGCACAAAAACTCCCTTGGATTTTCGCTGTCCTTCTACGGCGTTACGCAGTTATACAAACCGCGAATCGGCGCAGAGTCCAGTTTCCTTTATTTTGCGCGCAGGCTTAATTAGCTTTCTTATTTGCTGCGCGTTTTTTGCCCACCGGTCAATTGGCTTTACAATATCGCGTCTTTATTGCGCTCGCATTCCTGGTTCCTTCCGAGCACATCTTAATACAGATATTTTTACGGCAACGCCGTAAAAACGTCATTATTCTGTATGTAGGATAGCCTGAGTCTTTTTCACTTTTCTCATTGTTTACGATCAATCTTTAAAAACTTTGCCAGAGTCCTAAAGTGAAAAGAAAAATCATATAATGTTTTATAAAACCTAGCAATTACCGGGTTTTTAAACATTTCTTTAAGCTTCCTCGATTTGCTCGCAGCTAAAGTGAAAATAGTTTTCTCTCATTTAACACGAAAAGTAAAAGTCAAGCTAACGCTCTAACTGGATTATAAACAGCGGGCGAAAGATTAGCGAGTCAAGCTTCGCCTCGAATCCGGCAGCTTCGAAAAACATCAACAAAAATAGAGGGTGGCCAGTGTTTTAATCCTGATCTAACTCCCGGATAAACCGCCTGACTCCGGACGTATATTTATTTTCGAACGGATTATCCCGGATGAAAAAGTCAGGAACGCAGCCGGACCTCTCCGATGTCCCGGAGATGCAAACTGATTTTCTGCCGAGATTGACAAAGTCCCTCGCCCGGTGAGAAATAGCAAACGTTAAACTTGACTTTTATGCCGGCTCCGCGAAGTATCCTAAGAAAATATTCTTAGAAAATGGAAAATATTTATTTTCCGGTAGCCAATGGCGCTTAAAGATATTATTTTATTTGTCCGTACAAACAACTGTACTTTTTCTCCAACTTTTTAAGTGACTCTAGACAAGTACGGAACAAGCAATCGAAATTCTCAAAAAGTGTGTAAACGGTTTGCTGAATTCGTATGCAAAGGATTTTCTATCGATTATTTAAAACGTTTAACTTGTACATACAAGCTTTTCAGTTATGTTCTCCTCTTGTAAGGTTCTTTGCAAACTATAATGATAGTAATTGCAAGATAATCTCATTGAGCCTTGCGAAATTTGAATACTGCACGTCAAGATATTATGCATCTTCATGAATCTGCAAAAAAGGTTAATTGTTGTTTCTTCAAGCTTAATGAATAGGTAGAAGACGTAAACATAACACGAATATTACCTCTTCACATTTTTACTCGCAATTATTTACCAATGAATAACACAATGAAAAGCTAAGCATAAAGAAGGGCTCTAAGCATATTCATCGTCGGAAGGAATAATTTAACCCCGACTCCCCCTACCAATAAATTTTCACCCGAAATTCATCGAGTCGATTTATAAACGGCTCAGAAGGAGCGCGACTCGAATCGGCTGCCCCGAGAAAGCCTCCCGATCTGTTTTGACGTGGAGAATCAGAGGCGCGTCGAGGCGTGACGCGGAAAATACAAACAAACCCCGTGATGCTCCGGAACACACCTTGCAAAAGCGAGCGTGTCGAAATAGTCCGCTCTCTCGCACAATGCGACCGGCGGAGGGAAACAAGGCGGCGGGGGAGTAGAAAAAAAGCCGAAAAGCAAACGGGATTTGCCGATTAAGACCAAGGCTTAGGCCATTCCCCACTCAGCGGCGGTCGGGACTCTCTAGGTCAGGGTCGACTTTTCATTTTCATTTTCGGCCTTTTAATCCTCGCGCCGTGGCCTTGACTCGCTGACCAACTGAGCTAAATGTTCGTCTCCTCTCTGCGAGAAAAGCGTGTCGCTCGCTCGTCTCGAGAATATTTATTATTTTATCCCGCTCCGGGGCAGCGTCTCTCGCGGCGGAAATATTTCGGCTTGTACACGAGGAGAGAAGAGAGGGAGAGTGAAAAGTTGGCGAATAAAAGCTGCGCAGCGACAGAAACGGGGAGCTCCGGTATGTCGGGGCAATTAATCTGTGGGAGCGCCTCGGTCCCGGGAGCGCGGATTGAGAACCCCTTGGAACATCGTGTGTGGTCCGTTCTCGGGCTCTGGCGGCGAGGTGCCGACACTCGAGGCTTCCCCCACCCCTCATTTTTCTCCACCCTCTTTCTGCTCCTTTTCTTTTCGCCTCTTGCCTCTCGCTCGCTCTCTCTCTCTCGACGAGCCCTCGCACGTCATTATGCACCGGCCGGCCCGGCCCAGGAGGGAGAGAGAGAGAGAGCGCCTCGGCACGAATCTACTTTAGGAGCTTCGCCGTCCTTCTCTCTCCGGCAGGCTTATTACCGTCGAGGCCCTAATCCTATCCTTCTTTCGCTCGTTAGCCTCGCTTCGTTTATACGCTCAGGTGCTTACTTACAACTGCTCCGCTCTCCGAAAGAGAATAAGCTCGCGCCGCTGTACGACGAATACGAGATTCGCAATCGTGCACGGCTCTCTCTCTCTCTCTCCGCTCCGCGCGCGCGGTGCGCCTCGCTCTCCTCGCCCGTCGACGAGAAAGAAAACAAAAAGACGAGGCGTTATAAAGGAGAGCCGAAATGAGGGAGAGAGAGAGAGACCGCTGCCTCCTCGCTCCCGGTCGCGCGAGCGACCGGCAAAAAGCTAATTATTTTCGAAATTTCGAAAAGCGCTCTCTCTCGAAATTATATCGCAGAAACGCGCGCGGCGGAGACGGCGGCGGCGGCAAAGTGGAAAAAAGCCGGGCCGAAGGCACCTCATTAGCATTCCAGCGGAGGGCGAATTTCGGACAGTAGCTACTGCTCGCATTTAAGATCGTCATCTAATCACATGCGTCATCGCGTTCTCTTTGTCTTTCCGCGTTGGAGGCGCGCAGCTATTCCGAGCATTCCCCCGAGCGAAATAAAAAACAAAACAAAAAAAAGAAGAGAAAAAAAAGGCGGGCAAAAGCGAGGCAGAAATTGGTGGTGGCTCGCCTAACGGCTGACGTAACGCTCACGCAGCGGCGGCGGCGGCGGCGGCGCGGTGGTAGAGTAGCCGGTAGCCGTGTATTATGCTTAGAGAGCGCTATCGCTCTCCGGGCCCCTCTAACGAGCTGCACTTTTTACGGGGTTCCTAACATAATTGGCTCTTCATTTGCATAGCTCTCGCTCTCATTTTCTCTCTCTCTCTCTCCCTCCGCTTCTCCAAAGCCGCGAAATGTATCCAGGGTAAGCGGAGAGTGCGGAAATCGGTGCCCGCGCGCGGCTCCCGGTGCTGCTGCTGCTGCTGCTGCTCGACGAGAGAACGAAACCACCTCGCGGCAAAGCTCGTTACAGCTTGCTTTAATGCGCTCCGCAACCTGTGCTAAGCTATTGTTCCTTAAGCGCTGCTCTCGCCACTTAATGCCGGGCCCCAATGCCGGGCTGTTAACTTGCGTTAACAATTTTAACGGCGCGATCCTCGGCTCAAATCATAATGCCGGCCGGCGCGGCCAAATGCAGCGATATACCCATTACGATTGTGCACCTGGTTCAGAAAAAATGTATGTATTTTCAAGTCTGTATTTAAAAGCTGGCATAAAATCTGGGAAAAGTGTTGAGCACGCACTAAATATACTAGGAAATATAATGTTGAAGAATTAAACAAAACAGTTGCTAGAAATATTTAATAATTTATTGAATTGTTTCGAAATTCCCGGGCGTTCGTTGCAAAATAACGAACTTCCTCAATGAGTTGTGCTATAATCATTCAATTCATGGAAATGAAAAACAACGATTGCAAAATTAGCATTTAAACTGCTTGACAATCGTTGACGCGAATAAATTGATATAGTCATTTAACAAAATTAATGAATCAATCAATTTAATTTATCTTTGAAAATTCCATTTTCGAAAATTATTTTAAATTACTGTGTGTTTTTACACAGCTTTTTTTTTGCAAATGTACATCTATCATAGCAATTAAAGTTTTTGTAATATACGATGGTTGATCGTCACCTAACGAGAACTGTAAAATTGTTAAGCGTCGGTGCATTGCTTGATTGGAGATACTTTGGACGGTTTATGCGCCACAAAACGGAAACGCCATACATATTTAATTCACACTTTATTGACGATAACACGTCGTCATTAGATGCTTAACTACGTGAGATAATGAGTATATAAGATTTTTTACGTTATAAGCACCATCATGTAAATAAAGTTGTTTAACACATCCTTTCCTTAATTAGAGGTCTTATTCGCTTTTAATTTGCAGCAAAGTGTTGCATCATTTATTTTCGTGACTTACCTCGCACTGAAAAAACAGTAAAAGTTTACCTTTATTTTTCATTCTTAAAAAAACCGAATCGACAAGAATCTCGGATAAACTTTGCATTTCGCAAGAGAAACGGCATCTAGAAATCACAGCCGCAGGTCGAGGAGGTGCCTGAAAAATATGTGAAAGTCGGGTATAATTAAGCTGTTCATACTCGGCGGCCGTCGAAAAAGTTCCGCGTCAACAGAGTTCGCGGAGAGAGTCAGTGGAGCGGCGGCGGCTGCGGCGTCGGCGGCGTTCATGCATCATGCATTGTGCGGGATGAAAAGGCTGCAGGTAAGGCGGCGTGCGAGTCCGCGGTTCAAGGGTCCGGGAGATAAGTTAAACTGAAAACCGGTCGCGGTGTTCTTTTGGAAGCTGCGCGCCGCGGACGTCTTGATATGGAAGTTACGTCTTTGGCCGCGCCGTAACGAAGCGCGCGTATATCGACTTGGCGCGCGGGCATAAAAGCCGAGAGGAGGCTGCTGCTCAATATTTCCCGTATACTCTCCTCGATTGGCGCGGGGGCGCAGAGAGAAGGAAGACGAAGCAAATCGCGCGGAACGTGTTCGGAATATCGTCGAGAGGAGCAGTCTCCGCGTTCGTTTCTAATTCCGTAAAACAAGCCGTTCCGTTCTCTAGGAAGAAATGACAGTGATTTTTCAGCAACGGGCGCATGATTGAATTAATGAAAGTTAAGCGCAGCTAAGCAGATAATGAATATGGAAGCCAGCCGGCCGGCCAGCAGTTTGAGGCAATCATCGTATCGGCTTGAAAAAATCTAATCATCGGAAATCGTTAAAACGCAAAACATCGCGGCACGCAGCTACGGCCATCGGCGGCGGCGGCGGCAGCAATCATTGATCCAGTAAAAGGACCTTCTCGGAAATCTGATTTGCCTCGTGCTCCGATGACAAATGGTGCCAAGATCGGATCGAGGAGCTCATTATTCCGGGCAGCTCTCGCGTATATATACGCACGAGAGTCTCTGAAAATAGCCAAGAGAGTTAGCCGCGAGCGGCGATCGCACACACACCGGCTGGCCGCTCTCTCTCTCTCTCTCGCAATTATCCGGATTGTCGTAATGTCGGTGATTAAGCCAATCTAATGAGCGAACATTAGACTGCGCGCCCGGTTTTTATTTATCCTGCCCGCCGGTGCAGGCCTGACTTTGAATTAGAGCCCGATGAAATGCTCGCCGACTACCGTCTTACGATCGGGCTCTATCTGCGACGGCATAAGTTTGCTTGCTTTTAGCCTGCACGTTTATATACATTGATTTCTTCGACAATTAATAACGAGCGCGTGATTATTCTGATGCAAGTCAATGCGTAGAAGAGCGGACAATAAATCAGCTCGTAAGCAGATGCATCGCTCCAGGAAATTGATACTCGAAGCAATAAGATTTCAATCGATCACATTATCATTAGCTGATTGCATGTAATTTCAAGCGTTTACAAGCAGAAAAAGGCAGCTCTCGCAACCTTTTTTTTTTCTCCGCCGCGTCTTTACAAATCAAGGCTGATCCATCTCCCTATCTTAATCCAAATCAGCGATCCCCAACACAAACTCTCGCCGGACGAGCAGAAGCGGCGCGCGGCAGCTGCCTAGTGAAGGATCTCCCCCCCCCCCCCCATTATATAGAGATAGAGGAAGGAGAGGCGCGCTCGTGCGTGCCTATGTTTACGGACGCGCGGCGGGATGAAATGAGTTGCGGATCGCGTGTAGCGCGACGCACACAGCGCGCGCTCTCTCGGGCTTAGGAGAGATAAGCCGTGTCGTCGGCTCGATTATGGCCCGGAGTCGCTCGGTGCCGGGAAGCCGTGAGCTCGTTTCCGCTCTCCCGCCGAAATCCTCTTTGTACAAGCTTGACGAAAGATCATCGGCGCTGCTTTACGCGCGCCGGGCACGCCAGCGTCGTTTTCGTGCATCGCCACCGCCAATTTCCTATGGCTTTTTTTCGCTCCCGTCTGTTTTTTTTTTTCACGAACGCTGCCCTATACCAAAAAAAGGTGGACGCCGCCGCCGGATAGAGCGGGCTTTTTTGGCGCGGCCACGCGAGTAAACAAGAGAAGTCGAAAAAAACGTCGGGAGGCAGAGAGTGAGAGAGAGAAAAGGCAGCGTGTTCTTTTTAAAAATCGTCCGGGGGCTTTTTCTGAGCCCGCGCTCGGGACTGTTAGTCGTAAAAAGCGAAATGAAAGAATCTGTTTGCCGAGGCCAAGGAGCGCGAAATGGGATCCCTGTTCCTCGGGCTGCTCCGACGGCCTGACAAATCAAGCTGAAAATTGAATTCTGGGGTGTCGAGGCTCTCTCTCCCGAATCCCCGACGGCGGCGGCACGCCGGCTCACCCTCCGCGGCTAAGGCTAAGGCGTCTCTCCCGCGATTGTTTCTCACCGCAGCGACATTCCGGGGTACTGCGCCGCCGGCGGGGCTTCGACGCTCAAAACTTCTCACTTTTTCCAAGGCCGATAAAAATTCCTCCGCCGCTCGAGTCTAATTTGCGGTCGGGGGAGGGAGGCTAAGCATACACCGAATTAACGAAATGAAAAAGCGGTCTATCCGAGCCGGGGCCCGGATAGCGATCTGATATCTCGATCGCGCGCTCAGCGCACCGAGAACGAGAAAGCTCTCCCGGCGATAAAATCGCGTTTGATTATGACAAATGAAAGGGCGGAGTGTGTACATGCCGGGGGGAGGAATCGCCTCGAAAAATCCAATTTCCGTAGAGTAGCTCGGGCGCGAGAAAAGAGAGAGGAGAAGAAAAGAGAGAAGAGCCGCGGACGATGGAATTCCGGTAATGAATTCAGCGATAGCGCTCGCCGGGCAGCGGCGGCGGCGGCGGCAGCACGAGATCCTCCGCGGAGGGAATCGTAAAGTGCGTCGAGGCAGGCAGGCTCTCTGCTTCTGCGGCCCCTTCGGTTCTCTCAGCTCTCCTCGCTCGCGCTCTCTTTTTCCCTCTCTCGGGGCCTCTCTTTAATGAAGAGGGCACGAAACGATTCGTTTTCACGACGGGAAGCACGCCTCCTACTGGAATTACCAACACGAGAACCTACAAGTACAAAAGGCTTACCTTCCTATATAATGCCTGCATCTGTTACGCGGCGCATCGCGGAGGCAGCCTTCCCCGAAGGCTTAAAATTCATCGAATATATCGAGAAAAAGATCGCGGCCCCGCCGCCCGCCACCCAGGGCTTTTCCCTCTAATTAACTTATTCTTTGCTCGCTAATTAAACGCGAGTCGCGACACCTCTCGCCCGGCGAAAAGCTGCGCGCGAGAGAGATCCGATAAGAGCCCGGCCGACTTCTCGGACTCTCGCGAGCGCGGGGAAAACTCCCGAGCGGCCGTTAATGAATGGCGAGCGTTTACGTACGTGACTTTCAGCAAAAATCCCCTCTCGGCTCCGTTGCCGAGAGAGATCCGCATCGGCGCACGTAAGGCGAGAGAGAGAGAGAGGGCCGGGCGGGAAAAATATGCGAGAAAAACCGAGGGCGCACGCGGACCGGCGTGCCCACGGCACATCGAGCGGCGGCCTCATCGGCGCGGCGATCTTTTTGCTCGACTGGAACTCGATCGGACGCCGATATATGCGCGCGCGCCTAGGCATAGGAGAGAGCCTTATGATAAATGTACGCCGCGATTCTCTCTCTACGTTTGTCGTGTCGAATAAATTTCCTCGGCTTTTCTAGTTCTTGCTCGGCCGCTCGGCGCGCGCGTCTTGATTAATGGCTCCGCTAAATACCTTCTCCGCGACAACTCGTTTTTCGATCGCGCGCAATTTCAGGAAAAAAAAAATTCTGAAAAGCGGAAAGAGAGCCGGGCTGCGCATTTGTGTGTATAAACGCCGAGTTCGTCGGCACGCCATACAGCTGCACGAGCGAACATCACCCCTTCGACGAAAAAAATCAATTCGGCGAAACGAATAAAAGATAAGGCGAGAGGGGGCGGGGAATCAACGACTAATGTATCAATCATTCTGTTTACGTAACCTCCGACACGTGCCCCCCTCCGCTCTCTCTCTCCCTCGAGCACGCGGAACACCGTAGAATAAATAGATTCGCGCGCCGCGGCGCTGCGCACCAATGCGAGGGCCGCCAAATCAATAAACCTCTCTGCGCCCCTCGCCGCGCCTCTCTCGCTTCCTCTTTTACATTTCTCCGCGCGGCTTTCTCCCTCGCGCGCGCCCCGAATCCCTTTATACCCTTCTTTCTCTTTTTCTTCTCATCCTTCAACCCACCTCTTTCCACGCTTCACCCCGACGCCCTCGCGCTTTCCCTTTGTTCCTGAGCCGCGCGCTCGATTCTTCCACTTACTTTAAGCTGGCTCTTTTTGCGCTCGCTCCTGCTTCTTATTTTTCACGCTTAATCGCAATTTTAACTATTCAAAATTTTCGTTTCAACTACTTCTTCATAGTCTAAATAGAAAAAGAATCTCAAATTTCCAGTTTATATATCTGTCACTAGATAAGTGACCGATCGTGTAGCTGCAGCGCACAGCGGGTATAATAAACTATACGGGGCTCGAAAATGTTTAAAAAAAACTTTTCGAGCTGCGCGCTCGAGAGATCGGCCGGGGAGAAAAAGCCGCTAAAGCGTTTGGTAACATAAACGCGTCTGCCCACTGGCACTCCCAATCGATATTGCGTTCCCATGGAGATGCCCCCGCGCGCTCCTGAGCTTGTTACCCACATCCATCTGAAAATTGCACTATTCTTCACTTGCCGCTCTTACCTCCGACGCTCTTCTTTGCTCTTTCGCTCGAATCTTTCGAGAAATCGCGCTGTCTTTCGCGATTAAACCCTTTTCTTTAATAATTCGAGCCGACGGCTTAATTAATCGATCTGGAGGAGCGTCTCGAATCTCGAATTTTTGCAATTGTTTTTAAAGAAACAAAAGCTCTTCGATCCAATTGAACGTTGGCATGAAAACAATGCTTTAACAAGGCTCAAATAAACGCTTTGAATTTCGCAATGTGCGGGCATAAGTCTTCTCTTATCTTTTAATTAAAAAAAAGCTTAACAGTAAGGTTCATTTATTTCTCTTGGTGCTGGAAGAGAAAAAAAAACCTGAAAAGAAAATGAATTCCGAGGAGAGCAAATTTTACAAAGGTCACGCCGAGAGACATTAGAAAAATCCGCCCTCGTTTCTCCTCTATATATACCTGGTTTAGAGTCGCGCGGATCGTGACAAAGCAGGAGAGAGAGACCAAAATCGAACCTCTCGGATTTCGTGAGTATTTTGTTATTTAAATTCAAGCAGTCGAGGAGAGGCTTCGGTATCAGCGCTCCGTTTAATATCGCGCTATCCGATCTTGTTCAATCGGGGCTATTTTCGCCCGCAATCCGTGTGGATCCATTTGTGCACGTTTATTTAAGCCTCGTCTATATGGGTGTATGTGTATGCGCGGCTACAGACGTATACACGAGCCGACCGTAGGAACGCCGCGCGCCCCTTTGAATCGACGCGAGAACAAGAACTGTGATTTTATCACGCGCGCCGGTCAATGAAACGAAAATAAATAAGGACGGAAACGAGCTAGAAAACTGTTCCAGGCCAATATTTCGAAATATGCGCGCGGTTGTATACGTGTGCGTGCGTGCGGATCTGTGTTAATGCGTGCGTAAACTTTGAGGTAAATAAGCGCTGTTCCCATAGCTGAATTTCTGCACGGTCTAGTCCGGCAGGCTTTCATTTTGAATCGAAAACAATAGCAAATTTACTGGACTTGGGGATATAAGTGAAACTTTAGAATGCTTCGGAAGGCTCGCGTTAACGATCGTACGCGATAGTATCTTCGTTATTTATTTTTATAATAAAAACTAATTACATTGAAAATGATTGTACAAAAGGATTAAAGGCCGCTAAATATAAATTGCATTATAAAATAATGCGCGTTTATCGCTTCTATATAAAATTATGTAATGAAAGTTTATTAAAATTTTATAAAAAGATCTCATAATCATTTATGTCATTATAAATATTACCTTCCGTTAATTATATCTGCCTGAAATTTATCTTTATCAAACTTCCTTTTTAAAAAATTCATTTACATTATGTTATTTTTAAATAAACATTAAATAATATTGCGTTACAGTCTCAAGAAGAGCTTCAACATACAGCAAGTAGTGTAAAAAATAAAACAGTATAGTAAAAGTAGCGGTTTCATGACAATAAAAGATACGTTAGATCAGCACCTAAAACAAATCATTTTTTTTGTTTGTTTGATTACAAACTAGTTTTGTAAATGAGCATTGCAAATTAATTTTACAATTTACTGCTCGTACTTTTATTAGATACAGCTATGCCATCATCTATAAATTTAACGATTACAAATTAATATAAACAACCTTCATATAACCAGTAGAAAGCCATTTTTCTGCATTACAGCTGAATTCCCTATTGCTACTGCTTTCATCAGGAAATATACTTTATTTTAGAGTATAAACTTTTTTATTACGTGTAAAGAGGGCTGTAAGTCGATATAAAAAAAAAATTGCAAAATGCATATACGAAATTTCACGTAATTACGCATCAATAAAAATAAAACGAACATCCATTTTTAAGGCCGTCGGTGTGAAAATATCGACGTTTCGCCCGCGGTCCTGCTATCAACGTCCATCAGAGGCGATTTTTTTTTTCCCGAGCTCCCAGCGCCCGGGTCGCATTATCTTCGGCCGAAAATCGGAGAGCGGCGCTTCACAGCCTCGGTTTTACAAAATATTAAGGACGTGCGACGAGGGCAGTAAGCCTTTACTGTTACGCATTTATAATGAAGATAAGCGCTGCACAGCCTTCGTCGTTCGGCGCGAAAAATGCGCGGCGACGAGCATGTCGAAAGTGTGCACGGCGGAAGGCAGCTCCTCTCTCTCTCGCTCGCTTGGCTTTATAAGGCCCTCCTCTCGACAGGGGCTAGTCACTAAGTGCCAATTTACACCTCATTATTCTTAGGTTTTCTTGCACAGCCGACAGGAATTATTCGCTCGTACGCCGGGGAGAGAAGGATCGGAGAGCTGCCAGAGGGGAGAGAGAGAGAGAGGATATCGCCTCCGGGATATGCGAGCCGAGCGGCGGCGGCGGCGGCGAGATGTCTCTCGGGCGCACCGCGCACCGAACACGATCATTTTCTCTTTAAGGCCCACGAGCACGTAGAGCCGACGGAATCTTCCAATTATTCGATCGGCCGTAACGATCGCCGCGAGCCGCTGAGGAATCGCCAAAACGTGCGCGAGCCTGATCATAAAGTGCAGCGCCGTCTGGCAGCGGCGGCTAGCCGAGACTCTCTCTCTCTCTCTCTCTCTCTCTGCATAGCTGCGGCTAAAAACTCTATTTTCTCAGAGCGATTTCTGCGTCATCCTCGCCGTGCTCTCGCGCGAGCATCCGCGAAATGCTGAAAAGCGAAAATAAAAGCCGCGGCGGACCGGGAGACATATCAGTTGGGCTTGCCAGCGAGAGCGCATTAATTGCCAGAAAAAGCCGCTCTCCGCCGGGACTGCGCGGCCCGCCGGATAAAAAGAGGGAGGGACGCTCGTCGGCTCTCTCGGCTTTTTCTCCGATATAACATCTGCGGGCCAAAACAAGCTGGCGGAATGCGGCGTGCGTACTTGCATCCGAGGGCCCACAGCCGCACTTCGTCTTCTTCTCTCTCTCTCTCCCCCTCGGGCCGCCGCCGCCGCTGCCGCGCTCCTCCTCGGCGCGGGGAGAAACTTTTGCTGCCCGGCCGTGTTTGTCCGCGTGCTGCTGCTGCTGCTGCACCGCTCGCTCTCTCTCTCTCTCTCTCGAGACGGAGAACGAGCCGATCTCGGCCGGCTCGCGCGCCGACAGTGATGGACGTCCCTGGGCTTTGCTTCTCTATCACCGCGGGCTGCGGCGATGGCGGACTCGCGGCGGGGCGAGAGAAGGAAAAGGGACGCCGCCGTGGCTCTCTCTCTCTCTCTCTCTCGTGCCGAGTCGGCGAGGAAGGCGAGCCGGACCGGAGGACGAACCAGATTGTGTGCACGAGGTACATGTCAGACGTACTAACGACTCACCGACGAGCCTCCGGTGCGAGTGATGTTTTATTTAGTACTTGCGCCCCGACTCGCAAAAATCCCCCTCCTTCCCTCGCTCTCTTATTTCCTAGGCCCAATTATCCCTCGCGAAATCTCTCCGTGCCCTCCGAGCGAATTCGATATTCCTTTCCCCCCCGGCGGGGCTGTAAACCTAATTGCGCCGGTAATTAGCGGGAAAATGTCACAGACCTCCGGTGCGCATTCATCATTCGCGCCGCGTAATGAATTCCTCAGTAATTTTTACGAGTAAATTCTCTCCTCGCACACCGGGCGAAAGAGGCGTCGCCGCGGAGATTGTTTATACGGCGCGCGGACCGCGCATGCCGAGGCAATAAAGAATAATCATAAAAAGATAATTACAGGAAGAGCATCGGAATTTATGAAGCAGAAGCAGCGACCTAAATAAAAGCGAAAGCCAAAGTGGACCCCGAGAGCGTGTGGACCAATGTGAGAATGCATAAATAAGAGGTGTGCGTGAGATTACGAGGAAGAAAAATGGGGAGGAGCGGCGGGGGGAACGCCGCCGCTGGAACTCGAGAGCAGTGAGCGAAGCCCCCGCCGACGACGACGACGACGACGGCGGCGGCGGCGACGCGCTGCAGCTGGAAATGCAAATCCCCGCTGGTAACTTATACCTCGTGAGAGAGTTCGCCCGGCCCCGAACGTGATGAGGCATTCGCGCTCTTCGTTTGCCTTGTGGATAAAATCTTATTGCCCGAGCCGCCGACGAGGCCCCCCCGATACAAGACGCAACCCTTCCCTCCTCCCTCCAGCCGCGAGTTCCATTGTTGTCGCGATAAATTATCCGATATTAGCCGGCCGCGCCGCGACTTTGCTGGATTTATGCTTTACATTCCCTTTGTCCTCTTTTTTTCTTCGGCCTCTCTCCGCCGGCTTTATTTGAAATACGTTGCACTCCTCTCCGCCGTCCGCGAGCTCGTCCGGGCAATTAGCGCTTGGCGGAGTTGCGCAAGATGGAAAAGCGGGCCTTTTTCAGCGTCAATTAAGCAGTAAGCCGGCGCAAATTATACAATTGCCTGTCCGTATTATCCCCGATTAGGCGCAGCGGGATAAGCATATCGAACGAGTTTGGCTCCTTGAAATGCTGCGGCGCGGCGCCCGTCTACGGTTTCTCGAAAAAAAAAAAAAAAAAAACGGCCAGTTAAAAGTATATCAAAGGCGATTAAACTAGCGTCCACGCAAGGAGCGCATTCCGGTCTCGAATTTCCCGTCGAGCGACGAGCGCGCCGATCGAGGCGGCGGAAAAGATCGGGTTTTTTGCCTCGGTTCCCGGTAATTAAATTACCGCAGGCAGCTCTCGGGGAGGCGAACGGGGAGCGGACTCTCGTCGAGAGAGGCAGCGAATATTGCACTCGGCGCTAGGTAATTAGGTACCGCGAACGAGCTGCTCAGCTTCCTCGTACAAGTGCGCGAGCCATTACTCCCCTCGCTTCCGTGTGGCGAATACGACGTGATTGCGACGTGACTAAGAGGCCCTCTCGAGAGGCCCGAGATCGCCCCTCGCGAGCCAACGACGCACTTCGAAACAAGGCAATAAACGCTAAATCCCTCGGCGCAACGTTCAATTAAGCGAAAGAGAGAGAGAGAGAGAGCTTCGTTCTCTGCCTTTTGAATGCTCACTCGGCGACTTTCGATCGCCGGCGGGTCTTGCGCAATTTTCAATAAAGCAAACCTCGTCGCGGCGCTCGAGTTTAAGCGCCGCGACAACAATAATGAAGGATCAGCGTAGATTCATCAGAAACGTGCACAATTATATACGGAATCTCTTAATCTGCCAGCCGCACAGCGAGTGTAATCGCAATAGTGTGTACGGATTCAGTTGCTTGTTCGGCTTAATTATAGCTATGCCAATGTATTAACGTCTAAATGAGTAATTATCCCGCTCGCGTGTTCCGCGCCGCGCGGCGAAAGAGGGAGAGAGAGTGAGAGCGAGGCAGAGAGCCGTACGTGTACGCTTCGAAGAAGCAGAGTGCGGAGCCATCCGCGTGATGCTGTCGTAGATTAGATGGATACACACACGAGAGTATGAAACTTGCGTCTTTATAAGTAACGACCGATGACATTGACCGATTCGAAGCCGCTGCGCTCTCGCAGGTGCTCGCTAAATTAATATCCCGATTCGTTCGCGCGCGCGAGAGAAAAAGCTCCCCGCTAATTCCGACGACGCTGAATATTTCAAGCGGCGCGGTGGCCGTAAACTCAGGGGGGAGGAAAAACAAGCGAGAGGCCGCGGGCGGAATGTAAAAATGGCGATCGGTCCGTTATTTAATGCGACGACGACACTTGCTCTCCGCGACAATTAAGTTTACGGCATGCTTGCGCCGAGCGAGGAGCTAAGGCCGTATTTCTCGAATCGAGCGGGAACGCGCGGCAGCTTCCCCGCGGCGATATCGCCGGAGGTAAGCGGAGAGAGGTGCACAGTAGCTCCTAATCATCGATTAGCGACCGGCTCGTTACGACGAGCGAGCCGCTCGTCGTTAGCCTAATGCCCGCCGATCGTAAATCCTCTCGGGCGCGCATTACGCTACTCCCGATGCGTAAGCCCTGCGTGGAGAGCTGGCTGCAAAAATCTCTCTCCTCGCCATTTATATTCCGCGGAGTTATGACGAGAGAGAGAGAGAGAACCGAGCGACGCTCTCGCAGCTTCGGAACGCCGGAATAATTACTGTTATCGGCTTTGGGAATACTTGTGAAAAGAACAAATTGCTCCTCTCGCAATAAAACAAAGAGGCTTTACGAGCGCTTGTTCCTTATACCGAATCTGGAATGGGTGCGCAAAGGCCGACAGTTTTCTAATTCCTAAAGACCGCTTTTACAATTCGAGAATATACAGCTTTGAATTAAAAGATGCGTTTTAAAAATAAATATGAAAGTACGCTAATGGCCGGCTTTTTAAATGTTAATTCGGGGTCATTTACGACGGCAATTTCAGGTCTAATTTTATTGTTTTATATAATTGGCTAATAAAAACTAAATATACTAAACGCAATTAAGCCGCAATAAACGAAAGCAACACTTTTATACGAAGCTTATACATGGAAATGGCCGAACGGAATAAGAATTTAATCGCATCATTCCGCGGGAGAAAAGCTCGAAAGAGCAATTATTCAATGTAGTCCGGCCCGCAGTTATTGCGCGGCGATTCGGTCCGCGATTATAAGCGAGAGGGGGAGATTCAAAATTCACAGCCACGACCCCGACTCGCGATGATCGTTAAGGCAATAATTGTTTTGCCCGACGGGGGGAGAGATCAGCGGGCCGCCGCCGCCGCCGCCGCTCGCAATATAACGCGGGGATGAGCTGAGCAAATACCGCGTGGGAGATAACGGGCGCAAGCCCCAAATTAACCCTCTATTAATCCGACAAGGGTAACCAGGAACACACTAACCCATGAATTATTATAGACTCTTTCCGACACCCATTTACCCTCCGCAGCACCCTTGTTTGCTTTCATTAAATATCTCTCGTTTATCAATTTATCGATGAAAACCAATCGCGGAGCCTAATGAATCACGACACTGGGGGGGATATATAGTTCATTATTTCAGGATAAATAGTTCAGGATAATAGTTTTTTAAAACATCGCTATCCGCTTCATGAAATATTCATAACGCGCACCGATTAAACTATCTGTCGCGTCATTTTTCGGCTGTCGTATCGGTCATTTTCATAATGTTGTTTTCGAGTTTTTGACGCTTCCAAGCAAAAGGAACACACAAGCCGGCCGGCTCGTGGAGCGCTAAAAAATTAATCATCCGCACTGGTCGCTCCTCCGGGACAAATGTTTCCTTTTCAGTCATTGTCGAGGCGAGTAGCTTCGGGATTTCATTCTCCGCCGGCTGGAATCCTTCGAGGCACGAAGGACCTTCTCGCCGCGCGACGGCGAAAACATTGGCGAAAGCATGCTTTTACGGCGCGCGGCGGCGGCGGCGGCAGCGGAGGGCTGTAATGACGGACGTGTGGCCATCACAATATAAACACGAGAGAGAGAGAAGATCAGGGAGCTATCTAATTACGGAGAATATAAATGAGCCGGCACAAGAAACTCTCAAAGATGTGGACGGCTATAATTTAAGCGCGGGGCTGCTAAAAAAAACACGCTTACCCGGCGCATTTTCTCACGTTTCCTGATCATTGAACGAGCCGACCTTCGGTGTGCAGGCCGAGTTTGAGAGCCTCTATTTCTGAAACAAGTTGCAAATGCTCCCTCTTTATTTTTGCCTCTGCGCTCCGGCGGAGCTCGCTGATTAATTGATCAAAAATTAGATTCGGATTAAGTAATTTTTCGCGCCGGCAAAGAGGCGAAAAAGGCTCTCTCTCTCCCGGCTGGTGTTTATAAGAATTTTGCAGTTTTCCATCGGCAAACACCGAGAGCCTCTTTGGCAACGAGCTAATAGCCTCGCGCGATATCGTGATTACAGCTATCGTTCGCGCGATTACTCATATCCGAGCCGCGCTCGGCAATTAAACCCCTGGCTGTTTTTCCGAGCCGTTACTCACGGGCCGCGAAAAAGGGGTCTAAATCAACACTCGAATTTCCGTAATTGCACCTGTCCATACCCCTGGCGAGTCTTCGTTCGTGCCGGCGGAGAGCCGCGGTCCCTTAGGCGAGCGTGCCGAGGGAGTCGCAAAAGGAAGAGCGGCGGCGGCGGCGGCAGAAGAAGCGCGCGGAGGCACCGGGCGGGGTGGGGGGCGTCGGGGGCCCGATCTCGCGAGGTGGCGCGCGCGGCGCGCTCGCCCGACAGGGGCCCGCTGCCGCCGCGGACCACCCAAGAAGAAATGCGCTATAGTCGGCGTCCTCGGCTCCTTGCCTCTATACCTGTAACTCCGCCGCGACTCTCTCGCAGCCGCCGCAGCTATCAACCGGGATAAATGAGTCCCGCGGACGGATGATGGCAGCGACTGTAGCTCAAAGAGATCCTCGGCCCTGTGTGCGCAGGCATCGATTTATCGATGCCACTGGATGAGGCAGTCACGTTTCGACGTAAGATGATCGGGCTCCGAGGGAGATGCTCCTTTCCTCTCTGTCGCTCTCTCTCTCTCTCTCTCTCGCAAAATTGACCGATTTTTATTGCGTGCGATTTCATGGATCTCTGTATAGACACGATGATTTATTTGCCGGGAGAGAAAGCCGAGAGCCGCAAATGACTCTACCTCCTTGAGGTTTAGTTCCAATTTTCTCAATTGCGGCAATTCCAAATTTCCCCTTATTAAGGTAAGTAACAGCTTTTCGTATAACCTCTTACAAAGCTTACAGCCGCTTCCTGCAACATCAGCCGTCGCTTCTTGCTGCGGACGAATTGCTTCTGCTTAAAATGCAATTTTCCACCGTACATCGTAAGTGATTTCTCCAACTATAAAACTTTTAAGCTTGCCTTAAATTAGCGAGGGCCAAGGTCCAAATCGACCGCCACTTTCCGACGGCTAGCCGAATTTTGCTCGACTCTTTAAACAAGTTCTTAGACGTTCTTCTCGCCAAACTATAAAACGTTTTCACGTACTCTTGACACTATAGAAAGCACGAACGATAAATCGATTTCCCTTCAACTGTTCTCGGGCTAAAAAAAAAGTGGAAAATTCGTGTGTACACACCGAGGCTCGATTTTAGAAAGTCGATTTCAGTCGCGGGAAAAAAGGCTCCCTCCCGGACGAGGTCAAGTGGTTCATGTTCTTGGCACGGCAGAGACTAATTAATGCCGGAACGCGATATTCTCTCCCCGGCGGCCGTGTCGAGAGCGGATCGCCGATGTAAGAGAGGTAGCCGCCGCGGGTAACAAAATCGGGGAGAAGGAACGATCGCTCGGATGACCCTTAACTTTCTTTCTGCCGGGACATGCATGTACATGCGGTTTCGCGAGAATGTCTGCGTACGCGTCGTGTACCCACTTACTCCCGCCGCCCGGAGATTATGCCGATCCTCAAGGATAATCATAAACTCTTGCCTTACCTTTTTTCCGTCTCCTCTCGGCTTCGTTATCAGCTCTTTTTTTTCAATTTGCCCCCCTTCGTCTTATAAATCGTAATTAAGCGAAATTGCCCGCTCGCTCTCTCTCGACAAACGACGCGTCCGATAAACAAGCGAAATTGCATTGTGCGAGATTCCTGCAAAATTCTGAAATCGCACCGCGCGGCTTTAACTGCGCGCGGGCTGATCAATATTGAGCGCGGATAAGGATCGGCAGTAAATTCATTTATCAAGCCGGCCTCCGCGGGTATCTTACTTCTAATATGAAATCACGATATCTCTGGAGGAGGAGAAAAAAAAAGGAGGACTCGGCGTCGGGTAAAATTCCCAGGCGGCCGCGCGCGGCTATCCGGCTCTCTCGGCTACCGGGCACTGAAATACGATTATGGAGGAATCGCGTGATTAATACATGCAAGCCATGCATTCTCTCGCGGAAAAGGCGAAAGACACGGAGGGTATATCGCAAGCACCGGGCAGCACCGAGCTAGATGCATATCCGAGCCCGAGCCGGTATCCACCCACGCTTTTTATTTCGAAATAAAGTAATTCATAGGGAGCCCCCGGCTAAATTGCTTACTTTTATTATTGATTATCTCGAGGAAAATTTGATAGCTGCTTTATTGTTCTCGTTCGGAGTGCTTTACACAAAGGGAAGTTCGAATCTCTAAGTTTTAGCCGAGCGGAATATTTTTCTGAAATTAAATTCTTATTAAAATTAGGCCGTTGCTTAACCGCACGAAATAACTTTTAGTAATGTCTAATTCTAGTTTGTGTAGTATCGCGGTGCTTACGCAACATCTTTTCAATTTTTTTGTTGTTGTTATCTTAAGACCTGCATGCTTCGAAAATATATTAAACTGTACAAGTAAACACTTTAAAGAACTGCTTAATTGCGCATATAAAAGTTATAATTTAATGTAATTCGACTAGAAAATAATATTGATTTAATACATCTCGGTTACATCGCAAAGTATTTCACGCGTACATAAGTTTATTTACGACTCGGAATTGAATAAAGTTTCTCTCCGCGCCTCCATTGAAAAATGATACAGCTCATTTTTCACGAAAACAAGTTAATTCATGCCCTCGCATTGTGCCTTAAATCCGAGGCTGGAAAAAAGATTTGCAGAAACAAGCCGAAGGCGGCGCGTCGTTCCCCGCCGCTTCGCAGACGAGGGACTCGCCGAGAAGAGAGATATTTCATTTGGTGTCTCGTCCGGTGCCATCCGGCAGATTCGGTTATCTCGGTGATCCCCGCGCGCCGAGGCCTCGTCAGCCTTGAAAAGCTCTTTCTCTCTCTCTCTCTCTCTCTCTCTCTCGGGCCTCGAGAGCGCGGCGGCTCCGCGGAGCACTGCTTTCTCGCCGCCGCCGCCGCCGAGAGAATTCCTTGTATCCAGAAGGCGATTAGCAATAGCGTTTTAGCAGGTAGGCGCGGTAGGCTATCTGCCTGCCAGTTGTTCGCCCCGAATACGCAGATAAGCGCTGCCATTATTTATTCCCGAAACTTTATTTTTCTATTCTTCTTGCCACTTTTTTCCTCCTTCGCCCGCCAGTCTCGCGTTTTTCCTTTTTGGCCGGAGTCTTCGGTGTCTCGGGGCCCGCGGACTCTCTTTTATCTTGTTCTCCGCTTTCAAATGCTAAGTGTGATTAAGCAACTGCTCGAGTGTTTTAAGAATTATATTGAAATTTTCTCCAAACATCAAAACAATTTTAAAGCATAAAACTTGATAACTGTAATACCGAAAAATTCCGCGGCAAATGAAGAGGATAGATATCAAACCAGAAATCTACTCTTGACAATCAGCGATGCCCTCGCGGTGTATGTACTTGCACATCGTCTTCACCTCATCTCATTAAGTCGTTAAAATGCTAAATTGCTCGTAAATTCATCATCTGTCATCAATCATACGCCATCAGTTACCCCCACTTCGTCGACCGGTACTCCGCGCAGAACTCGAACCAGCCAGGCTTTCTTGCCCAAGCAATAACGATGTCCTGTTACGTGAATTAATGAGATCAGCGCGCGCACTCGAAAGTTTCTTTTATATTCCCCTCCTTTTTTTTCTTTGCTCGAATTTTGCCTCTCGCCAATTTCGGTATGATTTCGCGAGCGATTCGCCTTTGCTCGGCGCGAGGCATTATAAATTGCGTGTGGACATATAAACTTTGTTTCGACGCGGTTCTTTTGCAATAAATAACCTTTTTTAATGGAAAATCAACTCGGCTCATGAATATTTTATGATACTCGACGATGAGAAAATGTATATTTAAGTAACTGCGATTTTTCATTAAAACGTGTTTGCGCGCGCGGCGCACGGAGAATATTAAACGAAAGGCAAAAACAAAAGGTGCAATTTACTAATGCACCGCGGACAGCAGCCGACTGGTTAATGAAAACATCGGAGTCTTTCGACTGCTCCCACGCCTCGTATCATCAAAGCCGCAGAGAAAGAGAGGTCGGGGGAAAAAAAAGCAGCTCGTCGAGTTGCGACGTATTATCGTGTCATTCAGGCCCCGGCGGACTTTCTGCAGACTCGCGGCTTTCGCTGGAAAAGGAACGAAAAGAGGATTCCTCTTAAGGCAGGAGCAGATCTCACCCCCGGGCAAGAGCAGCAGCCAGCCAGCAAAAGGGAGAGGCATAACTTTATTCGCGGAGGATAACAAGGCCCAGAAAAAGAGGACTCTCGCTCGTGCAGGGCCTTTGTGCCTCGGCGCGGAGGAAGGGCAAAGTACGAGCAGCTTTCTCGCTTGATATTCCCATCGAACTCGAGAGAGTCGCCGTGCAGGCTGCCGATTCTCTCTCTCTCCGCTCCTTCTCCCCTTCTCCCCTCCCATCGCGGGCCCCGCAGCTCCCTCCCCAAGTCTCAAGGGCCG
Organism: Ormyrus labotus; assembly: GCA_035582975.1. Classification (NCBI taxonomy): domain Eukaryota; kingdom Metazoa; phylum Arthropoda; class Insecta; order Hymenoptera; family Ormyridae; genus Ormyrus; species Ormyrus labotus. The sequence goes on along the minus strand of JAWWEO010000045.1, from coordinate 20,029,684 downwards.
CACGGCGTCTAAGGCCGGCCTCGCCGGGAGAGAGAGCGAGGCTTAGATCGGGGAGCCGTCCGCCGCGGGCTTCCAACGCGCCGCCCATTTTTTTACGGAGCGCGGCGACGCAACAAAACGCTCACCGCAGCATCCCGTCGCATCCCGAGAGAGAGAGAGAGTCTCTCTGCAGTTAAAGGCTGCTGCTGCTGCTGCCCGGCTATAAGCGCGGCCCGAGCGACGAAACGGAGAGCCAGTTTTCTGGATCATCTCACTATTATTAGACGCGAGGAGCGCAGAAATGGAACCTCCGCCGGAAAAAAAGCCACGACCGCCGACCGCCTCTCTGTGGATTTTATTTATTCGAGGCTCTCTCGGCTTCGTTAAAGTATTTCTGCACCGACTTTTCGAAATTTATGCTCGCTCAACCGTATCTTTTACTTATATACAAAAGGCCAAATGAATTCTTCCGATATAAATATATCCTCTTACATCCTAATTTAAAATCCAACGCAAAACTGGATGGTGGAAAAAAAAATGACGCCTTTTACGACTCGCAGATTTCACCTTCTTTCATCAACTTCGTTTTGTCGTCAAAATTGATTTAATTGTTAATTCGGAAGACCAATTCTCGAATTTCTTGGAACTTTTGAAACGATTACTTTGCATTTCCGATATATCGACGAATGCCGCCCCGTATTGAATTACTAATGAAAGCCCAAAGAGGCAGGAGATCCTATCGAGCCGCCTCGACGGTCAAAAGACAAAGAACGTTAAAGAGGGAAAATATTTATTGGCTGCACCGATGACGCTTCGGAAAGCAGCGAGCCTGGATCGGATCTCGCGGCGCGTTAACGCGTGTAGGTATAAGCGTAAGCCGGGGCTAAGTAATTATTTTCCTTTGTGCGCGGCGTCGCGATAGGAGCGAGAACGAGGGGGAGACGCCATGTGGAGAGAGCGAGGAGGCTGGGCCGTGCGCGCTTTGATCCCTATTCCATCCGGCATCGTCCTAAATTAGGAGGGGCAAAAATGGTGCCCGGCGTAGATAGGTCACACATGACGCGTATATCCATCCGGCGGGTATCCCTCCTCGGACGAGAGAGAGAGAGCGAGGTGTCGATGCTCGCCTCTCACAGGCCCGACGAGTCCATAAGGACGAGGCCGAGCAGAAACTCATTTATTTCTCTTCCCTCCCTTTTTTCTCTCGGCCGGGCTCCTCGCCGCATTCGAAGATCTCTCTCGAATCTCCTCCGGAGAAACAGAGAGAGAGAGAGAGAGAGAGAGAGAGCAGGGACAGTGGGAAGGGACCCGGGCCCCCCGACGCATCTGTTACCGGCTCTCCGCGATCGGGCCGCCGCATCCATAATCTCGCCTGGCGTAAAGGCAAGAGAGCCTCCACTCGCAAAACTGCTTCCTGGAAGATGGCCCCGACAAAAGGCACCGATCGCTATCGGTTATAAGTGACTCGCCGCGGAGCACACCAGTCGGAAAGAAGAGAGCCGAGAGCGAGTTCAATTCTTCGTTTCTTTAATCGCCTAGCGGAACTGCGCCCCTCTCTGCTCGAGATTCATACGATTTTTGCCGACGTTTAAGCGTCGACGCGCGGCTGAAAGCTCGACGCCGGTAATTTATAATGCAGGATGCGTGCCCGACACCGAGAATCTATAATGATGGATGCAACTGGTATTACGGGAATCGGCGCGGCGGAGGGCTGTAATATTGGAGTTTATCTTGTGTCATTACCGCGCGAAACACACCCTTCAGCCGTGAATTCTCTTTCGAGTGTTGTATATTTTTACAAAGCTTGCTTTTTGATACGAATCTGGAAAACTTGAAAGGGATCATTACACCGCGGGAGTATCCTGATATTTTAGTATTAGCGGATAAAAGCGGATAGATTTTAGAGCGATAATACGAGAATAACTTTAGAAAAATGAAATTTTAAATAAAATTTCATTTGTGAATCAAAATATTTATTTAAAATTTTTATAAATCTCAATTTCAAAGAAAAACTTTGTTTAATAAATATTTAAAAAAACTTTTTTTTTAAATTACCCCCTAATAAATTAGACTAATTGCAGGACAATGCGATTTTCTGGATAATATTTAGCTCCTTTTAGGATAAGATTTACACGAAATTAGAGTAAATATTATTTTAAAAGGGGCTAAATATTATCCAGAAAATTGGATTGTCATGCGATTATCCTAATTTAGGGGGTCATTTCTACTCGAAAATTCTCTCAATGATAGAAAAGGTTTATTAAAAATTAGCTTTTATGGAAAATTTATTGAAGAATATAGTTAATCCCAGCCTAAAATTTTGATCGACCACCGATAAAAATCTAGCTTGCCAATAATCCCCGAGAGAAAAAGACGTTGACAAAATAAACGTCGAGCGCAAGTGGCGAAGATCGGTGCGCGCCGCTGTTTATAAAACAACTCGTCGTCGAAATCGCAGAGGGAGAAAGAGAGAGAGAAGAAAGCCGCTCGCAGCGAGAGCTTCGAAAATTTCTCATCGCGTCGACGTTGCCGGCTTTTAATGACTTTTTCTGGCGGTGTACCCCCGCGAAGCAATCATCTCTCTCTCTCTCTCTCTCTCTCGGGCCCTGAAATACAGTCGGCAAATCGCTCACTCGGGCCCGCTCGCAGCGACGTTGACGCGCAGACGGGGGGCCCCTCCGAGAGAGGGCCCGAGAGCCGCAATAAAGCTACACGTACGCCTCGATAATTCGTACTCGCTCGAGGCGTGCAAGCAAATAAATTGCCTGTCAACCGGGACCGAGTCATTACGCGCTCACGGCTCGGCGATTCTTGCATGCGGCGCGGCGCTGCTGCTCTCGGCCTCCTCGGCGCTCTCGTACATACGAGCCGGTTACGCAAGTATCAAAGTGTCAACGAACCATTTTCCCCGCTTCGTTAACTCTCAATCTCGCGCGACCTCTGCCTGGGAATCGTCCTGCTTGAGCACTTACTTTGCAAACAATGCCTGCCTGCCTCCCTCCCTCTACGTACTCCTACTCTTCGGGGCCGCCTTTTCGAGATTCATCTCGAAAAATGAGCCGCTCGCAAATAATCTAATGTAATCGAAATGACTTATTGTGCATTCTCTGCGGGGGACACATAATTCTATTGGGACGACGCCTGGAAAAACTTGCGAGATGTGTCGCTCGATGCGAAAGCTTCTCTTCTCCGCGCGGTTCGTATACCTTTTATCTGTGGTTCCATCGATATTTCATTGTCTTTGGAAATAAAGAATCCGCCGCCGCGAAACTATCTGTTTACCGACGCGCGTATTTCTCTTGCGCATTCAATACGCTTTGAATGAGCCATTGAAATTATAAAAATTCTTTATTCGCCGGTTGGCACAAGTGAGCCGAAGGCTGATGTGTTATTTACCGAAATTATGTCAGACTCTGAATTCCTCGGCAGTGCAGCGTCCTAGATTTTCGATTGAAATTTATTGATAAAAACAAAATTATTCCAGTCGTAATTCACGCGTACCGTCGCTTTGCGCGGGAAAAATTTTACGGCGATAGTTTTTTCCTCGCTCGAATTTTAGCATAATCCATAAAATATTGAGCAGCCGCCAACGATCGGGAAAGCAAATAAAAAGGGAAACATTCATATCGGAGGATTCGCCGACGAATCAGCGAGTCGCGTCCCGTAAATAAAGCAGTGACAGGCACACTCGCGTATTATGCAAAGCAAGTTTTTACCGGGACGCTTTAAATTGGCATTCTTAATTATCTCTGGCTCCTCTATCTCCGTCCCTGTCTCTGCGGTCTTCAACGGTCGGATTCCGCAGGCGTTCGTTATGAGGCGCAGCTCTTTGGATATTCCGATCGCGATTGGAATGTAGAAATATTGAAAAAAGCCAAAGACCAAGCCGGCCATACTCGGAAACTCCTCTGCTTCCTTCGACGCCGTCTTCTTCTCCTCGTTCCTGCGCCGGCTCTTCGAATCTCTCGATGAAATTACCTCTGGGTCAAGAACGACAGTAAGAAATAATGGCTTTCACGCTAGGCTCCCCCTCCTACATTCTCTCTCTCTCTCTCTCTCCACCTCTCCCACAGCCAGCGGCCAAGATTAATTGAGCTGCGGTAACAAAAAATGGCGCCTCGCTCGAATGTATCGAAGCGAAAGAATATCGTCTGTTAGTTTATACAATAGCCGCTGCACTTGACCTTTTATTTCAAATTACTTTTCGAGATTTGTAATTAAATTTTTTTTCATTCGCAACAGTTAATAACCTCGCTTGTAACTCGAAACGTTACTTGCGTCACAACGTTTAAAAACCGAGTTAATTTGTATGCAAAGCAAATACACGCGAAAATAATTGAAAGCCAACAAATGCGGATATTTTTATCTTCTGCAGTAACGAAACGCGCATTAAATTCGCAACAAAAATAAAGCCCATTAGCCATTTAGCGGCGGATAAATATATTATCGCAAAAGAATTGTCTGGCGGAGCGAGAAACGGACAATCGGGAGAGAGAGAGAACCCGTCACCTCCAACATCGGCCAGGAAATATTCAGCGATGGAAATCGCGAATCGTTTTATGTCGGCACGCGTCAACCTGTCAGCCCTCCGCGTCCGTAACAATTCGCCTACGTCTCTCTAAAGACGCGAGAGTGTACGAATGGAAAATGAAGAAACAGAGAGCGCAACCATTCGAGTTTATAAGCAGTGTGTGTCGGAAAAAGCTCGTGGCAGCCAACCTACGTACAGCTGGCCCCGCTGAATGAATTCAAATTCATTCCACTTCTGTAATTGATCGCAAGCAGAAAAATTTCCCCCCGCGATATTACACCGAGCGTTCTACGTCCGCGAACAGAATGCAAGACGAAAGCTCGCGCGTAAGTTAATACGCGCGATAAGTTGATCGGGCCCCGATTGTAAAGGTCCGTCAGGCCGGAATCCAGCAATGGCGGCGGTCAATTTCACTTAGGGGATTTTGAAAGAGCAGCGAGAGTGGCGTGTGGGTGTACCACGCTGAAAAGCCGAGAGACGTGCGCCTGGCGTTGCGTGGGCGGCCCCGCGCGTGCACTTTTGACGAACGAGACAGGTGATTACACGTGTGGAGTGGCCGCGGCGTTAGATCGAGAAAGTGTCTGTTCCGCTGATAATCCACATCCCCCGCTCGAGAGAGAGTGTCCGCTTTGTGCGGGCTTGGTAAAAAAAAAATTTATAAACTCGACTCGAGGGGTATACGCGATCGTTTTATATTTTTACGACTCGTTCCCGCGGCGCACCTTTATAGTCAAATTTCAAAGAATCAAGCCTGCGAAACGTAACACTCGGCAGTTTTTTTTTTTTTTTTTTCGCTAGGAATTCTTTTTTTCTCTCGCCGTGCGATGAGGTTACGAAACAGTCGTCAATTCGGGAGAGCGGATTTTCAAAAGTGTGTTGAAATATTTATAAAGTTCTTCCGTATTGTTACGACTTTTTTATTGATCTCTCGCTTTTAAAGCGCCGCTTTGGCTTTCAGATTTTAAATAAATACCTGGGATTCTTCAAATTTCTTTGATTTGCTTTTTAGAAAATCAAAGCGCAGCGTAAAAACTTGTTTCTCGTCCAGATCGAGTATTATGAATCGGGGGACAAAACGCAATCGTCAAGACCAGCCGCAATGTTTCCGTTTTCACGCTTTCCGGCTTAAATTGACCCTCTCCTTTTGTTGCGCGCACAACGTGTCCGTTGACGTTTCGCGCGTGGGTTAAACGGCTCGAGGTAACGCTGTCCATTAAATTCGTCATGGATCGTTACACCTCGTAGATAACCGACAGGCCGCCCGTTACCGCAACTATTAAAGCCGCACTCCATTCATCACGAAACTGCGCCGAGTCGTATTGATACTTCGGCGCCAATTTATGAGAGAATTTCATTCGCGCATTGCGCCCGAAACCGCTAAGCTCGTTGAAGCGTCCAGTCGTTTGCGCTCTTGCGCGCTTAGAGAAACGAGGCAAACAAGAAAAACATGCAAATCAATCGACTAATCTTCCAATCTGAGATAGAACGTAACGGGCCGTCGGCAATAAAAATCGACGCGAGGAAAGTTAGACTTGATCAACGGGCAATAAACAGGGCCCCCAAAATCTCGAGAGAAAATCAAGAAAGAATAAAAAAGGGCTCCCTCGGATGCAGATACTTTTGACGTCGCACCGTTCGTATGCATAATACAAGGCCATTAACGAAAGGGACAATGCTAATGCGTCGTAACGACATGCGGCGGCGTATATAGTCGAGCGCGTCTTTGAAATTCAAAATAATAAAGAATAAAGAAAAGGGGGGACACGTCGAAATTACTCCGAAATGTCCGATATCGCGCGCAGTGGGCCCTCGAGAGCAGTCGACGCGGCTGCAGATGGGCCGATAAAGGCCAGCGGCGTAAATAACTCGTCAGGCGCTTGACATACGAGCCGCCCAAATCGCTGTCGCACCCAGTGGGTGCAACGTTGCGTGCCCGAGAACCGATATGCATTCGCCCCTTTGCCCCGCCGATGTATTATATTCAATCGAATCGAGAGAGCCTCGAGAGCCAATGAGCCCAACCGACGCCCGGCGCGTATATATACATATCTATGTATATATACGCGAAGGAGACGGCACATCTTCCCCGACACATCTACATTTTCATCGCAGGCGACTCGCGCAGGATATGGAGATGCACTCGGGCTCACCGCAATCTTTTCAATGCATATTTAAATGAGCGCCGGGGAGTATTAGTGAGCCGCGGCGCGATGCTTCAGCCGAGATTTCCTCCAAAGTTATTTCTTAATACGCCTTTCAATTACGCCGAAGCTCTCTCTACAATGCTCGTATAGATGCAACATTGAGCGAAGGAGCAGGAATTATTGTTGCAAAATGGATTTTATCTTCGGGATGCCCGAATAAATCTTGAAGAGACTTATTGAGGCAACGTTTTTCAGGTAAAAAATCGAGCGTTTTTCAGAGGAATTAAGGCAGATTCCAAGCACGGGTAAATAATGCTCGTAATAAAGGAGTACATCATTTTCGCGGTAAACTTTTAGAGTCGTAAAAAAGCAACCCTTATTTTCCATAACGAGTAGCTTAATCACGCAACCTCAAACAACCTCTTAACGAGGTAAAATGCTCCAGAGGTAGATTATTCGCGCCCTATAAAGTGCTGCGCGGAGTAACGATGTAAAAGTACCCAGAAGCTCGACCGCATGAATTCAATAAACCTGAAAAGAATCTTCTTTTTCTCTTCGTCTTCGTTTGTTTCTTTACTTCACTTGCATGCGAGCTTGTAGTCGTAAAAGTAGCCTTTAATGACCCTGAATGATATACAGGTGTTCAACATTTCGCATTACTTATACTTATCGCATCTGCATTTAATTTATTTAACAAAAGTAAAATGGCCGTCGGAGGTTTAACGTCGCTCGGAAATTGGTCGGGCTGTTGCGAGTCACGAGAAAAGAGGAAAATACTTTTAAGGAAAATGATGAAAGGCCATCGTAATACAAGGCGTGCAGCGTAATGTACCCGATACTTTGTGAAAATTAAAATATTATAAAGGATTGGTATAATTTTCCAAGCCTTTATTGTGATCCGAGGTCAAATCGATTACCGCGGATAAACATCGCTGTGCATGTTTTCAAATTAAGTAAAACAAGTTAATGATCTGCCGATTTTACCCTCTTTCAAATCAATAAGAATTACGTGGATATAAAAGAGAAAGTGTGCTTGCAGAATTTATTCTCGATAATCGGTTAGCAATTTTAAATCCGTAAAAGTTTTCTATTATTTCTATATCGTATAATAACTTATATATAAAGATATTAATAAAAATATTTTAAAGTAGAATAATGCATTCTAAATCATTGTTGAATATGTAAACAAATTTTAAAACTATATAAAATACAGGCTGGCAAAATTAAAGTATTTTTTTATGAAAACCAGTTTTTTTTTTAAATTTCGAAATAATAAGCAAAAGTATTTTAACTTTAAATTAAAACAAAATCATATTTTTTCTTAAAATATCGTACCCTGAATGAATTAGTATAATATTGGAAATTACATTGGTTGACATGACTTTTGTGGATAGAATATGGGTAGTTATTTTCCGCAGATCTTTATTGAATCCAAATCTGGTCACAAAAATGCCCCTTCAAATATTTTCTAGAAAATTGAGATTATGTGCTTAAAAAAGCCGTTTTTCACTTTTTGGCAATGTATTAGTAATCAGGCGCGCTGGAGAGCTTTAATAGCCAAAAATAATACTCAGACATAGTTCTTGAAAATTAACTAATTACTTTTTTATCCACCTGATTTTACTAGTAATGTAGTCATTACTGTCATTAGATTAGCCCTATTTCATAAAATGTGAACCTAATAATGAGTGGTTTAGCGACCCAAAATCTACGGGAAATAACTATCCATATACTCAATCCACAAGAGTCACGTTGACCAGTGTTATTTGTGCTTGATGAAATCTCGGATAACACTCCCATTCATAATATGATACCCGAGAAACGAAAGGTAAACTGCCCACTTAGTTTAAAATATCTTCAATCGAACAAAATGGAGTCATTCTGTGATTTTGCAAATTTGTATTAAAAAATACACCAATCTCAATAGTTTATTAATGAAATTTATTTATATCCTCCACAATTAGCACAGGTACCGCAATCGCATAATTTTAAAATCTCCGGACATTCTGCATTACAAAACAAGCATTAAAAAATATGAAATGCTACTAAAGCATATGGAAAATTACAAATGATCAATTAAGTTAAATACTTATTAGCATCAAATTTGAAAATATATATATATATACAAATAAATAGTAAGTACCGTTTGAGCATTGGCAATAAAGTACGTCTTGACAATCTTTAGGTTTTTCCCTTCTTATTACTTTAGCCGTCTTTTTTGCTTCGCAGGTGTATATTGTTACTAATTTCGTTTTCTTTTTGTTCTTGCAGTCTATTTGCTGATTCTCATTGTATTGTCTACATTTAGTAATTATACCTCCCTGATCATCGCCCTTTTTTCCATCTGCGGTAATCTAAATTTATTTTCCAAATTAACTTTATTGTTAAATAATCTTTACTTTTATTTTAAGAAACGTACTTTAGATTTCGTTGATTGTGCATCCCCAGTGTTTCGTTGATTGGCATTCCCGAATGCATTCCCCGATGCATTCCCCGAGGCATTCCCCGAGGCGCTCCCAGAAGTGTTAGCCGAATTGTCCTACAAAAATAAAGAAATTATTAACAGTATTTTATTGATGTATTTAAATTTTTAAATCAAAATTTTACGAACAGCCGATTCGTCTTGTATACTTTTGCGTTTCAATAAGTTTCCATTAGTTGATGATGTTTGCCTTTTTCCGGTCTTTAAATAAAAATATGCAATTTTAAATTTAAGTAAAATTGAAAAACAAAAGTTAAGAAAAAGACAAATTAAATTTAATTAAAATAGAAAATTTTTAGTAATTTAATTTTTGTAATTTAAATGCAGTAATTTTTTAGAAAAACTAATCACTTTCAGTAATCATTTCATATTTATATAAATATAGATACAGTTTTTTGTGGTTTACTGGAATCTCTACCGGCGCCGTTACAGTCGTCCACTGACGCGCAGCAATTTGGTTTTTTATTGCAGCAGTCGTCTGTGATAAATGTTTTTTTTTCCGCCAAAACCTTAAAATTTACAATACTCATTATATATTAATATATCGAGCATGAAATATAAATTGAATTCATTCGTCAGTCACCGAACTCGTTACCTTTTGATTCTTTACAATGCCTGTCTTCGTTTTCTGTTCGCTACAAATTACTTGTACATTTAAACTGACACGTGAATGAGATTTATCCACACCATTATCGTCTAATATCTTCTTGCACAGCTTCGCAATGGCTTTTTCTTTTCTGCATTTTTTTGAAAATACACTCTACGAATTTACCCAAGATTGTAAAAATTCGATTAACTACCATTTTAGTAAAAGAAGCAACGGAATCTTACTTTAACGTTGTTCCAAATCCTCTTATATTTTTGTTTTCCGCATGACTTGCTGCTTACCGAAGTAGTTTTACAAGACCCCGGAGATCTGAAATAACAAAAAATACGATATGCACACTTGCAAGGAAGGTTATTATTTAAAAGTCTACAAGTAAAGTAAAAAAATGTTGTACTTGGCACGTTTACGTTGGGAGATACAGCAAGAATCGGCAGGCTGTTTCGAGCAACACTGACTGGTCGATGGTCGGCATTTATTTTCACAGCACTCTGCGGACTTCTCCACTGTAGTCCGACATTTAGCTTTACCGCTGCAAGACGCCTTGTCAATCGATGTCGACGAATATTTCACCGAGACTCGCCGATTATTCGCATCGCAGGATATCTTTTCTGTCTTTTTGCACTTCTTCATTTTGCTTAGCATTTCTCTTCAACTGCCCAAGAAGCAGTAATTTAAATCACGTTCGCGCATCGCTCTCAATCAGTTCTAAACGGAAAATGTTGCGGCAAGAAAATTTAATATGCGCGTAATATAAAACGCTTAAAAGTATCGACAAGTTCTTAATTAAGAAAAATCAAATATGAATGAAATACTTTTCAGTTTTTCACTCACATTATCGCTGCCTGCAGGAGCAAGGACGCTGGTTATAGACACTGTTTTCCCTGTTTTCCGCACTGTATTCCGCAGCTCTGGCAGATGCGTAGTAGCTTCGAGTTCGGGCTCTCGGGACGGTGTATTCGCGAAGAATTAAAAATGTTTTTGACCCCATTATTACGTTACCTTGAGGCTTTGCCGCAATGCTTCTTCCGATTATAATTAATCGGTCGTCGTCGGATTCAGAATCCTAAAAAGTAAGTTTGTTAGTTTAAACTTTTCAACGCGAATTTACAATTTCTTAACCTCTTCTTCGATCGGCCTTCTCTTCCCTTTCCATGTTTTTGTTAATTTTTTCCTCCAGTACTTGAAGAATCGTCGAATTTTGAAATTTTCGATAAAAAATAGAATCTAAATGTTTATTTTGCCAAAGAAAAATAAAAATAAAGCCGAAATACTACATTTTTTTGAATTTTCGAGTGAACTTCCACGACGATACTGATGCAATCAGATGTAGTTGTGAAGTTAGTTACATAATGTTTGCTTCCAATTAATTGTAAACACAATACATAATGAATAAAAATAATATTGATTTATGGTCATCTAATTTGTAAAAGTCATCATCGTCATAAATTTTGTTGATTTTCCAGGTCAAAAAGGGATTTTTCCTTCACACAAAACTCTCACTTTCACATTTTTGCATTTTCACTTGACTTGATACTTTCAAATCTATTGTTTGAACATGTAAATTTGAACCTCCTAAGGGTTTTTACAAAGTTTGAAATATGTTTGAAAAGTTTCTAAACAGAAGAGAAATTTGAATGATAAAGTAAGGCAATTACTTTATCGATGCATGTAAGCAAGAACTATTTTCTAAACTTCTGATCTTTGTATTTTTAATGAGTCCACGAATACATTAGTAGAACAATATTAAAATATTTCAAGTTAAACATGGCTAATATAATTTCGAAAATAAATATTAATGAGTTCTAAGAACTGAATGTCATTATACTTACAATTTTATAATAATTTCTAAGGGCTATCTGAATAATACTCATAAAACATTATAATTATTACTGTTTAATAATTATTTTGTTGCACCGTTGCTTATTCCCGGCTACTTTCTTAGTGTCTTAATTTTTACTCCCAGCGGCTAAAATGACTTTTCACATTCTTCGAATGCTCTCAGGCGCCATGCTTCTTATGCCTCTCGCGAATCTCTGGATTTCCTGTTGAGTGTCTTTTTAACAATTTCATCGCGTGCCCCGCACGGAATGCGACGATCTTGCTCGTGCAGATATCCTTTTCCGCGATGCGAACTGCGTCGTGTGCACACATGACTTACCGGAATCTGGCGCGACGCCGATGCGTACCTCGGCTCTCTTTCTCTCTCGTGTAAGTAAAGCAAAAGTAATCATTTCAGGGGAATCACCGCGGCCGTTAGATAGCTTCATCCGACGAAAAAACCCAGCCTCCACTCCGCGGACGGCTTGTAATTATGCGGCTTTTTTCGCGGATTGAGGCAAATCCTCGTAGTAGAGTCGCGCTGTGCGCAATTGCTCGGGAACTTGTCCGCCGACAAAACACGCATCAACTCGCCTAGCTATTCGAGCTGTTCTTTTGCGACGGCGATGCGTCTCGCGGAGCCGAGCGCAAATACTTGCCGCGAGCACGATGAAAATGCTTCATTGTGGCGGATAACTTGCAGCTGATAAAAATCAAACTTTTGACGTCTATTTAATCCTGGCGGAAAAATCGACTTTAGTCACGTCATTATTGGCGGTAAAAGCTGGGAAAGATATTCGACAAAGTAAACATCGGTGTAATTTAATTTATGCAAACAATCGATTGACTTTATTATCATAATTAAAGCCCTGCGTACCTTATGGAAGTCGGGTGTATTATTAAGAAACTAAAAAGTGATTCATGGCCCCGTTAGCCAACGAACTGACAATGGCACCAGAAAATCCGACTCTCGCGCGCTTGACGCTCGTGATGTAACATCACTTCATATGCAAATTCATCGACTGTCCAACGAGAACGACTTTCGTTGCGTCTCTCTCTCTCTCTCTCTCTCTCGCTCGGTTAAGCAGTTCATCAAAACGAACTTCCCACCAGGCGACTTTCGATGCGGATGAGGAGACGTGCGTGCAGCGACTCCGTGCGCACGCACGTCTCCTCGAAAATCAGCTTTTTACGCCCGGCGGCCGATAAAACGCCTCGTTCCATCCTATTTTGCACCTGAATGACCTAATTTCAAAGTGCCCGCGGTGGAAAAAAGCTGCGTTTTTCGTGCGGCCGCGTCTCGAAGAAAAAAAAAGACACTCTTGACTCTTGGCGCGTCCGTCTAGCCGGCGTGAAAGCGCTCTCTCTCTCGCTTTGCACTTGAATGGGGAAGTAGGCGGCGATCCATGAATAACCCGCAAACAGGGGAGAGAGAGAGAGAGAAACGGAGGGTCCGATTTTCCGCGGACAATCTCGTTGACTTTTCATGATCTCCTCGTCCATTGTCGGAGCGTCTCCCCAACAAATTTCTCGAGCTCTCTGACAATGGCCCGCGCGACACTCTGTTATTGGAGGTATACACAAACACGCTGTGGTTTTGCGGCCGAACGGAAAGTTTCAAAACGGACGTGAGATCGTTTTCACGGTGGGATTTCGAGCAATGCTCCGACGCGTGTTCGTATTAGCTCCAGAGCTCCTTTGCACATGAATGCACTTAGCTTTTCTCGTCGTCGTCGTAGTCGTCGTCGTTGTCGGCTCGTGCACTAATGCCGATTCGGGCTCTCTTTTTTACGGCGGACCGCAACGATGTATTGTGCATAGTTATATCTTTTCGAGCTCTCCTTCCTCTCGAGAGGCTGTAAATTGCACGGTGGAGGTCTTTACACTTGTTGCGAAACGTATATCCGGGCTCCTTTTTTGCGCGCTTCAACAATGCGTCCTTACAAATTTTACAGCCTCGTCGAGTTAACGAGGATCGCGAACGCGATTTCGATTCTTGATTCTATCCATTAATTATTCATTGCTGCTCCGCCACTAAACTTTTAAACTGTTGCTCTATAAACTCCGCAGTTTCCAGCTGCATAAAAATCCTTCCTTTCCGCTGTGAGAAATGCTCGAGCAAAATGTCTGGGAGCGCGTAGTTTTTTAAAAGGCACTTTAGCAGCTCGACGTGTGTGGCTCACTCGATTGTACAAATCGTCACAAATTCGAAGACTGTCCCACGCGGGCCAATATTGAATGGGAACATTGACGAAGTTAAAGCCCGAGCAAATAAATATAAAATCGTCGAGGCATACTTATTGAATCGTATAGAGCCACTGTCGATTGAGTACTCTCGTCTGCGCCACCCAGCTGGCGAGCCACTCAAAGCCAAGTCGGAATAATGACCCGCGCGGAGGTGGCCCAATCAATGGCTCCGCAGCTCGAGAATGCGGCCTTTGAACGGGAGCAATTATATTCGCGCGAGAGGGGATCATAAATCTCGATCGCGCGCGCGCATCTTCCTAGCCCGACCACACACGCACCGCGGGCGGCGCGCGAACCGAGGTAATATCTATAAAAAAAGAGCAGCTCCTCGAGATGCGCCGCACGTTATGAAAGTGGAGGAAAGCGGGGAAGAGAGAGAGAGAGAGAGAGATCCCTTTAGAAATCGGCGCGTTTAAAGGCGAGATCCCCCGTGGGCATTTGTCGCGAGAGATCCGAGGAGATCGCCGGGCAGCGACTTGACAGGTAGCGACTGCATCGTCACAGGTAGCTCTTTCTCTCTCTCGTGTGGGTGACCTTTTTCCGGAGCGCTGCGCGCGCATTTTCACGTCATACGGTGCTCGGCCCCCGCACACAAAGGCCCGCAGCCGCAAAGTCAAAATAAAGTAATTGTGGGCCTTTGTGCCGGGGCCGCCCCGGTCTAGCCGAGAGAGAGGCCGTAAAAACGGCCGGCTGGCCTTTCCCCTCCGCGGCGTTTTCCCGCGGCCGGGGCCTTCGGAGAGGGACGCGCCGGAACGAATCGCGAAAGTGCGACTTTTCGGAAGGCGGATCTCTCGGGCTCTCGGGCTCTCTCGGGCTTTATTAGAACGGACGCGGTCCGCTGATTAGCCGGCCGGGGGCGGGGAGCGAGCCCACGGAAACTCGGGGAAATATTTTGAAAGCTGCGGTAATGAAGCAGCCCGCAAATTATAGCTTCGGCTTTCATTGTGGAGCGGCCACCCGACGACGAGGGCCGCTCTGTGTTATGGATATTTTCTCAGGTAGCTTAGTTTTCCCCCCCAATCTATTGTGCTCCTCTCTCTCTCTCAGCTGCCACGGATCTATAACGTGTTTACATATTTACATTGACGGTTGTTTGGACGGGGATAAACAATAAATATCTTATTAAAAAGGTGGACGAAATATCTGTCACCGTTTTCAGTTCCGAGTCGGTAAATCTCTCTGAAACTGTACTATAAATTTCGACTTTTCGATTCTGGTGTTTCCTTCGTTGCTTTACAAGCGTAAAGAGGCTTACGCGGGGTAAGGCGCATCCTTTTGTCAGAAAATCTGGTCGACTTGCCGCAAACGAACCGTTTTGAACTCACCGCCTGACTTTAAAACCCAATACAATATCTCTTCCGGATCTCGGACTTTTTACGGGTATTTTGTTCCCAGGGTTTAAAATTGCTTTTCTAAAGATTTTTAGCTCAATAATAATTTCAACCCTATAAATTACAATACCTATATAAGTTTAGTGAAATTAGAAAGAAGAAACGTACAGAAAAACATCTTGAAATAAAAACTCACTTGTTTATAGCTACCTTATAATATAAAATTATTTCGAGTCAGCTTTAAAGAAGGGGTCTTGTACCTTTAAAAGTAGTCCCTTTAAATTGCCTGTAACAAATATAATTAAAATAAATAATTCAATTTTTGATCGAATATGAAGAAAACTAGTTATTTTAAGAGTTTTTATTTATTTAATAATAAAAAATGTAAGCCGATACGAACAGTAATCACAATAATAAGAGATGGTAGGGCCAGCTATAATGAGCGCAGTGCGCCGAGGCCTCGCGTTCAGCGCCAAAAGAAGCCGTTGAGAAACGGGGAAAATCTTGGCGAAATTCCCATCGGGTATTCTCGCGTGCGGACACAGATATCCCGGGCCTCGGTCGCGTCGCGCGCGAACCCGAGACGGTAAGTAGCCCTTAAGGAGATAATCGTTGGTAGCCGGTGCATCGTGCATATAGAGGGAAGAGAGAGAGAGAGAGCCCGGAGATCGGCACGAGCGTGAGAGATTGACGCGCGATCCTCGCAGCCCGATCGAGCGCTAATCGTCTTAGCAAAGCCCGATCGGGCCACACGTGCAACCCGCCGAGGAGCCGCGATCTTCTCCTGGGTGGGCCTCTCAATAAAACTCTTCTGCTCCTTAAAATTATGCAGGAAAGAATGCCTCCCCTCCCGCCGCGCCGCGCCGCTCCTCGACGGAGGCGGAGGAGGAGGAGACCGATTGTGGCCCGCGACAAAAAAGCCGCGGAAGGGAAAAATTGGGGCCCCCGGAATGCAACACCGGGAATGCCGCTCTCGGATTATGTCGTTTTTTTTTCTCTCTCCCGAAGCCTCCCCTATTCGCTCTCTCTCTCTGCCGCGATCGCTTCCGATCGAGTTCTGTGCCGCTTTGTGCAGGGCGACGCGTGCGTGCGTGCTCCTCCGCTTCCGTGACTTTCGACGATTTTTCCAGGAAACGCGATGGGAATGAGGCTCTCTCGAATCGGCTGCAGGCAGACTTTGTGCATGAATGGCCCGGGCCTCCTCCTCTCACGTCAGGACGATAAATAAGCCACTTTGTTCTTCGACAAAATCCCACCGGGCGCTCGCTCTGGCCTTTCGAGATCGATTGCGCTCAACGAGATCTCTTTCAGGCCGCCTTCTTAATTTCTTTAAGTACAATATGCGCGGTTGCCGTTGTGGTTATGCTAATGACGTGTTACGCCGCTGAAAAGGCCAGACCGCAGGTAATAGGTCAGAAGGACTGTATTATGCATATTATGCTAAAAATCTGTTATACTTTTGGGCATGAGAAATTTTTTTTTTCTCAAAATCACCATATATACCCATCGCTATGCAGGACCTATTATCTTCTAAAGCATGCAAGCAGAGGATGACATATGGCTATTTGCAATTCGATATAGAAACTGAAAGAAGATCCTAATATTTTCCAATAATTGCTTTAATCTGTAATTTATTAAATTTTAATAATAACGTGTAAAGAATAAAAAGTATTTTTAATTTAATCTTGTGCTGACCGTAAGTTGAAGCCAAAATAAAACGTTTGCGATTGTTTTGATTCAGAACATGCAATTGATTACTGGAGCATTAAGTGTTATAGTTAACAGCAGATCTTTTCAGCTGTACGAAAAGAAAGATTCTAAAAAAGTTCAATTTTTGTAGGCTACAAATCTATGTTGTCAAATCACGAAAAAAAAATTGTTACTTTTAACAACTTTGCAATAACAATAGCATTTCTAAACTAAATTCGAAATAATTACAAGACTTTTAATATTACATCGATAAGTAAAAGTTAATAATAAAAAAGGCCGTGATCATACTGATTTCATAATTTACAAGTAATAGAAATTTCTTTGTGGTTTCTGTTTAGAATTAAATAAAATTTTATCTAATTTCATTTGAATAAAAATGGAAGAATCATAGTATTATTATGATATTTTACTATTATTATTTCCCTGGTAGAGATAAAAGTATCAAAATTGGCCAGGAAAGTAAAAAATAGGTATTTTTAATTCCTAGTTACCTAA
>JAWWEO010000045.1:19860977-20012240 GCA_035582975.1 Ormyrus labotus | reverse complement strand
TGAAAAATCGTTTACATTAATATACGAAAAATGGCCATTTTTTATGGCCATTTTATAGATTGAAAATTCTACCAGGGAATAACGATATTGCTTATATTGACCTATGTATATTTTTATCAAAAGAGGTATTGTTACAAATAATCTTCAAACAAGCGTGAACTCGTAAAGTTATTAATAAGGTACAAAAATTTGCTATTCTTATTGAATCACAATCGAAAAACAGTTGATAAACAAAAAGTCAATTAAACTACAGGAAACAGTCGGTAAGCCTCACGATCCTCCATTACCGACCGAGTTTCCTTCCTTGAAAAAGCCACCTTACAAGGCAGCGTGTTCGTTGATCCATTCGCGGAAGTAAGCGACCTCAGTAAAGACACTAGGGTACTCGACCATGGCGCATCCGTTAGACCAGGAAACGATACCAGCGAGACGTCCATCAATGACGAGTGGACCACCAGAGTCACCGTTGCAGGAGCCCTTGCCGCTGACTCCATAGTAGCCGGAGCAGATCTGATCCTCGGAGACATTTAGTTGCATTTTTTTATAGGCGGCAACGCAAACGTCCTTGGAGACGATGGGCGTGATGATGACCCGGAGTTGGAAAGACCTACCCTTACCGGTTTCGCCCCAGCCGGTGATTACGGAATCGACTCCGGAGAAGGACTCTTCCGAAGCATCAAAAAGTTCGATGGGCTGGCGAGTCTCGTCGAAGATGAATGGTTCCTTTACCTTAAGGACAGCGATGTCGAAATGCGGGGCGAATCCATCCATGTAGTACTTATCGTGGCGCACAATCTTATCGACTTCGTGCACGCTGCCGCCCTGTTCCCCGAAGGAGGAACCAGCCCGAACGGTGTAGTTACTGGCGTGACCTAACTCGACGCAGTGAGCTGCTGTAACGATGTAGTTGGCAGAAATGATGCTACCTCCACAGTTGTGGGAGCCGTCAAATTCGAGAGAGATCTGGTAAGGGTATTGTATTGTATTGTATTGTAATTTATTGTATAAAGAATACAAAGATGAGGTATAAAGAATACAAAGGGTAGGTCTCGATCGCGACATTTTCCCCACCGATGATGCGACCATCGGGGAAGATTGGTCCGTTCTTAAGGGCTATTGGGTTGGCTGCAAATAAAAAATTTTTATGGTATTATAAAATTTTAAGAAAATTATTACGCTAAAATGTATTTTATTTAATTTAGCTCAAAAATATTCTGTTAAAAAAAATAAGTGACACGAGAAAGAAAGAAATATTTATTGTCATTGTAAACGATGAATAAATATTGATTATTTACATTTATTTCACTGATATCAAATGAATTGTACAATAATTTATAAACTCACCAAAAGCGGCAACCACGAGGGTGGCAATCGCGAGCAAAAAAAAACATCTTGTTAGATTCAAAGCCGAGCTTGGTACAACTTCCTCTGTATCCGAAGCATATTTATACTATCAACAGTACCGGTCATTTACGTTAGACTTAGACGTAGATGAGCTCTTTATCTCTAATCTAGTACAGCCGCTTTTGTACGTATCGATAATAAATCTATAAATCTATTAATATCACGACGACACCCACAGATCCAAATCGCAAGAACTTTTACACCTTAAAATACTTACCCTTGCGTAACTCAGTTCTACACTTTATTACATCCCAAACGAATTCTTTTTCATTTTGAATAGATTTGCTGTCTGTGATAATTATAACGCATCTATTTTTTACAAATAATTAGTTCTTGCACAATTTTCCAGATTTTTTCCATGATAAGAAAACTTATTTTAACGTTATAAATATTTTTCATCAATTTTTTGATATTTCGAGCATAATATTTAAGGAATTCCTTTCAAAATATTTCGTAAAAATCTGCTAATAGATGTGTTTTGGAATTTTTTCTTTTGAATATTTTTTTTAATAATTTCAAACTAATTATAGCATTCAGTATCTAGTTTCTGTCAGTATACAGCGATATCATTGAAAAAATCTGAGTCTATTAAAGTGATAACAAAACTATCATTAAATTTCAAGTATTATCGATATTAATTTCCTACACATTTTTGTTATTTACACATTAATCAATTTCGCTGTTTATAAAACTCCCGCATAGAACGGAAGCTTCCAGGAACCTCTCATTCAATATCTCCCATAAGTTGGAAGCTTCCTGGACGTTTCTAGGTTACATGGGCTTGATCACACTTAAATGATAGGCATAGATTAAATTCTTAGAGATTTATTACACCTAATAATGTTAATGAACGATTTTACTTATCACCGACAAGTGTACTAATAATTTTAGCTTTAACCCATTAAATCTCATAGCTAAACAAATAAAGTAGAGCTAAATTAACACTTGGGTGTTTGCCATGGGCAAAAAATAAGATATACATGTATTTTTTTTTAATTTTGCTTTCTCATACGAAAGCTTTGGAACAGTAACATTTTTCGTTTTTCATATTTTGACGTAAACGCACATATTTAGGTTCAGAGAGTTCAAAAAAATAGTTGTTAAGAAATGTCCAGATGTATGTATATGTATGTATTTCCCCCCTAACTACTTTTAAAGGACGCGGTGGATTCCCTTCAAATTTCGCATACAAGTTTCATTGAATTTTTATAAGCCCGCTTGAAAATTTAAAGTACTTTTATAGATTAGTTTCAATTTTATGACTATTTAAATGATTTTTGAAAATTTTGAAATTTTTAATTTTCTACTTTTGTCAAAAAATATTAATTGACTCCTCCTAGAGGAAGCTTTGTGATAGTAATTTTTGGAGTTTTTCGAAAAATCTGTTATAATTGGATTTTAAGGTGTCAGGAACAAGAATAAATGATTTTTGAAAAATGTAATGACTGGATGTATGTGTGTGCGTGTGTCCGTATGTATATGTCTGGATCTCAGCTTCTACTTAACGGATTTTCATCGTTGAAGGCTCATTTTGTTTGCTTTTTTTGTGATGACGGCAAAAAAATCGTTTTCTGTTTAGCTTATTTGTTTTTGTTTTATCGCAAATTTTCGATTTTTGAAAAATTTAATTTGAATTTTTTTTAATGATAGGATGAGATATTTGAATCGAACAAAGTCCATTTTAAAGAGCATAAAAATACCGATAATTTCAGAGAAAAAAAGTTACCCTACCTCTTATGGTTCTTTTGTTTTTAACAAAAACGTGTTTTTTTTAAAAAAACTTATAATTCTTAAATTAAATTATCAACTGCTCTGAAAAAATTTTTGGTATTTAAGAATATATATAGCTATAATCTGTAAAAATTTCAAGTCGTTTTTTCAAATAGTTTTTGAATAAAAAGCTGAAAACCGAAAAACAGGAATTTTCTAGGGGAAACGGTTACGGAAGTAAAAAGGCTTTAAATTACTTGAAATTTTGGGAAAAGGTAGGTTTTACATGTTCAGAGCTGTATATTTTTTCTGCTTATGAAACTTATTAGTTTAAAAGATATTAAAGTTTTATTTATTTTGTTTCAATTTTTTGAATAGCTGTATCTTAGTGAATAATCGATCCCTTTCAATGATCGACCACTTATTTTTTTCATCTTTAACTAAACTTTCAAAATTAAAAAGAACTTTTGAAGTTCATCTACTAGTTTTTGTTTTATAACGCGTTTAAATTATATATGGTTCGAGATTATATATTGTAACGGGGTGATTATTCGGGGATACGTCCTCGAACGCAACCCGACGTTACTAACGCACGGCGGTGCAATGCCGTGCTTTTTCTCGTGTTGTCTCGTCCTTCTGCTCGGCTACCTGAGATTGTTGGGAGCGAATGCGCGGCATTCGCTCCCAACCCAACTTTTAACTTCTTAACTATTAACGGCTCAGTATTTTAACTCCTGACATTTGAAAGGTGAGATCAAATCCTATCGATTAAAAAAAAATACATCCAAAATCTTTATTCGTTCAAAAGTTATAGCTAAATAAAAATTTACAATAAAATTAAGCTAAAATTACACGAGTTATATAATTAGCTGCTGCAAACTTATAAGCGATTAAACAAAAGTCGATTTTCGTTAGATTTTCGCTAAAAGAGCTTATAACTTTGAAAAAATCGAGTATGGGACAGAACGGCCATATTTTAATATTAAAAAACATATCCCGAAATTACAAGAAAATTCGTGATCCAAAGGACGCAGACTCTCCTTGTGAGTCTCACACGTAAGATTATTATCGCAATATTAAAGTAGACAGCGCTGCGCATATCTTTTGGAATTCACAGCAATTAGTAAGAATGAACAAAGATAAATAGCTATTGGTCAAAACACTCCTTCTTTGAGAATTCATATGGTAATAAAAAAAAAAAATTACATGCATACGTATGAAAAGTTACAACCACCTGTTCATATTTTTACATTAGCCATGTAAAGTTACGACAACAAATCTGAGAATGATTGTCAAGTTGTTAAAAAGAAACCCCTATTGCATTGCAAAATTTTTAAAACGATCCCTCGATAAGACTTTTGTAAGTATATCAGCTTTTTGCGGTGTATACATAATATTAATGAGGTACTTCTCGAAGTTTTCACAAATGAAGTGATGTGGATGTCAATATGTTTGATGCGCTTGCGGAACTCTAGGTTCATTGCAACTCTAGGTTCATTCAAGCCTCAATGCACTCTGGTTGTCTGCATTAACATCAATCACACTTTCCATCTGATATCCAATATTCTTCATGAATTCGTAATTTTGGGCTCCAATCATCCACTTCTCTTTGAAGGCTTTTGAAACGCTAATTCCGCACGATCCTTCTGCACGATCACCGGAGCACTATACCACGCAGTCACACTCGGCTTAATGATATCGTGCTGTCATCAACTCAATCATATAAATTCGTCAAAGTGCGTGGCGAATGGGCCAAGCTCCAGGATCTACCTTGATCCGGTGCTTAAAGAGCGTATTAAAGTCATGTTCTTTCAGGCGGACTCTTCCAGCTTCCTTGATCGATCATTTTCCTCCACCGCGGTGCCGGGAATCTGCACCCGCGGGGATCTCCTTAATTCAGCTTCTGCTAGCTGACTTTACGCCAATGGAGCCGGAAAGTTCATCAGGCCGAGCCGATCACAAATGATTTTTTAGCTCGAGGACATTGGGACTTCAGCAGCGGTCGTAGGCGGTGAAACTCCCAAGCGCTTATGCGCGGGTGCTGTGTTTGGTGGTCAGAGACTCCACTGCCCATTCGTGGGTAGTCACTGCGTCAGCTCATCCCGCGCATCTGACACGTATTGTCCATCGAATTCGTGGTACGTTAACACTCCGGCCGAGTTCGATGCCATACTGGTCAGCACTAAGGTATAAAGGCGGCACTGCTCACTGAGTATCTTACTCCTAGATGGCGGATCTGACCTGGTTTCACCTGATGCCTCGTACACGAGGGGGGAGCTTGATCTCTCTTTTACGCCGATTACAGAAGGCGAGCAACTCCTTTCGATGGCGCTCGACATACCAGCAGTGTTGGTCGTTAAACATATTTAAACTTGCTTTCTGGGTCTTCATAAAGGTAATTCACAGGAGTATATGAAAAAATAATTCAAATAACCATTAATACCACTTTTAATATGAAGATTGGTTTTCCCCCGTTTTTAACTGAAAATACTACAAAAATAATTATTCAGAGTTTATTCCAGTAATAATAATTACTAAAAAACAAATTAGTTTTGTTTCGAAAAAAACTTGAAGGTCTCAGAAAGCATGATCCTTTGAGACACGGATATTACGCTGTAAAATCCTGCCTCGAAAAATCGAAAAACATGTTGAAAATCCAGCTTCAGATTCCCGGATATTCCACTGAAAATTTTGCACTTTTATACTAGATACGAACCACTCAGATATGATTTGGATTATCATCGGGGCTATAAGTATAAATTAATTAACAAAGTCATACCCGGGACTCCGCGCGACTTCGTTGAGTTAGACTAAATGCTAGGGGAATACCGTCCGGTACAAGATTTGTATAGAGGGATGGCAACGGGAACTGATGGTTCCAAGGCACTGATTTTTATACACCAGAGAATGCCAGAGAATTTTTATACACCAGGAAGGGTTTCAAACATCTACTTTAATTCAGCTGTAATGAAAACTAATGGTTATTCTGTCAACAATTAGATTTTTCTTTATTTCTAAAAACCGACTATATAGGTGTAATCTTGCGAACCTTTTCAGAATTTTGATCATTCGATTATTAGACTGACTCGGCTACGGCTTTGCCTTTATGAGTGCGTTCACAGTGGCCTATATACCGTGGCAAAAATATTATCAAAAATAAAAGTGTAAAATATGATTGAAATATTATCCACATATAGGCCTTCTCCTTATTATCTTAAAACTAAACTGAAGTTTATTGCATAAAGTCTGTGAAATTTAATTTAAAAAAAAATTAAGCTCGACAAATCATGTTTTTTTAAAACTAAAACACAATTTGGTGATAGAGAATTTTTCTTTTAGAATATTTTATGGTCAACATCGAAAAGAGCGACCTTCTAATTATAAAATACGTGGTACTGCGATTTTTTTCCAAGTTAAATTATAATCGGTAGAGTAAACTGGAAATCGTATCCAAAAAGTGATCTGTGGACGTTAATGGGTTAAACTTTAATTTGTCAGTTTTTTGTAAATAAATTTTTACGTCCTCATTTTCTGCTAAAGGACACTTGGAATCTATTTCAACAGTACAAAATAATTGCTTGGTTAGCCTGGGGCGGAGATCCGCAATGCTCGCGCGAAATGTCCCTAGACTAAGCGCAGCTAACTTCAACCGAGTTTTAACAATTTCTTTCGTTGCGACGAGTATCAAAGAAATTCCTTCAAGAAACCAGTTTAATGTCATAGATGGCGGCTTTTTTTACACAAAATTGTACGGCACCAAAATGATTGCGTGGAAGAAATTTTAAATCAATATATAACATATGCAATAAGAAATTATTCGAATAATACTTGCATTGTTTTTTATGGGTACCCAGATTTAACTATAGCTTCAATAAAAGCAGCTGAATGTTTACGATGAAAAGTAAAAAATCTTCGACGTGAAATAAGTTTTAATAAAACTACAATAATAACGGTTTCCCAAGAAAAATGTTTAAATAATGAAAAAAATAAGGAAAATTTAATTAGTATGCTATCGATTGCAGTTATAGAAGCTGGTTTCAAAACCAAAATTGCCGAAGAAGACGCAGATGTTTTGATTATACAAACAGCCATCGAGGCGGCTAAAAATTTCGAGAATATTTTAATTTATGGTCAAGACATAGATTTGTTAGTTATTCTAACCCAAATATCATCGCGTGAAAATATTTTCCTTATGAAACCAAGTAAAGAGCTAACACCCAGATTAATTTTTAACATTACTAGTTTTAAATTTGAATAAGTAAAAAATTATATTGCATTTTTACAAATTTTCACCGGCTGCGACACAACTTCTTGTTTTTATAAGCAAGGAAAAAACAAACTGTTAAAAATTGTAAACAATAAGCCCGAGCTTCAGAAGCTCATTAAGATATTTTATGAGGAAAATCCAGAGTCGCTTGCAGTTACTGAAAATGGCATTCAATTAATATTTACTTTGTACAGCGCCAAGACTGACAAAGGAAATTTGAATGAATTAAGATTTTCAAATTTCCAAAAGTTAAGCATCCGTTCGAGTTTTAAATTAGAATAATCACTGTCTCTGACGGAAGGAGCAACGAAGCAGCATTGTTTAAGAACTTATTACCAACTGCAACTGTGGCTCGGAAATAAAAAAAAAACGATACAGATTAGGGCTGGAAACAAACTGCTACAGGATTGCAGTCTATTTATAGCAACGATTTGTTAATTCCACCGGAACTTATCAAAAAAATTGCATGTAGATGTGAGATAGGCTGCAAAACATCTACTTGTGGTTATAGAAAGTATGGTTTGTATTGTACGAATCTATGCGCAAGTTGTCACGGAGAAAATTGCACTAATGTGCAATCCATTTCATCAATAAATTGTGATGACGAAACTCCAGAAATCACAGACTTATTAAATTCGGAAAATACCGAAGAAAATGTATCGGGAGAAGAAATTCAGGAAAAAGGAGCTTAGTATTTTAATTTCTTGTATATAAAAAATCATATTCTTCAAATTTAATAAATAGTAATAGACAAATTTTGTTTATTTACCTTATTTCAATAAACTTCCAAGTATAAAGGAGCTTATAAACAACTGGAGTTTGCTTTTTGAAAATTAATTATTTTAAAATTTGTTCATGATGAATCTAAATAATTGTTTAACGAGTAAAATGAGCGCCTTTACGTAGAAATAAATTAAAAAGTGAAAAGAATTCATTACTTTGAAAAACTTTATCTTTGGTGAATCATATCTTTATTTACAATATCGAATTTTGATTTCTTAACTTTTTTTGCAGTTCATAAAAGTTAACTTTATAACATATATCATTGCTTATGTAATCAAATGATAGTTAAGTATGCATTAGCACAAATGTGAATTATTTTTTTCGCTACCCCGATTTAAAAAAAAATCATCAAGATTGATATATTGGTTGAACAGAAAAGCTCAATTTTGCAAACCATGACAATTTGAATAGAAGAGCATGAACAAATATTGGAGTGTGCTTATTTATGCTCTAGCATACCTGGCGGCAAACCAGATAGATGAAGGTGCTATGCACCTTACTGTTTTGATTGATCGGCTAGCAACATCAAACGATAGCCAAAAATTACAAATGTTCGGCAGGTAGTTAAAATAATTCAATAATTTCATTTATTTTTTTATGAAAAAAGTAGAATTAATAATGAAGATTACATATTCTTCCAAATTTCAAGGTCATTTTAGGTACCTCTCGCTGAAATGTTATCAGTGCACAATCAGCCTGTCCGAACAAATAATACAAGCAAAAATTTTAATATGCACGTCGCCAAAAAAAATGGGGAAGCATCCGAATATTTGGAAGATAATTGGTAAGTACAATAATATATAACTTTGATATCTGCATTGAAAATTTTCCAGTTAATTTCTTGACCAATTAAGAGGTTAAATTACCCACATTAACCTTGATTTCATCTCGATTTACATCGAAAACTAGGTGAAAGATTCAAGGGGGTGGGTTTCTCCCATAAATTTTATATCACCCTCCGCAGGGGGGCGCGCGGTGATATAAAACTTATAAAACGTTAAAATTACGTAACGTTATAAAACTTAATTTAATAAACTGTGGGAGGCCGGAGGCTAGGCTTTTTGTCTAGATTTTGACCACAAAGACTCGCCAGTGGGGTTGATTATCGACATCCTTACTCCAGACACCTTGGGTGCCTTCACTCTAACCGGCTACCTATATACCGGAGCTTCGACTATAGTTCGCTAGAGAGCAAGGCAAAACCTCCGCTACGCCACCTAGCAAACAGTCGGGCGAACCCCTAAGCACCCAAGGCTCCCCCCAGGGTTGTTGGACAAAATGCTCGATGACACCGAGTAGCTAGGAAGTATATCTATATATTGAAGTATGTACATAGATATACTTTATGTTTATTTACGCCCTGAAATTGGCTACTCGGTGTCATCGAGCATTTTGTCCAACAACCCTGGCTCCCCCACTCATTCCTCCGACTACATTTCTATCAATTTTCAATCAAAATTAAGTAATATTAGTAAAATAATACTTGTTCATTTATTTCAATTAACAAGCAACTCGTAAATGTCTTATTAATGTTCATATTTAAAAGTACATTAAAAATAATATTTAAAGAAAATTTAAGTTACATCTCCATTAAAATTAAGGAATATAAGGAAAATTCATATACTTTTCCATTAATTTTAATTAAAAGTCAACATTTGGAATTTTAGTTACAGATTGGTTTTGGAATAATATATTGTGCAACAAGTGCGGGAAGGAGGCTATTCCACCAGTGGGAAGTTTGCAGCACTGGCCGAAGACGAGTGCGTGTTAGCCGTAATCGAGTATACAAACTTCACACGAGTGGAATAGCTTCCCGCAGTAACACACGATATTTTTTTTAACAAATGCATGAAAATGATACTTTCTAATTTCAATTCATATTCAATTTTTTTGCTTTTATTCATTTATTTATTTTTGTACGTATAAATAATAAAATTATATTTTTATATTCCATCGAGTTTAATTTTTAATAATTTTTGTTAAAAATTATTTTTAAAAAGTAAAGATGTAAAAAAAGTAAAATAAAAAAGTAAAAAAAGCCGTTAAAAAACTCATTCCCGCACTAGTGCGGGAATGGGAATGCTTTCTCGCACATGTGAGGGATATGAGTTTCCCTGAGAGAAAATAAGCACGAGAAGGTAGCATTTTCAGGCATGTGTTAAAAAGACAAAGTTAATGGCAGTGCTAATCTTCTTAATGGAGAAATACCTTAAATTTTCATTTATAGACTGCATTTTAAAATCATTTCATAATTTTATCTTAAATGTGCATTAAATTTCAAAACTTTTCTAACAGTAATATATAGCTAATATAAAATTCCAATATATTTCCAATATATTATCAATATTATCAATTTTTACGTGGGAAACGAACTAATTAAATTAAGACCTGTTTATTTATAGTAAAAAAAAACTATTGGCAGAATGTTGTGATTTTAAATTTTAAGGCGTACCTAAAATCTATATAATTAAATTAAATTGAAGTGACTTCGTATTTTATTTATAATGAAAGTAATTTTTTAAAATTAAAAATACTTTGAGATGATGTTGACTTTGAGTAAACGTAATAATTTTGAAGGAACATGAAATTTTCAAGCCGAAATAAAAAGGTAATTACAAGTTGAAAAGTCTCTCGATCGAAATCAAAATTGAAAAGTTTGAGGCGGTTATCGAGAGAGAAGTGAATGCTGATACCTTATCTCCGAAATTGAGGCAGAGAAGCATTTCGGACGGTGAACGAAACAAGTTTCATCGGATGACTTATACAAACACGTTATACGAACGAGAAGAAAAGGGATTGTTCGACTTTCCGGCAATCAACATTTACGCGGTGATTACCATTTCAAGCATGAATGCTTCATTGAAAAGAGGATCCCTCGCATCCGCGCGCGGCATGTTAATGCGAAAGCAATTCCATTTCATCAATTTAATCGGGCCGATCTACAGAATTACGCCGCGGGACCTCCGACGCAGCCCCGCTGCACCGCAGGCTCTCCGTTCCCTCCTCCTCCTCCTCCCGCCGGATAAACAAACCATACATAAATTGTCACATGATCATCAGTCATCCCCGTTAAGAACTCGACAAAGTCCATTATCGTGGCATCAGCCTTAGGAATTCCTTTTCACTCGCAGAGTCGGACAGGCCCGCGACTCGCCTCGCCTCTCCCGCTCAAGATCTCGATCCGAGCTGGCTCCTCGGAGCGTGTAAGCGGCGCGCGAGCCACTAAAAGAAGACCGAGCCGGAGATGCGAGGCCGCGATAACGCGACGTCGCGCGCGCCTCCGACTAATTTCCGAGGGATCAAAACGCGCACAACAGCCTGACACGAGGGAACACCTGCGCGAAATACGTCCGCGCTTCCAGCCCCTTCTCAGACTCTCCCGGGCGCTTTCCAGCTGTCGCGCCGCCCGAATTTCACTTCGCCTCCGGATAAGACGGGCAATTAGCCCAAATGAAGCTTTTACCCGCCGCCGATGAATAAATCAGCACGCGACGCCTTTCTCGGCCCGCCGGAGATAGTAGCGCTTACACTCCCGGTCCCCGGGGAAAGCTGATCCGTGTCGGCGATAGTCGATCGGGGTGGTTATTGGACCACCCCGAGGGCCGAGGAGCGCGGCGCGCTTTCATCCCCCGGCAGGGACATAGATCACCGGGTGTCGCTGTGTTTACCGCAAACGTCCAAACACGCTTCGTCTCGGCGGATCTATTAAGCCTACACCCGTGACGTGGCCGCTTTGAAAAAAGAGCGCCGGCCGAGATGGAGCCAGGTAGATATAGTCGCCCTTTGTAGGCGACAGAGCGCGCCATTGATGTTTCACCGCGCGCGCAAGGCCTTTCAGGGGCGTGCCGCTGCCCCGAAAGCCCTTTTTCTCCTGCTCTTTGCATCGAGTTGACGCAAAAAGTGCGCGTGCCAAATTTTCGGAGGGCGGCCGAGCGTACGATATTATATTCCCACGAGCGGATTAGCGGGCGGACGATCGAGGAGGCTGCGCCCCCGAGTAAGCCACCCGATCGTATCTCGGCGCGCAGCGCGACGTCCTCCTTGATCCGCCGACTTTCTGCCCTTTTTCTCCCCGACGACGGGCCCACCAGCGCGCCTCCTTCACTTTTTTCTCACGTTATGCTAAATGATTCGTCCTAATACTCCTGTTAGATGCTGTCGGATAGGCCCCGAAACATTTTTCACCCGCTGTAATTTTCAAAAAAGAAAATATTCAATTTCCCTCGTCATACAGCGACGCGCTTTCCTCCTCCGCGGCTCGAGGGTCGAGTCGGCGACAGGTCAGGCCTTAAATAGCACTTGACTGCGGTCCTCGCTCGGCGGGTTGCGGCAGTCGGCGGCGGCGGCGGCGGCCGAGATAAGCTAAACGCGTACAAGACACACACGAGGCCCGAGCGACCGGCCGCGCCGTCCACTTTCCCGGCGGGTTATCTCCATGTGTACGAAGCAGGGCAATAAAGTTTTTCAACCGGCGCGCTTATATCGCGCCTCGTTATATTGCCGAGAGCGGCCGACTTTATACCGCCTGCACCCGTTACGAGCGCCGCCGCCGCCGACGCCGACGCCAAAGTCCCCGCGCGATATAGCTTTCCTCGGCGACCGCGCGCGGCTATAATATTGAAATTCCAACTACTGCGCTTGCCTGCTGCTCTGCGTGGACGTCAAGTTAAGCTTGACTAGACAATTTCGAGAAATCCCTTCTTTTCATTAGAATCGTTTCATTTTTTTAAGGCCTCGAAGTGAGCCACGTAAAAATCTTTCACGATAACGAAGTAACGGCCGGAATTTCCCTTTTTTTACGATTATTCATGTGCCGAGATTTGTCCGGTGTTTTGAAAAATTTGTCCTCGATAAGATTACATTTTTATTGGATTTAAATGCAGAACAACTTTGGGCTCGCTGGCATTTCTCTCCGTTCGACGAATTCATCTACGTGTGTATATACGTGAATTTTAATCAGGATTTCACCGTTATTCAAGTTGAAAAATTGATCGCTACCTCCGCTGTCAAACACTTTCATTTCGAGCACTTCGTTGCCTTCGATGCGACGAGTGTGTAAAACTCAATTGATTAAATTGAAAATTAAACGGTAATTCCATTTAGCAAGAGTAATTCTACAGTTCTCGGTAAAATGCACATTGCCGCTATCGATTTTGTAAATGATACATATGGAATAGTTTTAAAAGCTTTGACATAAATGTCCGTCACTAAAGTTATAGCTAACTCGGTGAATAAGCACGTTAGGCGTATTGATCAGTACATCCAAGAAATCAGCACAATTTTATCGTACATCCGGAAAACGTAAAGCACCGATTCCAAAGATATATTTATCCTGAATCAACCTGAAAACTATGTGTATAACTTGAAAGAAAACCCAGTCCTCGGAGAAAAATTGACAAAAACCAAGGCGATAATCGATAAAGAATTCCCGAGCTCATTAAACGATAAGCGCGAAAAGCGAGTACGAAGGTGTACAGGTGTGGGAGCGCCGAGCGTCTAGCGGCAGCCCCGCAAGAGCTCTCGGCTCGAACCACCTACAACGCTCTCGCACACAGAGAGAGCAGCCGCGCGAGGAGCCGCACATGCACACGTACGTACGGCGAGAGAAAGAGAGCAAGGCGAGAGCACTATGTATTCATTACGCGACGCGAGTTAGGGGCGTACTCTAGCCGATTAGCTGTTTGGTTACGCCCTGGTAACGGCGAGCCGAGATGGAGGCATACACGACAGCCGAAAGCTTTCCTCTCCCCGACCTTTTGACGCCACGGCGGATCGCGCGGCTAATGAAGCGCGCACTTGTACGCCGAGTCGTTAATTTTTCAGCTGCGATTGTTCAAAGCAACTTTGACGGATTGTTTGCTCGAGCGAGGCGAAAGCTCACACGTTATTTGTAGCTGATTGAACAGCTGGTATTTTAGGAAATTTGCATCTTTCGAATTGACTCGAATTAACGACTTTTATCTTATTTTGGGTTTTGAACCGATTATTATACTTTCTTACCTAACATTGCGCAATTTCGGTGACATGAACGCTTTAGAGTTACATAAACTAATAGTACTGGAATCTACTCAAGTGCGTAATTGCGTAATGGATTATCCGAGGAAAAGATAATACAAGTATCGAAGAACGCCTCGACTAAGCGACGGAAGAGAAGCGCGCAAAGGGAGAACGCAGCGAAGATGAGCCAGCAGAGAGCAGCACCGGCTAGACGCGAGACGCTGATATATTTTTCCATCTGCTTCAAATAAAATGGACAATAAAATATCATTTTTATACTTGAATGTACAGAATGAAAATATCGATCTCTCATAATTAATTTATCTACTTGATTCGCTGAAACCATACAAGTAAAACCAATGGTGCTTAAAACGAACTGCTTACAAGAGATTAGAAAACCATCGCTACGATCGCAGCTCACAAAAGAAGAGGAAAAAAAATCGAGCGGAACGATCCTCGGCGAGAATAATCCTCCGGCAGTCCAGCTGGCATTAGAGTAGGCCAAGTGAGGGAAGGGAGGCGATCGGCCTGGATAAGCTCCTTGGCGCGAAGAAAAAAGGAAGAGCCGCCCGGCGTACGTATAGAATATATTCCCACGCGACATAATGCCCCCGGAGTGCGCGCTCACGTACAAGCCCATCCCCCTTTGGCCGTCGCTTCCCGATGTCGGCCGGAGACTCGCTGCATTAGCTGTTTTACCCAAAGTCAAGATTTATAATGCCTCTCTCTCTTTCTCTCTCGGCGGAGAGCTGCGAATAGTCCAATGGGAAATTCGCAGGGGGATCGCGCTGCATACTGTATGTATATTGATCTCGGCGCGGGCTTGAATTATGGCCACAATTAGCATCGGCGAGTCGCAGCTAATATTTAATCCTTCCCTCGGCGCGTTTCAGCGCGTTTCAAAAAGCACACCTATTTAATCGGTAAATTTCGAGACCCGATTAAACGCGAGGGAATCGAAGCAAGGAATCGCGAGCGTTAACGGCTCGTAATTCCGAGCTGCGCGCGCTTTGTTTGTCAAGCGTAATCCTCTCCCCCGTCGCACACACGAGCGCGCGCGCAGCTCGTACAACGACGAGGAGCGATAACTATATATAGCGATTCTCCCGCGAGAAAGAGAGAAGACAGAGAGAAGAAGAAGAAGAAGAAGAGTGGTCTGGCGCGTAATTGCTTTTTCGGGGCTCCTCTCTCGGATCAGCCGGCCACCTAAGTCGCGTCTCTCTCTCTCCCCGAAAGCCGCACACGATACATAATGGCGCCCGTTTGTCAAAACACGTCAAAACACCGTGCTCGGCGCTCTCTCCACGAAAATCCTCTCCGACGGCCGAGTCACGCCCCGGCCGGCATATCGGCCTTCTTAATACTCATTCTCCTTTTTACGATCCTCTCTCGCGCCCCGCGCGCGCAAGACCCTCTCACCGGCTTTTGTTTTCCGCTCTCTCTCTCTCTCTTACTCGCCTCGTTTTTTTCCCTCGCCCTCGGCGCCCTCATTAAAAAATTCGTTTAATAGCCCCGACGAGCGCGGAGAGAGCCGGATTTTTTTGGCCGCGCGGTGAGTGTCGCTTTCCCCCCCGGCCGGCACTCTCCTCTCCGGCCCCGGAGTACAAAGGAATTACAAGGAAGAGAGCATTACTTTCCTCGTGTCCGAGCATCCACGCTAACACGAGCGCGTAAAACCTGGCACCCAGGCGGGAGAGGAGAGAGAGAGGCTGCGTCTCTCGCGCGCGCGCGCACCTTGCCGAGTCATTCGACAAACATCATTCTCCCCGTGCAAAGGCGCTGCTGCCGCTGCCGCTGCTGCTGCCCTGACGTCTGCAAAGGTGGTCCATTTATGAAAATTCCCGCGTCATCGTTTGGACAGATATTGATATCTTGGAAAAATAAATTAGTCCCGCCTAATAGATTTCGAAATTGTAGACGGGGGGAGAAAAGGATCCGTTGCGTCGATGCTCGTAACGTATATCCCGACGATTTAAACTACAATGGCGATAAGGTTTTGCATTTTATTGCCGTTCGCCTCGTCGGTTATCGGCGAGAGTCGTTTCGAAATTTGTTATTTTAATTAAAGACGTTACACGAGAGCGGACGGGCCATCGGTTTTAAGCGCGGCGCGGTGTGGGAAAAAGTCTGTCGCGCGGCTAAATATTTTTCTCGCTTTTATCTTAAAAAGGCCTTATTACGTGATAGGGCATTAACTCGGAAATTACGGGACTGTATATTCCTGGCTTATCGCCACCGGTGGAAGAAACGTTATTAGGTGACGAAGATCGCGTGGTGCGGGTTTCGCGCGCGGCTCTCGCCCGGGCACAAGCATAATGGCCGGTGCTCACGTGACCGTTCAGCCTACAAGACTTACTGTGTATTGCCTAGCACGTACGGCGAGAAGAATAAATTAGCCGGCCGATAAGGAACTATCGCTTTATTATCGAAAAATAAATCCCTCCGGCGGGCATTAACGAAATAAAATTCCTCTCTCTCTCTCTCTCATTAATATTCGTAACGAGCCGATTGTTAACAGGAGAGAATCTCGAGAGAGAGAGAGTAAAAAAAGACGGGGAGGTAAAAGCTGGTTCGAGCACTTTGGGGCTCGGAGCTATATAAAATTAATAATTTATTACTTAATCATACATTCCGGGGAATTTTTCAGCAAAATTGCCTGCCATGCGTGCAAAAACTCGCGCAGAGAAAGAGAGAGAGAGAGAGAGAGAGCGGGGAGTCGTGGCAGCCGACGGCCAGCATTTTACGATCATTATTCCGGCGCAAAAACTGATGAAGATAACACCAAGAAGAAGGAATAAGAAATAATGGAGAGGCAAGAAATGGCGCGGCTCTTTGGAGGGCGCAGTCGTCGAAAAAAAGAAAGAAGGAGAAGCCCGGAGAAAAAAAAGGAGAGAATGGGAGGCAGGCGAGGTAATCGATACGCTAACGAGCTGCACACGTGTGTGCTCTCTCGAGCGCGCGGGCCGAGGTTATGGCGCGTCGCGCCGCGATCCTCTCGGTGTGCAACGTTTGCACGAAGCGACCCTTATCGGGGCATCGCCGCGGCAGCTAAACTGGCCTCCTCGGCGTAATTAAAGCCCGGAGCATAATCGAGTGCTCGGCCGTGATTAGAGCCGAGAGCCACGCCGAGAGAGAGGGAAACCGGAGGGAGAGCCGCTCCG
This sequence comes from Ormyrus labotus, assembly GCA_035582975.1. Lineage (NCBI taxonomy): Eukaryota > Metazoa > Arthropoda > Insecta > Hymenoptera > Ormyridae > Ormyrus > Ormyrus labotus. The sequence continues at coordinate 19,994,918 of JAWWEO010000045.1, read as the reverse complement.
CAAGAGGATTAATAACCAATATGTTCTTAGCGCGATTGCTCATTTAATTATTGCGTCGCTGTCGTCTCCTCCTCCGGTGACACTTCAATAACCCATGCAATTTAGTTTCTTCGGCAGCGCGCGCGCCGCAAAAATCCAAAACTCTCTGCTCCAATTAACCCAGTCTCCATCTCTTATATATATTAATACGTCAACCTGCTCAAAAGTCTATTCGACCGACGGATAGACTTGGCGGCTAATTGAAAAACTCGTTTTTTCGCGCGCGTAAAAACCGTTTGGAGAAGAAGCGCAAGAGGTTTATATTAATTCCGCTCTCTCGCAGTTAATCCAATTTGAATGCAGCGGACCCGGCGCTGTTTTTAGGGCGAAACCGCAAGGACACATTTGCGGATGATCATTTACGAGCTGTCCCGCCATTAACCCAAACAATTTCATGCTATCCGGCCAATAAAGGCGGTGCATCTGGTCTATGCTTTAGCCGCAGCAAATGGTCCCGTTCCATCTGGCGACGTTAACATGACGAATGCGCCCCGACAGACAATGCTTTACGACGCATGCGCCCGCGTAGCCTCTCTTGCGCTCGAAAACACGGATAGCCGCCTGTGTAGTCGGGCCCCGAAACAAAGTGAGATACAAAGGAGAGAAAGGAACGATGGACCGGCGTCGGGGATATACGTATAGGAGGGGCCTCGGAATCAAAATGCGCCGGGAGAAAAAATCCGCCTAGCTTTTATATAATACACCCCAAAACCTTTGATTTTCTTGTCGCCTTTGCAATACTCAATTACGAGAATAAGTTTGAACATCTGCCCGGAGGGACGTATAGACACATCCACCGAGCTGCCACCCTATTAGCGCTGGATTCGTGCGCCGTGCAGCCAGTCGCCACACGGCTTTTTATCCCGCTCGGAGCTCGTGTCGATTTGTGGCTTAGCTTCCCCGCAGCCATTACTCAAAAGTCCGCTCTTCCCGCCGGGAGGAGAGTATAGCTAGGAGAATAAATTTATTACCAATGAGCTAACGAACTATTTGCGCCGTTTTCGTCGTTCGCCGCGAAATTCCTCCGCCGGCGGGGCGGTTGCGTTTCGGCTACACACCTCTCGGCGGAGGAGTCGAAGTCGCTTTGCATAAAGCACCTGATACATTGTTCCCTGCGGGCTATCGGGATCTGTTTCTGGATATAATAGTGCCATATATTCCGGGCCGATTTGAATAAAACGCGCCTGCGCGGATCCGAGCTGCTCCGGCATTAAGTAAGGCATGATCGCTCTCCGTGTAGCCCCCCCTTCAAACGCAGCCCTATTCATCCTTCGCCTCTCCGCGCACTTAACACGTACGTATATACGCGGCAACAAAGACTCCCCGAACGGACTGTATCGAGGCCCGAGATCAACGGCAACGAGAGCTGCGGGCTAAGGCCGCTATGAGCCCCACTTGCCATCCGCCGCTTATCGCCGCTACATCGCCGCGACCATTAAGTAAACCGCGCGAATCCCCCGCGATATATAATAACCTAATGCAACGAGGCGACTTTTTGCCGGCTGCGGTGTTTATATTCGGTGAATCGAGAACGGGCTAGAGGGTAGCAACGAGTGAGCAATAAAATCCGGGCGTTTTGCACCGACGATCGACGTCGATCTATTTTCGCCGAACCGCGGCGAGGCGATCGAGCGCGGCGCAAATAAAGCAGCGCGCGCAGCCGATTGAAGACGTCTATCCGCTCGGCGAAGTAAGTACTAAACATGAATTTACAGTCTTATAAGGCTCTCGGGGCTTATCTCGAGGCTGACGGAGCGAGCGCCTCGCGATTTATTCGTCGATAGGCGAGAGAGAGAGAGAGAGAGAGCGAGACCCCGGGCAACGATTACTCTTTCATTGGCGGAGCCGAGCGTTCGCGAGAGAGAGAGAGCAAACGGAAAAAAGGGAAGAGAGCGAGAGAGAGAGCAAGTGATGATCCTATAACAAACTCAATCCCAGCCGGCCCCTGGTAAGAGCTTCATTTACGAAGGCGATGCCGAGACGGACGCCGGAAAAAAGAGAATCCGAGCGAGAGAGAGAAAGAGACTCTCGGATCAGATTTGATGAACCGATCGTTCTGGGTTATAATTACCGGCGGCCTGAACCAGTTCTCCCCGCGGTGCCTGGCCGGCCTGGCTTTTTAAGGCGATACACGCCACGCGCTCTTTCTAATAATACTGCCACGTTCGCGGCGGCTCTCGATCCTTTTTTTTTTTTGCTTTCGTTGGGAAAGAGAAAGCTAAGACCCGGTCTATAAGCGGGGAAAAACGCCGCGCGCTCCGACGCAACTTATTACGAAATCTTTCGATCCCGAGACCCATTCATTTTTTTCCACCTCATTGTTTAACTATTTTCGCTTCGTTAAAAATAACAAGCGCTCCTCTCTCCGATTTTTTATCCTTCCCTCCTTCTCGCCGTGTGCGCGCGCGCGCGCTTTCTCCGGCTCTTCCTTTTCTTCCCGGCAGCTAAGCGTCTCTCTCTCTCTCTCTCTCCCTCTGTTTCAGCCCCCCTCCGTCCGCGCGCCTATCGCCGTCCTCTTTTTAGCCAGGCGGCCGGTACACGCGGCGAACATGGCCGCATGCCTCCTGACATGGGCCAAACAATGGCGGATACAAGGGCCCTGCCTGCTCGCGCCGCGGAGCTGCCCTTGTAACTCTCGCTCCCTCTCTCTCTCTTTCTCTCTCCTCTCCGCGCCGCGCGGCGATCCGGGGCCTCGTTCCCGCACGCTTTAGCTCTCTCGCTCTCGCTTCCCCTCGCCGCTGCCGAGGCGAGCGCGTCTTTTTGGCGCGGCGGACTTATATTCCGAGAGAGTTAGAGACGAGGATCGCAGCTCGCGGAAAGTATACCGCATGGTAATAACTGCAGGCACGACACGCGCGCGGAGCTTAGTCCACTTTTCAATATGCATTAGCGCTCGGCTCCTATTTATATGGACTATCTGTAATCTGCATACGATTAAGAGCGCGCACAATGCGGAGACAACATTATAAACAGCTTCAGCCGGGTTTCTTTCTTCTGCCATTGTGGAAGAGGAAGTTCTCTCTGCTCTTAATTCCATTTGCGCGCAGAGCCTCGGTGTGCATAAAGTCCGCTCTTTTTTAAATCGCCTGAAATTAATTACGCGAAATTTACGAGCAGCGCCGAATAATTAAATTCATAACTTTTTTTTTCTTTTTAGAGACGTATAATTTTATCAACATTATTTATTCTTCCTGCGCGGAATATGCGCTTCTTTCGTTTATAATTCGGATAATTTAACGCGCCGCTAAAGCGACTCGAGACACGGAGCTCCGCGTTATTATTAAAATATCGAGCGCATTTATTAACACGTGCCCGACTAATTGTAGCTCGGCCTAAGTGTACGAATGATAAAACAATTACGAATAAAAAGCGGCGACTCGTAATAATAGCGCGGTGTTACAGGTCGGGGGAATTGCGAGGAGAAATGCACTCGAGGATGAAACGACGCGTATATATATATATACGCGCCGCGCGGAGTAACGAGATAATGACAGGTAAAAGTACAAACACCTTATGCCTTCGATAGCACATTACTCTCGCGATAAGATCGGGCTTCACTCGACGCAGCGGGCTGCCGCCGCGGCGCGCGAATGCATATATACGCCTCGTCAGCGTCACGCGATAGACAAATATAACGTCGCGCGGCGGCGGCCGATCGTTTAGATTTCGATCTCCCGTTTGCGGAAAATCTCTGGATTCGAGCTAATTTTACCATTTCATTATTCGCGGGGAGAGGATAAATCATCTCTCCGCGAAGGGAGAGAGCTTCTCCTCCGAAAAGCAAAAGCTCTTTTTTTCTCCAGACCCGAGAGCTGCCCGCACAGCTGCGGTCTCCGGGGGGATTTTATTTACGAGCGCAATATACACTCGAGAGCAGCGTCATAAGTAATCCGGGGGAGTATTAGCAGCGAATCAGCGAGCGTTAACGAAATAATAAAAAGCGCAAGAGTCGTCGAATGAGAGCCGGGGGTGGGGTGGGGAAAAAACCCGGGGCCCGACTGCACGGGGAGGGAGATATCGATGATGCCCGGACGAGAGAGAGCGAGGGACGCGGCGGCGAGAGGCCAAGCCTAATCGTCCAATCCGCCGACAGAGGAGAGAGAGAGGAGAAGAGAGGAGCGCACAGATATATATTGAGGATCGGGCCGCTCGTCGGAGTGCGCGAAAGCACTATTAATCCCGACGGATTTGCCACGGGGCTTTTTGCCTCGACGCTCTCTCTCTCTTCCTCGCTCGCGCGCAAGCTTTGATTTATCCTCGCGAGCCGCTTCTCACGCGAGCGCGATAACTCACCGTCCCTTAATTTCTATTTTTCACCCTCACTCGTCCTCGCCGCTTTCTCTCTCTCTCTCCCGGCCCTCTTTTTCTCCTTTTCCCGCCACATACATGTAATAACGAGAGGGAGAGCTTCCTTTCAGCGCCTCACGTCGCGATTTAAGGAGACGCTCGGGCCTTTCTCGAAAGCTGATAAATGACGGGGCCGTTCAACGAAAAGCTCCGTTAAAATTAAGCTCGATATATACACTTGAACGGAGCCGTTGCGCAAACCTCTCGTCGGGATGAAAAAATTGCGAAGCAAGGCGGCGGCGGCAAAAAGCGCGAGGCCCCCCCTTTAAATAGAGAGGCTCGTTTCATAAATTGTCACAACCGCAAAGTATCCGCCGGCTCGGCCGGCCAACATAAATAAAGACGCCTTTGGCGCACGGGCCTACACGAGCGCGCCGACTATCAAAAGAGGCCCGTCCGCTTTCTCGGAGCTCGAGGAGACGGCGGGGGCTGGGACAGTTTTCGCATTCCTCCCCTCTCGAGGTTATTCGAGCGAGGTCGTGCGAGCGTCTCTCTCTCTCGAACGGGATCCGAAAGCTCTCGCGATCCACGCTCGACTTCTTTTTTCTTTTTGCTGCTCCCCGCCGCCGCCGCCGCCGCGCGGCGAAAGAAGTCGGACTTTATTAGCGCGCGCGCATACCTGCACGGGGGCAGTGTGTGCAGCAATTCTGCCCGCGGTCGAGAGACCAGCGTCGTCGTTGAAAATTCATAGGATGGCTTCGGCCGCGTCCTGCGCCGCGGCTTTTTTTCTCCCTCGCTCTCTCTCTCGAATGATCGATGTCGCGCGCGACGACCCGCTGCCGATCGCTGCCGCGTTAACAGGCCCATAAATATGTATATCGCGCGGGGAAATGCATATACCGGGAGCAAAAAATCGCCCGCCGCGGAGAGAGAGAGCTCTTAGACTTGCAGAGCGCGAGAGAGCTGCGCTGCACGTCTAAAGCCGCGCGATCGCTTTTCCGCGAGCCTATCCGTCTTGCCGTCGGGTATATTTTGCGGCACGTGAGCTGCATTATTCGGCTTTTTGATCGATTACTTGCCCCCGCCAAGAGTTTCTAGACCTCGACGCTGACAGCTATCTCCGACTCGAGGCTATCCCGCTCTCGGCCGTCGCTTCCCTTTTTGCCGCTGCCCGTCCGCGTTTCTAATTCCCACAACTCGATGCCCTCCCGACCGGCGTAATAAATCCCCGGGCTAATTAATCGGTAAGACGGATTTTCAAATATTATTCTCCGCCGGAGGCAATTTAAATTTTCACTCTCGGAGGAGAGGAAAAAAAACGCGCGCCCGGGCGACGTAAATAATCGCGGGGCAGCGGCGGCGGTGGGAAAAATCGGGACAAAGGAACCCGCAGCTGCGATCGGTCATAGTTTTCTGTCGGATATTCATCAGGATGCAATTCCGTATACGTACGTACACTCGTAGGCGCTTCTCGGGTCAAAGATGAAACTTTCCGAGTCATCCCGCGCGGCGAGTCGGTGCGTCGGACGGCCAAAGCGCAAGCAGAGGACGAACAAAGCCGGAGCGCTGCCGCGATTTATCGTCGCAATTAATTTTCTCTCGCGGCGGCGGCGGCGGCGGCGGCCCGATGGAGCATTAGCGCGTAATTACCTCGCGAGCTGCCCCCACCGCCGCGCGGTATAATAATGCATGCGCGCGCGAGAGCCAAGCTTTTCTGCCGCGGCTAATTGACCGGCCGAGGAAATGGAAAAACAAGCCCGATCAACGAGCTTCTAAGGACGACGCGAATAGCTCCTTTCTTCCCATTCCTGTGCCTTCTTTCGTTTGGCTTTTTTTTTTTGACGCTTCGCGTGAATTATAACGGATTTGAAAAATACCCCCCGAAGCCCAGAGCCTCGCCGCGCGACGGAGCGCTCCTAAATCTTCTCTATTGGCTTCGTCCTGCAACTTTTGTAAAACTAAGGTATAGTTTGCTCGACGATAAAAAACATTTTAATAAGCAGCATTAATTTATGGAATTTTGTAGAAAACAATTTTCGATCTCCTTTGTTGAGTAAATAAAAAGGTATATAATTTTCAACAACAAACACTATATTCATTGCTTTATTTATACAGCGTTTATTGCCGCGCGACTTACCCCATAAATTTTTGTTTCAGCAAACAATGCGACCCCGGCGCGGTTATTAAACGGGCAGAACGGAAGCGACTACCGTACCAATAAGACGTAAAGAAAACCGAATGGCACACACGTGCGCGCGCGCGCCAACCCCAAGAGAATTATGAGGGAGTTCGATATGGCGCCGGAGAGAGAACTCGAAAATGACGAGGTGATGATGTTGCACGCTGTCGATTGCGCGCGCACAACAAGAGAAATGGATAACGAAAGACCAGCTCCGACGAGCCACTCCATCAAGCGTTACTCGCGTGCATATTCTCCGCGAGGAGAGCGTATTTATTTATCGTTTTTTCAGCCGATATATCGTTTCGAAAGCAATATTAATCCTCGGCCGCGCGCTTTGACTGATGAAGTGTTTGATGCATTCTCACTTGCGCAATATTTCATTATTGATGAGCGGATAATTATCGGTCTTCTTTCCTTATTTACGTTATCGTCAATCATCGTTAATTTCGCAAGGCAACGTATCTTCCACGGCGCGCGTCTCGCTCGACGGACACAACTTTAATTTTGACTCGACGACGGACAAAATATTTGTAGAATAGCAAAAGCAAGCTGTAGGGGGAGGTTCGCTCGGGCAGGCGAGCAAGTCCGGAGTAAGTAATTAGAATAAAGTGCAGGGTGCAGAGAGCAGCCGCGAAAACGAAATAAAATAAGTTATCGATGATAATTAGAGGGCAGGGTGAGGCTGCCTCCCCGAGAGCGTAATAACAAGATCGGACGTTCCGGAATGATCCAATAAGCTCGCTGCCTCTCGCGGCCAAGAAGCCGTACCTCGCTCGGGAGGCCAGGCCTAATCTGCCCGATCTAATCTCCCGAGGCGCATCGCGGCTCGCTCCTAATGACGTCTTCCGCGCTGCACACGCATGCAAGCCGAGCCGCCAAGGGTGGAGCCTAAGCGGGCGCAAGGGTGTGGCCGGCTGCGATCCCCCTCGCGGTCTACTCGCAACTGGACGCGCGAGCGCGGGGCTAAAAATTATCTCTCTCGCATGGCTGCTGACGGGGGGAAAGCCCGCAGAGCCGTCGGGGGGGCTGCTTTTCGATATTGGCCAGCTGGCGCCTCGCACGGGGATCATCCCGCTTTGTATCTCCTTCCTATCGCCGCGGTAAGGCTAACCGCCGGATTTTCGCCAGATTTCTCTCTCTCTCTCTCTCTCGTTCCGAGAGTGTTTTACGCCCCGGATATATATTGCCTCCGAAATGATTGCTCTTTGGAGCTTCTTCGCAGAGATCGTCGGCAAATTTGCTGATATATGGCGGCGGCGAAATTTCAATTTTTCCCGCGGTAACATTGGTGAAACCTGACGCCCTCGATATCTCGCGTGATATGAAATATTCTCTGCCCTTTCGTGAGTCCCGGCCATAACTCACCGGCAAAGTGTCTGCATCCTCGTGGAAATCGTTCGTTTCAATACGAAATTCAGTGGTTAATTAAATCGGTTATTCAAAAAAAATAACATTTTATTTTACGATTATGAAAAAATTATGAGAAGCTTGGGTTTTTCATAAAAAACCCGTTTTTTCGCTTTTTTGTACTTTATTAGAAAATTTCACGTAAAAAGCTATTTCTTAAATTTAAAAACTTTTCAATAAAAAATCTTTTAATTTATGTTTCCTGATCATTTTATATTGTAGTGTCGATACAATTAAAAGATATAAATAACCCTGATAGAAGTTTTCACCATTATTTTGTCAGTTTTTGACCAATGTTTTTAAAATTGGCTCAATGTTTCACCAAAAATCCTGTTAAAAATAACACCGTTTTGATCGAAAAATTTGATTGAAAAAGGCTGTAAAGAATAACATTTAATAATAATAGTATTCAATTATTTTTAAAGAATTCTCTATACTTAAACTGATTTGTAGTTTAAAAAATTTGTGTAATTGCATGAAATAAATGTATTGAATAATTATTACATTATTTATATTTTTTAATTTTAATAAAAAATTTAAATTGTTAATTAAATCTTTTAATCCGCAAACTTTTGAATTTAAATAATAAATTCGAAGATGTTTACATTTCAAATAAAAAATTTTAGTTAAATTATTATTAATCCGCCATATCAGTTTTTGAGTAGTATTTCACGAAAATATTTGACCAAAAAAAAATTGATGAACTGACTAAAAAAAAAATGGTGAAATTTCCCACAGGATAAACGATTCTAAATAATCTAATATATTTTTCTCAATTTTAGTTGATGTAAAAAAATGAAATATTGAAAAATACTAATGGATCGTACAAGCCACATACAGCAGAAATAATTTAAACAGTCTAAAAATGCAGTTTTATTGCTACTGGTACTGCCATTATAGTGTATGAGAGATACGAGCTAGTTGCAACAAGGGTAAGTATTTGAAAATCTTTAACTGATTTTTGAGCAAACGGTATTTCTAACCGGTTCTATTCTGTAAGCAAGTGAATTCCGGACATCTCAGCTTGGCGTTCATAACAGACAACAATTTTTACAGTTTTTATATAAAAAATATAATATTTTTTCCATCCTACAAGTATTTTCCAAAAAATGACAACAATGCTCTAACTTCTTTATTTTGCTACAACATAACACACAATACATACAAATATTTCTCTAAATGTTCACAAAAAAATACAGTAATTTAGGAATCGAAATCTTTCTTGTTCATTTTCTTAGACATATACATAAAGACTTCCGGGTAGGCCTACGCTATAACCCTTGAGGAAAATCCTGAAAACTACCTGGAAGATTTGTATTATACTGCTGGATCCTACAAATACGGAAGTCCAGACAGAGCCAAGTAGAGAAAGCCTTATGAACCTGCAATAAAGTTTATTGTTTCAAGGATCAAACTTTACATTTTCTTTAAAACATTGTTAATCTGCACTTGGCAAAGCTGTACGTATTATATTTCAGTTTTATTAATTTTGAATCCAAACTATAAAAAGCATTATTGAAAATCAGTACACGTCAAAATATTGTCCGTAACCCCATTGTGAGGTGAATTGACGCGTTAAATCGAGAAAGGCGCTAGGAAGGTGCATCAAGTCGAAAACCCCCACACACGGCTTTCTGAAAAGCTATAAAAACTAAATGAAGGCTTTCTCGAAACTTGTACTTCTTTGTATCGGGTGAATCCCTGGCATAGTGGTCGACTGGCACAAGGGGAAAATCGACAATATTTAGACGAGTCTGCAGAGTGCAGTTCTAAGGCAATTACCCTCGAGGCTCGTGCAGCCGTCGCTTTTATAGAAAGTAAAGAAGAAGGGAGCCAAGAGGAAGCGGAGCTACACGTGTCCCCGCTCAGCGGGGAGGGCTCGGCTTCGCGCGAAAACCAGCCCCGGAGAAAAGGGAGGAAGGACCCAGAGGAGAGGCGACACGCGCTGCTCGGGGGCCCATCGGGGTGGCCGGCTCGCGCCCCCGCACAATCGACAATGAGCGCGCGAACAAACGAAAACACGGCTACCGCCCAGCGTATATCCCTCTCTCCGGACCCCACAAAGCCTCGGAGATTTGTACGACAACTTTTGGCCCCCGGACAATGCCGGCCGACTCCCCGAGTCGCGCGTGCCGCGACGTTTGCGCAGCTTTTACCTCATTGTGGCTTTTGTGGCTTAGAGTCTCTCTTTTTTTAGCCTCCCGCTGCAGTCGTCTTCCTCTCTTCTTCCGTCACCTAAACGCCTCTTGCGTCCTCGGCCCCCCGGACACACGTCACCTCTATGAAACGCATCGCTGAATCCGAGCTCGCAGCTCGGAGTTACGGATCCGAGACCTCCGAGACCGCAGACTCTATCTTGCGCGGCACAAAAGCGCATCGTGCCCGGCTGTTTGTAGGGGGAGGGGGGAGAAAACATGTGTGTGCTCAAGAAAGCGGAATGATGCGATTGTCAGGTCGGCCTGCCACGCGCGCAGCCGAGCCAATTTGACAGTCAAAAGTCAAGACGGATGTATTTTCGAGTTATATGCCCCGAGACGCCGCAACACACCTGGATCTTTCTTTAATTCGTGTTTACACTGCCGCGCGAGCCGATGCCTTCGCTTTGGAAGCGACGGGGCCTCGACGAGGAGCGTCGGTTTTTTTTTTTTTTTTATATTCGACTCCGCCGCCCGGATCGCTTTATGTCCATTATCGTGAAAAGGACAGATTGCCATTGTAAAACTATATTATGCGGCCGCGCGATCGATTAACTCGGCGGAGCCTGAAAAGTTTTTTTATAATCTGTTTATTATGAATGTACCGCAGCTAATTTATGGTTCAGATTACTGCGGCGAAAAAAGTCTTTTATACAAATTGCTGCCGGACTGTAAACTTATACTGCACTTATTAACTTATTATGTTACAAATTGCGGCAATTCACTTTATAATTCTGTTAGGAACAAATAGTTTTAAAGGGAATTAATAACGTACCTACAAGTTTTAAATACTTTGTGGCAGTAGCAAGAAAATAGAAAAATCCATTTCGCGGAACTGCAGTTTATTATTTTTTTAAATATATAAAAAAGTGTGCAATGGATTTCGGTCAAAATCTAAGAAATGTCGAATCTCAAATCTACATCCACTCCTATTTTATTTTTAAACATTTGTAAAATACTTTGTTGTGAAATATTTTTTAATCCATCGAGTGAAAAGGATCGTTAGAATGAAGATTAGAGTAAAATAAATCATTAAAAATCAGTAAAAAAAACCGCTTATTCTCAGAAAATTCTTACTATTTCAGCCAGTTATAAAATAGTCACTGATCAAATTAGATACAAAATTAATTTATATATACTACTGAAATCGGCTGAAATTTTAAGATTCTTAAACCATTAAAATGATTGATTTATCACTGGAATATACTGGTAAATTAATGAAGAAATAATTCACTGATTCAGATGTAGGAATTAGATATTTATTTTGTTATACATTTTTTTGAAATAATCAACAATTGAAATGCAAAAATATGTATTTTATTAATAAACTTTTCAAGTCGTATAGTTCTTATTTTCTTTTAAACTGTTTCATGGTAAGTATTCCTGCTATTTTAATTATTTTCATTGAGGAATTCGTTAAGAAAATTCTATTTTTTCAGTAGATATAATTTCAAATGTTATACGAAAAGATATATAAATAATTATCGAAGTTTACGAAAAATTGAAGGAATCGAAACGGCTTCGAGGCGGTAGTTTAAGTGTCTCTTTTACGATTTTCAGCACTCGGCCGAGTGTTTGCAGGCCTAATGATTTTTAACGTCGTTTTCATTACTTGGATGCAAAAAGGAAGTCGGCGAGCTTTTTCCCCTGAAAAGTTACGCAGCCGCCTCGCCTCGCGCCGCAGTATAACAAGTGCCACAAATCCTTGAGCCGGCAGTATCAATTCCGCCGGCATTTATACCCATAAGAAGAAGGCGAAGAAGCGAGAGAGAGCGTCTCTCTCTCTCTCTCTCGGGCTTCTCTCGAATCAGCTCGGCGTGCGTTCGAATTAGCCGAGAGAAGAAATTCAAAATGGCCGCGCGCTCGGCAGCGGCGAGAGTCTTAACGAGCCGCAGGCTCTCTCGACTCCCGTGCCCCGCGGCCCCCGTAAGCGCAGCCCCCGGTGCACATAAACGCCGGGGCAAAGAATCAGTCTGGGGGCCTCTTCGTTAGCCGAGGAGTCATAACGCTTCTCTCTCCTCCGCCGCGGCATTATAATCGGCGCGCGATGGCCTTTCTCAGAGGGACCATCGAATCCGGGGAACGTCCGAGGCAGATTGAGTTTAAAAGGACCGAGAGAGAGACGCGCGCAGATAGCGAATTACCAATCCGACGAGTTCGTTACGCGGGGACCGGTTTCGGAGGAGGCTCTCTGCGCGGCCGAGGCAAAAATAGACGAGCCCCGGCGCAGATAGCGAGATAAAAAACGACCATCGCCAAGAGGAGGATATAAAAAAGCGGAGGCTCCATTAAGACCTAATCATGAGAAACTCCGAGCTTTGGGAGAGCTGCTATGAGGGGCTTAATTATTTATTCAAAATGGTGACGCCAAAGTCGCGGCCCGATTTTCGTCGCTCGGCCGCCGCGACGATAAACCAAATAAATACACTTCGCGCCGCCGGCTCCGTATCCCCCCGAAGGAATTTTCAAATTTCCGCTTCGGCTTCGGTAAATTATAGAAGCGTCTCGGGTCGGTGCGGCCTTTCAGCGACGAAGAGCCGCGCATTAACTCGGGAATTACACCGGAGCTTTCCTCTGCTCCTAAGAAAAGATGAACCTCTCGAAAGAAGAAGAAGAATCGAGAGCCGCTCTCCGGGAGGGGAGGCTTCGAACGTAAATATTATGCACATAAGAAGGCGTCGGACTCTCTCGTACCTGGGTGGAATCCTCGCGCGCGCGTGAGCCTCGATGCCGCGCGCGGCGGACATAATTTACACGGCGGGCCCGGCCGGGTAGCGACAGCATTAGTAGCTAAGTGGGGCCTTACGTTATCCTACCCTCGATTCCTGCCGCTGCTTACCGCGCGCGCGCGCTCGCGCTCCCGGTATGCGCGAGCGCCGCGGCCGATTCCTATCTAAGCCCCGATGTGTGCGCTCGCCACACGGCACCGGCCGGGAGAGATTACGATCGCCGCCAAGGCGCGACGCGCACCGAGGACCGAGAGAAGAAAGCTTCGCGCGCCTTCTTCTTCTTTCTTATTATTTCTCGCTGCGCGCCGAGGCTTTGTAAGAGCGTTAGGCGCGTTTAAAGCGCGAGAGCCGACAAGTCGCGAGGCGGCTGAGAAGTCGCGAGGATGCTTTTCCAATTAGATATAGCTTTATTTTAGGCGGTTATTTATGTATTTTTGTAGGAGAGATTCGCGGATCTCCTGCCTGTATCATTCATTTTACTAGAATGGGAGTTGATAGAATTAGGAAGGAAAGATTTACGAGGTATTTAGACTGCTTTCGAGGCTCAGCCTCTCATCAAAGATATATTACGTATTTTATCTCCACGGTGTCCTCCACTTTACCCGAGCCTGGAAAGCGAAGGAGTCCGCGGCGGTAAGCGTAAACGATGTAACCTGTTGGTAGATAATAGATTGAAGGTCTCGTAATTGACGGACAAAACGGACGGCGATCCCCTCCGAGCGACCGGGGCGTAGGCGCGATAAAAGCGAGCGATCCCTATACCGTCGGAGGACAGCGCCGCGGGAAGTCCCAATATATACCCGCATTTTATGCCTCTCGGATTTGGAAACTCGGAGCGCTCTCGGAAAATTCATGAGCCTCTCGGATAAATATCCAGCGGCCCCTGTGTTCTTTACACCTGCGGCCAGTGTTATACGTATAGTTAATGCCCGTGTTTTGGCCGGCGTGTCGAGCTAATCGGCTTTTTATATCTATTCGTCTTCCCGGCCCGGGGGCCCCGAGTATTTTTAGTGGGCATAATTTTTGTCCCCGTCGGAGAGATATACTCGCGGCGGCGAGAAATGTGGTTAACGCTGCAGCTCTTTGAAGCCATTGTACGTCGGCCGGGGCCGCACAATGTGGGAGTTTTTACGGTTCTTTATTACTCTGCGGCGCGTATACACGTAAGATGGAAACACCTGTGGGTAGTCGCCGGGGAACTCGTTCCTATTGTGCTCCCCGTTAACAGTCCGCATTTTATTACTCGTGTATACATCAATTTTCGGAAATTTGAATAATCCGCTTTTAAAAGCCCCGCGGGCTTTCCACCCATTTTCACGAGGCTTTTAACAGCTCCTCTCCGCGGCTGTAATTTATCTCCCCCGCCCAGAGGATAAACGTTAAAAAGTGCGTTACGCAAGCACATTGTAGTTTCTCGGGGGCGCAAAAATCCCGCCGCGGCTATCTTCCGCGCCTGCGAACCCGATGACTTTGAGATAGGATCGCGGCTATTTATGAGCCGGCGGTGCGAGTGCAGAGTCGAGGATTCGTTCGAGAGCGCAGTTTCCAGGATCGCGGGTTACCTGCTGTAGGGTTGCCGCCACAGGTGCCGCGCGCCCGATAGAGATTAGGACGACACGCTCGCCGACTGTGGCTCTCCGGGCGCATTACGCCGCTCCTCGATTAATTAGATCCGAAAATGGCCGAGAGGCGCGTCGCGGCTTGGCTCGCTCTCCACCATTTTATCCGCGACTCCCTCGGATTCGAGTTTCTGCAGGCTCTGCTCGCCGCTCGTAAACTACGAGATAAGTCGCCGCCTACTAAAAACACGAGAGAGCGCCGAAACGGCAGCAGCGGCAGCTGCCCCTCCGATTATATACGCCGCCGCGGCCGCCTCGCCGGCATTTCCTCGGCTCCTTTTTTTCCAGATTAGTTTGCCTTGCGCGCCCGCAGAAAAAAGCGAGGTTTGCCTTTCGCCGATTCACTCGAGAGAGCCGCCTCTTCGTTTTTTTTTTCTCGCGATCCCCGGCGATGTCGCTTCCTGCCCGTAAACGTTTTCGAAAAAAGGAGAGAAAGAAAAAAAAAGACGAGCTCTCGTTCTTTAATAAAGCATTAACGACGAGGGGAAGGGGGTTTTATTTATTGGCGAGCGCCGCGATAAATAGCCGAGTGCACTCGCGGCTAATGACGACGCTCCGCGGCGAAGAAAAGAATTTCGATAATAGTAGCCGAGCGCAACTCGGACATGACACTCGATTATTGCTCGATGTGCTCTCGAGTATACGGAGGGGAGGGGGGGGGGCAGAGCTGTTTTGTTTTCATTTAATTAGGCAAAAAAGGCGGCGGGCAAAGAGCAAACACGGATTCAGGCGCTCTCGGCTCCTCATCTTCTTTAATTTCGCGGCTCTCTATCACTATAAATAAAGAGCTGCCGGCGGGACGGGGCCGTTATTAAAACATAATTTTATGACTGAATTTATGCCGCTCGCAGCCGCGCGCGCGCGTATAATGCCAGAGACGAGAGAGCGTGTCTATCGGCGCGGCGGTGCGTGAGCGATCAGTGCCGGCCGATCGAGCGAGATCGCCTTTTATGCCGCGCGCGGCTCGCGGCGAGCCTCTCTCGCGCTTTTATCACCTATCTCTCGCGCACCGAGTTTTATCGCGGCGCCACGCCGCGATTATCGCGTCACTGCCGCCGCAGCTGCCTGCCTGCCGTTTCACGCCGACTGAATTTCCTTTTTTCCGTCTTTTAACTCCTGCGATCCTGCACCTTTTCCTCGGGTTCTTGCGAGGATTCTTTTTTCGCTCTCGGGCTGTGGCAATATTGGCTCTATTGGGGTTTCGCTTCTCGAAAATGGTCAGTTTTTTTTAGTACTGGCTTCATTCTCGAAACTTGTAACTTATAAGCAGAAAGCAGAAAAAGTGCTTATAAACGACCAATACATCTGTTGGCTTTCGAGTGAACACAAACATTTCTTTGTAAATAATTACTAAAAAAACTACTAGTTCCAAGAGCGCGATGATTTATACAAACCTCTTTATTTATTATAGGTCGCTGTTTTTAATTTTTATACCAATCAAATACCTCTTTAAAAATAGTCGCAAGGTTTCTGAAATTTTTTAAAATTGTATCTATTTTTGAACACGAGAATTAGACTGTCACTATCTTTCATTTATCATTATTGCGAATTGTACCATCATTTCATTGAAATAATTCTAATAATTAACTATTTTCATTTGCATTTAAGCACAAGTTTGTTTTGTATAATTAAAAAATAAAATTTTAAAAGCAAAATGGCAGCAGTGCTATGATTTAGCTACTGCAATGCCCCGAGAGCATAAAAATATTGCTTTATTTTGTCCGTGAGCTTACCCGCGAGGCTATTGTACGTTAATGAGACTACCTTTTGCATGTACTCTTTCTTACGATTAGCATATTCTGATAGGACCTCGTAAACCATAAATTACAAAGTAATTTACGTTTGACGATGATAAAAAGATTCAAAAGTCCGTACAGATCTGTTTTTGCTATTTAAACATTATTAATTATCTCGCGTTTCCTGTAATTCGACGAGTTTGTGAAAAAATCCTTCATTTTTCTCGCTTTCAAGCGCTGAAAAAAACGTAAAAACTTATTGCTGCGCGTTCAAACGCCATAAAAAATTGCTTTTATCGATGTCTCGCGTCACAATTGAAAGGAAAAACAATTTAAGAAGCGAATTTCCTGTCGCTCGGCAGCTCGCATTGTGTTTATACGTCGCCCGCGAAACAAACGAGATTTCTAGTACATCGTTATTACCATAAGTCAATTAGGAAGGAAATAAATTTCTTCATACCCGCGATAAGGGATTCGGAACCGCGGCAATCGCCGTCGCGGCCTTAGGACGGCCGCACAATAAAAAGCCGCGCATAATCTCCAGAAAACGCACTGGGCGTAAGACCTCTCGAGGCCGCGTAAAAAGCTCGTTTTAATGCCGCGCTCCAGCTCGCGCGGAATTCCAGTGAAGATCCGGGCAGATATAACGCGCCACTCTCGACTCGCGGAGCCAGAGAGTGCGGCGGTTGCGCCGTATAATTCAGTTATGAGCGAGGCGACTCTCCGAGGAGCTGTTTAATTGCTCGCGCGGAGCGGCTGAAAAACGGCCGAGCCGCGAGCAGCCAGAGCAAAACTCAAAGAGACGGACAACCGAAGGGCTCCGCGCTCTCGCATCCTTAATAATACCGGCGGAGCCGCGCGCAAGAAACAATTTAATTAGTCAAGCGGCGGCGAGAGAGAGAGAGAGTCGATCTCCGGCCGAGTGTTTATAAATAGTAATTAGCCGCGGTATAGCTAATTAATCGGACTTGTTATTTCCAAACCGCTTCTTTGCCAGTCTAGAGACTCGGCGCGATCGGCGTTCTCGGTAAGAGCCGCCGGATTCCCCCCCCGTCCGTCCGATGTAAAAGAGGCTGGGAGCCGCGCGCGAAACCACGATCTTCCCCGCGTCGATGAAGGGCAATTTGTCTCGGGCGCGGAGGCCGCGCTCGTATAATAATGCAATTACGCAGCGCCGCGCGGCTCTCGCGCGCGAGATATCTCATTAGCAGGCAATATTTTAATCGCGAATCGCCTCCGACGCGGTCCCGCAATTTCGCCGGCCGAGTTTTCGCCCGAAAACAGAGAGAGAGCTTTCGCGAGACGTGCGCGCCTCGACGAAGGTGCGTTTTGCCAAAAAACAAAAAAAACAAAAAAAAGAGGCCGCATAGCCGCGAGTGAGCGATGCGCCGGGAGGATAAGACATCGGAGCCGCTCGCTCCCGCGCGAGAGGGACGATCGGGAGGGCGTGACGGCAGATTGCGAGTGAGCGAGCGCCCGGATGAAAAAAGAAATGCGAGCGCGCTGCATATAAGCGCTCACTCCTCTCTCTCTTGGGGCAAGCAAGCGGGCAACGTTCAATTCAGATAATGGAATGACTTGATTGTACCGTGTGCCTCGACGCGCCGATGTCCGCAAAGCGCGCGCCATCTTCTCCCCCTTCCTCGTGCGCGGCTCTTCAATCTCTATATTTTACACTGCCGGAGATAAATGGACACGGTTTTTTTTTATGCCTCATTTTTTCAAACGGAGAGCCTCTCATTTCGTTCGGGAATAAATTAAAACTTTCTTTACTTTTTCATTTACGGCCGCGGACCTTTCTTCACTTTGCAAAATGCTCGCACGTCTTGTACGCGCTGCGTCTTATACGATATAGTTTTATTTTCTACCCGTCCTCTTGCGTGTTTCCTTTATCTTAATTTAAAAAAAAAAAGTTATCGTCACAGTAGGCTGGCAATTCTCTGAAAGCACTTAAACTTTTACTCGACTAACGCTTAATTAAAGATAATGCTTACTTTCTATAATGCTTACGCTTTACATGCATACCGCAAGTACGAAATATGATAATTAAATCGAAAATTTTAGTGCTAATGGAAAGAGAAAAAAAGTGTAATACTTACACTCTATTTGATTTCACAAAGTACTTGTAAATTTTCTACTTTGTTTTCGCTTTTTATACGTAAGGAAAATTATCTTTTTACTTCAAGTACAACCGTACGAGTCCGCATTGGCAGTAAATTATTTATGTATGTAAACAGAATATAATTAAGTAATTTCGCAAAATCCACAAAATTTTTTAACGATCGGGCCACAATTTAAAAATTCCTTTTTCACGAGAATTATGTTCAATTCGACCATCGGCTCATTGCGATTACTGGCACGAAAGAGCTGCGCCACGAGAAAAAGTTTCCCGATCACTCCCGTAGCGATTATATCGTGCCCAATACAAACTGTCATTTTCGAATGAAATATCCCGCCGATAAATAAAAGCGTCGGGCAAATAATATTCAGCAAGCAATCGCCTCGAACGGCCATTACACACGAAGAAAAAGTCCGAAGAAGAGCCGTACGCGATGCTCGTATCCGTACAGGTCTTTCAATGGCTGTTCCCCGAGTCGGCCGCCGGCTCTTTCTCTCTCTCTTCATAGAGCGAATTGCTCTCGCGCCGAAGAAGCGATTTCGCAGGTAGGTAGGTGCATATAACGACTCGAACGCCGACTCACGTATACACAGAGCCGCGGCGGCGGCGGAAAACGCGAATTACGACGATTCCAGGATGACCGCTCACTTAGGCCTCGGTTGCAGCGGTCCGCCGGCAAAGACGAACCATCAATCTGATGAAATATTCTCTTTTTATACACGTATCAATGGCCCCATTGCCGATGCTTCATTTTCGAAATGGAGTTGCGGCGGCTCTCGAGGTGTGCGCGTGCTATTCAGCTCCGTCTTACGCACTGGATGGCCGATTGAAATATATGTATACCCGTTGAAAGCCGCTTGTGTAACTTTCATTACGCACCTTTCGAATCTAATGTTCCTGCTACAATGGTGATTATTTAAATAAAAACTCTGCTCTTTAATGAGCTTTATTACTTGCCTTTAGCTTGTTTAATCGATAAATCTGTCATCGCCGCAGATAATTGAATCATTTCCAGCGAAAAGGCGAAATGAAATGCCGAATGTAATAATCGAGAATGTTCTGACCTTTTGGAGCGAAGATCATTACAAATGTGTCCATAAATCATTGAAAAAAAAAAGAACAGTCAGGTTCCGAGCAGGAGAAGAAAAAAATAATTTTATAGTAGGAGACTCGGGCCTCTCCGTTAAATAAATTAGCCGTCGCGGAGTGCCAGACGAAATTCGAGAGAGCAAAATTCAGAGAAATTGTTTCGCCACGGGAGCGACTAGTTCTGGACCCATAAAGATCCGTTTCCCCCAAGAGCCGGTCGCGCACACACAAATGAGAAAAATGAAAAAAGCAGCAGCATGACTTATTAAACGAAAACTATATTTGCTTATCAGCCGAGAATCGTCCGAAGTCGAGCGTAAGGCAGTAAAGGAGCGAAAAATGGTAGGTATTAGCAATAGAATGGAGGAGAGCCCTTCGGGGTCAGGGGATCGAGGCCTTGTTCGGGGCCTCTCTTTCTTCGGCAGTCGGATTTCTCCTTTTCTCCCCCTCCCTCGGCCGCCTCGCGCATTTATCGCATCTCTTTCCTCCGATGATCCTCAGCCGCCAAAGCTATGAGAAGGTTCTGTGGGAGGGAGGGAAAGAGGAGTTTTATGTCGTACTCTCTCTCGCTCCCCGCATGATTCCCAACCTGTACTTTCGTCCGTTCTCTCTCTCTCTCTTGCTCTCGCACCGCCTTTCTGTGTTACGAGCGGCTCGCCGAAGAGCTACGCCGCTGGCGGCACGGAAAAAAGGCGGCCCTAAAAGAACTTGATATTTTTTATGCTCCGCCGACGACTTGGGTGGTCCAAAATGGCCGGCCAATGATATAACATAGCGCTCGATAGCCACCTAAATCTCAAATCCAAGTGAGAGAGGCGAGCGAGCGAGATCGCCAAGGAGGTAATAACGTGGGAGAGACTGCAGAGTTAATGCGGGAAAAATCGACGGCCCGATTTCAGTGTCGTTCCAGGTGAGATTTATCAGTTTATTTGCGTATTAACTCATTAATGCGGTTGCGCCGAAATTGTAAAACCTTTTTGCAAACTGGTTTTGTGGCCATTGAGGCTGCTGGAATCGCCGCGTGAATATACGAACGACGTATATATATATAATGTTTTATTTTGATTTCATCACGAGTTTTTCAGCGCCGCGGCGAGTATTATTTTGATCTTGATTGACAGTGTATAAAGTAGCAGTTAAGAATTTTGATTGAAAAATTTGAGGCAAGCAAATTATTACGATAATCGCACCGAGCCGCTAACGACGTGCAAATCGAATTTTAATTATTCGATCGCGAAATCACCGCCTCTGTGCGCGAGCGACAATTAAATCTGAAAAAAAAGAAAATTAATCCGCGCGAAGGGCTTAATCAAAATCGAATTAATGAAAGAACGCGGCGCCGAAAGCTCGCGCGGAAAAGGGTAAAGAATTCATCGTTGCGGGAAAATACCGTTGCGCGGAATAAATTTAGCAAAAGCCCGATGAGAGCGTAAAGTCGCAATAAATACGGAGGAGAATATAATTTGACGTAAATTTATAACGCGGGCCGAGGCTCTCGCGGGGAAAGAGAAAGCTCCGCGGCGGAATTGCGCTCCGAAATACGTTCAATTTTCGAAAAATTCGATATTAAAAAGCTGAGCATCCAATGGAGGATACTTAACAATTTAGCAAAACGTGTACGTATATATATACAGTATAGGTATACTCCGGTTTTCGCCGTAATGCCGGGGTAGCCAAGCTGCCTCCAATCTTTCCCCTCATTATTGCACCTACTTACAGGCGCGCACAAATCATTTTCTGATGACTCGATCTCGAAAGCAGCTCCGATCGGTCGGGGCCACTTGTTAAACTCTCCTCGAGAGAGTCGAGTTATTACGCGGAGAGGCCCGTTGCCGCGGTCATGCAGCGCGGCCAAGAAAGGCGGCCGTCTCTCCTCCTTATTATATTCTCGGGGCTACGGTAGCAGTCCGCTGTGCAAACGCGAGAGCTCCGAAATGATAATTCGCCCGCAGCGCGTCACTCCTCTCGTGTCCGCGGGTAATTGCCGACGAGTAATGTGCATTCGGAGTTTCTCCGAATTTTGACGTTTTCATCGCTCTCTCTCTCTCGCTCTCTCGACGCCGTTTGGGGGGAACCGCAGAGGGCACCGAACAAAAGTAACGCTCATTACGCGTCATTAGCGCTTCTCCTTCGAACAATTTTCTTCTCCCCCCCTTTCCGAAACGCCGCGCGTCACGCGTAATACGGATTATTTTCCGCAAATCGGCCGCGAGCCGGTCATTACATCGACTCCCTTATAGATTCGAATCCACTGCCGTATTTCGCAAGATAAATATTAGAGCTCGAAAGTATATACATCGGGCGAGTTTTTCGCGAAAGGTTTTATAAATTGCATCTCGGCTCCAGAGAGTGAGAGAGAGAGTAGGGCAGACCGGCAGGTTCGGGGAAGCGGCGCGGCGAAATGAAGATGGCCGCGGCGTTCGGGTCGAGGCTCTGCCTCAAATTAGAGATCGTTCTGAGCCAGCCGGGAGATAAACCCGACTGGGTGCCTTCAATAGGTTCGGCTCTAGCCGGCTGACGATCGTGATTACAGGGGCGCAACGGCCGCTCGGGAACTTATTTTAGCGCATTGTCTCGCGGGCAAAAAATATATATACTCTTCCCGTCGGCTTCTTCGATAACTGACTGACTGGCGAGGAAGAAATTTTCATCTTTGTTGACTTTGATTCTAAATAAAAGCAGATGTTGATACTAAATCTAATAAAAAAATGTTGGTAAAACAAATGCATCAGTAGAATCAATCGAGTGTTTTTGGTCAACGCTGCGGTCAAGCTCGAGAAAACGAAAGTTTTTTCAAAGCAAACCGAACTTTGCAAGTGAAAACGGCTATGCCTAATAGGACAGCCTTCCGAAGAATGAATTTTCGGCCCCATCAATACGGGACGGGGCTAGACTTTTTACCTTTCGCTACGGTTTCAGCTTGGGAAAAACATCGGGCCGCAGGTATTGAGGCAGTCCCGCTTCAGGTAAGGCACTTAGCCCTTCTGTTCGCGCGGCTGGTATATACTTAATTATCCGCGCGGCGCGCCCTTCGAGAAAAAGCCGATTTATTGTGACTCGGGCATTGGTCATGCTTACACGTTCGGAGGGCGGCGGGGCCCGACGAAAGGACCGAAAAGCGTCTTTTGGCGCCGGAGATTCGTAACGCTGTCGCTCGATCTCTTCTTGCTCGTCACGGACTCGGCGCTTTTTTCTCTCTCCCCCTCTCTCTCTCTCTCTTCCCTCGAGTCTCCACCCAGTCTTCATTACGTAAAAGTTGATTGAGTTTCGTAGGAAATGAAGTTGCTCGTATAACGTGATTTAATCTTCCTCGACTGGGAGGCAGACGAGTATATCGAATACTTAATGGGCTTGCACCTTCTGATTACAGTCCGATTTCCTGCTCGTCTCGCTAAAAGCTGCGCGTCTCCGTGCCTCGGTTCCGAGAGCGGTCGTTTATAAAAAAAAAAAAAAGAAAAACAAAGCAAAAGCAAAAAAAAACAGCCGAGAAAGAAAAGCCCGCCGCAGCCGCAAAACGTCTGATTTGGCCGCGCCATGGAAGGCAAACGATAATTGGCCGCGCTCGAATTTTCGCGGAAAGAGCGGAGGCCGGCGTTTTTTAAGAGCCTCTCCGCCGAGAGCTACCATTTGCGCCCGGCTGCCCGCCCCTTCGGCCGCGCTCCGGCCTCTATAAACACGCGTGCATTGTGTTTAACCGGCCCGGGAAATCACGGCCTCTCTCGCGCGCGCGCGCGCGCGGGATGGACCGGGACCAATTGGCCCCTCCGCGTTCTCCGAGTTATTGCGGCCGCGGATAAAAGGTGGAGCGTCCTCGGCAAACATGGCCGAATTCTCGCTGGCTCGGAGAGGGCCGATTTCTAAATCGCGTTGTCGATGATATCTTAATCGGATGTTATTGCGTGACGAGTATTGGCAACCGCGCAAGAGCCTCGCGAAAACGTTGATGGTCAGTCGGTAAGGATAAGGCACTTTTTTATATCCCACCACTGCCCGAGAGAGAGAGAGAGAGAGAGAGCATCTGCAATCAAGAGAGTAGCCCCGGGAAGTTTGGGGCCTCGAAAAAAAAATAAGAGCAAAGCCGAGTAAACGCCTCGGCTCCGCGTCGAAAGAGCAATCCACTGTATGCAATAAAGACGAGGCAAATAAAATAGTCGGCCCCGGCGAGAAATGCCGTCGAGGGAGATGCAAAGATTGGGGCCCGCCGCCGAAAAAGAGAAAGAAAGTGAGAGGTGCACGACGATACAGCCGTCAGGATCTCGTGCGAGCTGCAAGTGTCAGAGAAGAAGCCGATGGAGGGAGAGGAGAAAAAGAGAGCTACAAGGATGAAAAAAAAAAGCAGAAGAGGCGGCTGCTCTCTCGTGAAAAAAGGGCAAGAAAAAGCCCGAGCGGCGAAAGAGCGAGAGAGACATCCTGGCATGTGGCAGGCGCAAAGCAGCGCAAACTATCCGAGAGTAATGGCATCGAGGGCCTCGGGGCTGCGGCGCTCGGAAACCCGAAAACGGCTCTCTGGAACCCCTAAGCCAGTAATAATAGGTAAACTATCATCAGCGTAATGGATTTCGGCCAACTGGGGGGGTGAAGAGAGCGAGCCATGGCGATTCGTATACTTTATTCACTCTCCACCCTAGATTTCTCTCTCATTTTTCACAGTCTTCTTTTTTATCGCATATAGCTTCCCAATTACATTCTTTAATCAATCATTATCGAGAGAAAGAGCGCGCGCAAGTGGTAATGAAAAAGAAACTTGAGGAGCATTTGAAAATATTAGCCGGGTTTTTCAAATTTTCGGAGAACATTTGCGCCCTATATTGGGGGAACATTATTATACCACGTCGCAGCTCTTGGCAAACTTTTTCCTCCAGAGAGTAATAACAGTTTCGTAAGAACTTTGCCAGATGTCGCCTATACCAGTGTCATATGCCGGGTTGAATCTTCGAATATTAGTAAGAATCTTCTTCTTACCACGAGAAAAAGTCGACGGCTTGCTGTAATAGTCGAGGTTTTGTCGCTGGTAACACGTGTGAGAAACGAGCTCTTAGCGCAGCTTCTTTCATACTTGAACATCCTATTACACTTCATACTTTATTTCATTTTCACTGTCTGCTTTTCGGGTAAAAAAAAAGTTATTATCTTTCATTTCATATATTTATAAAATAATTCATTAAATCTTTTTCGCTTCTTACAGTGCTTTTAAAATCTATTTCATTTTAATATAGATTCAATAAAAACACGAATATCGTCTTATACTATTGTTTTAACTTATTTTGCATACATTTCGTTTTAATAACATATTCCATTAATTTATTATTAAATACTTGATGAATAAAAAACAAAATAAAAGGAAAAATAAAAGCATTGAATCTTTTATCGTTTGACAAGTAATTCATACAACATTAGTTTATTCCGTTATCCCAATTAAGAATTATAAAAATTCTCTATATATAATTAAGGAGCAAGCTTCTTTTTTTTCCAGGTATCGAAAAGTTTTTTCTCTTTTTTTTTCTAAGTACACGAAAATTTTAATAACCTTCTCTATTAACCGACCGAGCGTCAGTGAGGGAGGAAATCGCTAAGTAGATAATTATTATGAAGTAATAAATAATTACTAAATAATTCGAAAACAAAGAATAATATTGGCTTTCTTTATAGTAATTACAAAATGATGTAAATAACTAGTTCATTAAACATCCTGGTAATAGATGAAATTATAAAAAAAACTAATATGAATTAAACTACGAACTAATACTAGATATATGTATAAGGCATTCCTTTTTTTAAATCAAACATCTGGAAAATTAATTTAGATTTAAAAATGCTGCCCTCAAATCCATGATATATACTTTTATTTACACATTTTCGGAGTAGCCTGTATGCCTGAAATATATCCTTACTAATCCTTACTAATATCATTAAAGCTCCATTTTGAATTCTTTGCGAACTAGTGAAAATAAAAATAAACAATTTCACTGTTGCAGTATTTTTAAGTAATATTATCTTTTTTAACCTTTAGAGGGCCGAAAAGCCGGTATATTGGCCCAACTCATGATCAACACTTTGTTCACGATCAATTCATGATATAAAGATACCTTTTGTATCAGTTTTCCGAGGGTGATAGGTCCCCTGAAATCCCGGTCCTGTAAAGGTTAAATATATAGTCGAATAGTGCTCATTTGATTTGAAAATTTGATTTGGAAAATACTCTATTGTTATAATGTCTTAAATTAACAACAAGTCGGCTTTTAAACGTTATCAAAAAATGTAATATGTTTGTTTTAAAAAAACTGATTATAATAGGAATTGAAGTGCAGATTAAAAAAAGTGAATAGACGGTAAATTTTAATTTTCTCATAAATAATTCTCTTAATTTATTACTAAATATTAGATAAAGATTGTTCAACATTACGACTACACTTCTATTTATTATTATTATTAAAAAATAAGTTGCAATCGAAGCAAAAAAACTTTGCATTAAAAGTAGATACTATTGGCTATTTATTGAGTACTTATTATTCGTAAATAAATTAAAAATTTATGAGAAATATAGTTTATTTGTGGGAATCATACAACCTCCACATATTTGAATACAATGCTGCTCTCTAGGTATTTATCCAGAATTAAAGACGTAAAAATGATGTAGAATGAAGAAACTTTCTTTACCAACTGGTGCGCACGGACGTGAATATGAACAGAAATTGACGTTACCACTACACAATAATATATTATAAGTAAATATATTAATTAATAATATAAATAATATTAAAGTATTGGAAAAATTGTATTTCTTTATATCTATCTAAATTTTATTTATTCTAGGAACTTTATTTAACGAATAAAATAAATTCGAATAAATTAGTAAAACAATATAAGGCTGCTGTAAATAAATGTTGCAAATATACTTTCAACTATATCAACTATATTAATTAAATCATAAAACAATTTTTAATAATTAATATTTAATACTTTATTTATATTATAGTATATGTTTTTTATTTTAAAACATCTTTCAAAGTAATTAAGAATACGATTTAATTTTAAAAATCTGCAAACTATGTACAAATCATGCATCTATTAATTTGTGTATTGTTTTTAAGTGACACAACACACTAAACACAAAAATAATTAAAAACTTCAATCCTAGTCTTATGAAGTTTACTTTTATTATATGAATTATGTATATACATGTAAATTTACTTTAGGGGCAGATACTGGTCCAAGGACACGAAATTATTTGCCCCAAAATTTCGTAATCCATACCGTGATGAGATACACAGAAATGTGATTGGCTGATTCACTGATGATAAAATAATGTCTCACAAAGTGAGTCGCGACGAGAATATCCTAACAACTTTCGAGACTGGTTTATCACATCGTCAATTCCTGCAATGAAACAATAATAAATTAGAAGTTTGTTTAAAAATTATTGAAATTATATATTAATTTTTAAAATAATTCAGTCTGCCAAGGATTTCTTCAAAAATGTTTCTGACTGTGAATTTTTAAGCGAAACCTTTCACATGTATCATCATACGAGTGTTATAAATATATAAAATACTTTAATTTGATTTTTCCAGTAGAATAAATAAAATTAGCTTACCATAATAGCATTAACGATATCATTCTGGTTATTTTTGAGAGCTTTAATTGCCTTCCCTCTGGATACACTTGCTTGACTCATAACAAGTTCAATGTCTTTTTCTTCAACTCCCGTCTCGTCAACTTCTTCTTCAGATTCTTCTTGTATAGGAGCAACGACCTAAAAAATTGAATTGTATTAATATTTAAATTTATTTAAATAACATTTAATTTTTATTATTATTTCATATTTATTATATTTTTATTAATTATTTCATATTTTATGAAAAAAAAAATGTGAAATAACAGATTAAAATTTTTTTAAAATCTGTAGAGCTCTTTAGATAAAAAAAGTCAGGGAGATTTTTTCAACTACTTTAAAATAAAGCTGGAAGATGTGAAAAAGCTTAATGTCGATAAATATACGTAAGTTATAAAATCAATTGTATCTTTTTGAATCTTTTAACTTACTGTTGTACTACCACCAGCTTCAGCAGCAGAAATTACTGGTGGCTCCTTGAACTTTTCAGCAGCTGCTACTTGCGCTTGCTGACTAAGATCTTCAATCTAGAAAATAAAAAAACTTTTAATTTAAATTAAAATTGCTAACAAAAATTTAAAACTGAAATGACACATTTTTAAAAGAATAAGTACCTTAGCTTCACCAAAAACAATGTAAGTGTCCGAGGCTGGATTTTTCAGTACGTCTGGTTTGTTAATAACAAATAAGATATTTTTTGACTTTCTGATTGTTACTCTGTTGACACCTTGAACCTGCAATATTCAAATCTTAAGATATTTGTAAATTTAATTTTCTTATAATTTTTTAACAAGATCTTTACGTACAGGTTTTAAACCAAGTTTACTCATTAATTTTCTGGCTTTCTTTTCTCCGCGGCTTTGTTTGGCTTTTGATACCATGTCTATTGGCATGCCCGGAACATTTCCACCAGGGAAAACAACACCACCACCAGCTGCGGCATCTTCCAACTCTGGGATGGTATCATCAGAATCTGAATCAGTTCCAGAACCAGCTGCTGCTGCCTCAGCCTTAGTAGGCTCAGATGTTGCAGCCTTATCGAGTTCTGTAAGTTCTGGCATCTTGTGTTACCTGTTGAAAATACTGCTTTATAATAAACTGTATTTTTTTTTACAAAAAAATATACAGTTCTTTGTTAAATTATTAGTTTCTTTGATGATCAAAAACAATTACTATGCAAAAGTTATTATTAAACTACATCAGTAATATTTGAACCAAAATTAAAGTGAGAAACAATCCTTGCAAAAAACGATTGTTCCTTATTATAATTTCCTATTTTTTGGTTAAACTTGAGAAATACAAAAATTCTTAGTAGTACCGTGTTCTTTTTGTAGAAAATACAAGTTTAGTATGAATACACGTGCTCGTACACCGATTTTTAGAAACCCCCCTTTCCCTCCCTCCCGCTGAGGCTTCAGCGTATATGGATTTGAAAAGAATCAAGTCATTTTATTAAGGATTTATCATTATTTGCAATAATGCTATTCAATTTTCTTTTTAACACAAAATAAAAACAAAAGAAGGGAGGCAACAAGTTTATTTATTATATTCATTAGCGGTAAAATCTATAGAGGTGACCATTAGCATGGCGCCCAAGAATGAGTCTAAAAGAGGCAATGCCTGCAAGGCCGGTATTTCTAGATATCAATTCTTTGATCTTCCTTTTTGACAGCAATTGTAAATTAAAACCGCACTTTTTACAGCCTAAATATTCATACAAATTAATATTTTGGAAACATTTAACACTAAAAACTGCAACAATTAAAAAAATTAATTTAATACCGCAACGACTGTGTTTAGAAGAAGAGGCTAAAATGAGATGATACGTAAAAACACTTGATATGAATGTAAAAAATTATTACTTTTTACAATAATGAATCGGACTTTTCTTTTATTGTGCATAAACTACATGTGATGCTTAAAAAATTAACGGATTTACCTCAAATGATGTGCCGTTGTCGAGGGACACTTTTTTGTCGTGCGTCTAAATTTGAAGGCCGATCCACACGCTCCCTTTCGCGCACTTCCATTCGATTCGTGCTGAATCCCCTTTTGATGACTTCGGGAACTCAAAAAAGGCGCCAAAATTCATTTGTATATTTTAAATTACTTCAGAAAATCAAACAAAAATGATAAATTAACTAATTTCATTTTTATAAAATAGAAATTTTTTTTATGAAAAATATTTTTTTTTAAATAGAAAGCAGTATACAATTAAAGAATTTTGATGAAATTTTAATTACTACATTTTAGGGTTTCTTAAAAAGTATTGAAAAAGTTTCTATAATACTTACAATAAAATATAATTAAAAGATAATATAATAAGAATAGTTATAATAATAGTATATAATAGTATATAATAGTTATATAATAGTATTATTTTAATCTGTTTGAATACTATTTAATATTTACTTTGTTAAAATATCCTTGCCTTTGGTGTGAAACGGCGCATCTTGGAAAAGCAAGGATTAATGCACAAGTATTTTAGTAGAGATTTATTTAAAACGTAATCCAAATTTCTATTTTTCAAAAATTCACTCTTTATTTTTATTTAATTATTTTTATAAAAAGTACAATTCATTTATGATAAGTAATAGAATTACTCTTGTTCAAATATTCACACTTTAATTGACAATAAATTAAATTTCTAAAAATAACATAAATACTTAACGCTATCCATAAATAATAACGTGCCGGTAACAGTTATCAATATTGATTATAGAAAAGAACATATTAATTTATTTACGGAACACTATGTAAAAGCATATAAAATTATTGCGTATAAAATTACGTTAAATAAAAAGTAATGCTAAGAACACTGATAAGAACAATGATAAATACTCATAAATTTTGACTTTTCACCTTATAGTCAGATAAATTATTATTTACAGTTTTCAAATTTATCACAATTTTTCAAATCTAGAGGTTTCATGTAAGATAATTGAATATCAACTTATGTCAAAAATAACATAAAATTGAAATTTTTACATATTATAAAAAGTTACATTTATTGACCATGTTAATTTTTAAATTACATGTCAAATGTAATCTGCAAAGCATATATATATTTTAGAACTTTTTTATGAACGGAAAATAAACTATTCAATCAATGGTATTGATTAAACGCTTATACTGTGTAGAAAAATAAATATGGAATGATAACTTTATGATGGAAAATAATAAATATTTAAGTCCATGTTCTGACAATTGTAACAATAAAAAAATATCGCACATGATCCAATTGAATATTATTTTGTGATTAAGGCATACGTTTAGGCAACTTATAATATCTGTATTCATAATATATATTTTTACTACACGTTTTTAATATGTAGTAATTAACGACACGCTTAACAGTTTTATCAGTCAAAAAATGCATGACTTGTACGAATTTATTCTACTTTGGGAGATTCGTCTACCTCCATTTTCTCATTTTCTACTTCTTGAACCTTTGAGTCTTTTTCACTGATTGTCGGTTCTGCAAAAATAAAAATTATGTAATTTAATAAATATAAAGTTTGTAATTTCTTTCTTCATTGTATTTAATGTTTAAAAATAATTTAAATTAACCTGCAGTTTCAATATCATCATTTTCAACATCATCTGCTATATTAGTTTCTTCGTTATCAGGTGTAACAGATGTTTTCTCTACAACCTCTATATCAGAATCTGTTTTAAATAATGTAAAAAAATGAATAATAAATGAATATAATAGTTAAAAATTATTTTATACTTTACATTTATAATATACCTGTATCAGATTGATTAACAGTATTTGTATGCGTGTTATCATTTTCAACTTCATTTTCGATTGAATTTACTTGTAGCAAATTTTCAGTTGATTTACTAGGTTGAAGGGATAGTCTTTTAGGGCTTATTAAACTAGAATCAAATTCTAATTTAGGAGCAGACGGTTTTTGTTTTCTAGCCGGATTCCAGAAATTGCAGTAGCAACATCTGAATGCTAAAATTAAAAGATTTGTATTATAAAAAATCATCAAAATTAATTTTAAGCGCATCTTAAAAATTTACCGAAATATTCAAATTCTTCTTTAAGAGCCATTCCATTGTGCGAATCGCATTGCCGACATATCAAGGCGTAACGATTATTTGGCCCATCACCAACAACATATTCAACTAATTTGTCAAGGTAACTTCTTTGCTGAGGTAAAATAGGTCGAGGTAGTGGGGTTTCTAAAAAAAATTATTTTTTTTTTTTTAATATATAAGTTTAAATATGTAATTATAACATTACCATTATGACAATCCTTCATAAAATTAACAAAGGTCACAAAAAAAAAGTACTAACTAGGTGCTGGTGTTACAACATTAATTGATTTACCACTTGGCCGGTAAGGTGTAGATGGTTGTGGAGTTTGGGAAAGTGCATTTCCCACTCCTAACGGTCCCATTCTAGTCATAGAAAGATTTTGAGCTACATTAGATGAAGCTAAAGCTCTTCGACGTAGTTCAGTTCCTGCTTGTAAAGGAGGAACAACTGCTTGTGGAGTTCCTAATTTTGGCGTTTCAGGAGCTGTTGGAGATTGTCTGTTGAGTGACTAAAAGAAAATATTTTTAATTTCTAATTATTGAATAAATTTACTAACTTTTTATTGAATTTGAAGTATGTTTGATGTAACTTACTTGTGGAGATAACTGTAAAATAATAAAGGAACAATTATTTAATATTCAAAAAGTAAGTATTTTTCTTTATTATTATAAAAACTCACAGGTGTCATTCGCAACTGATCAGGTGCAAATTTCATTAATATTTCCTTTGCTTTTTTATAAGTTTCAGTCTCAGTTACTTCATCTAATATTTTCTTTTTTTCTTGCTGCATAGTAACAAGTTTTTCTTGATTTTTGGAAATTTTTCTTTTATAATACCAAGATACCATTTTTTTTGTAAATAATATTCTAAAATATATTGTAATTAGTATAAAAATTATAAATAAAAATCATTTACATTAATATACGTACAAAATGGGAAATAAGAGTAATGGAGTGATGTAAAATAATTGATCGTATAATTCTGCAGGAAAGAAGTAAAAATAAAAAACCATTGCTGTAATGATATATAATGCTACACTGTAAATTATTAAAGTCCCAACTATTTTTTTATGTCTTTGCTCTGTCGTTTGTCCATATTCTTCTATATCTTTTATTTTCTATATTTCCATGAAAAATAATAGCCAAATAAATTTATTGTTATTTTAATTTGTGTAAAAAATAAAGGAACAAAATGTAAACTTACTTTATCTAAGTCATCTAAAATTTCTATTGTAGTTTTCTTTTTCTGAAATTTAATAATGAAAAATTATAGTTGTCATTAACAAAGAATTTATGATAGAGTTTTATCTTATAAGTATTACATGTAAATATTAAGTAAACATGAATCATCAAATTATGTTCGAAACACTTGAGTACATTTTAGTTTTAATTTATCCAAGTATAAATCATCATTAACTACCAAAAACATAATTATAAGAAGCAATAAAAATAAAATAATTTTATAATCCAACATAAAATACTTAACATTAAAAAAATTATTTATATTTAAAAAGTTTTCAGTGATACTTTTTATATAAAATTGTATTCACTGAAATATTATTCAAGCTATATATAGATCTGAGGCATCACCTCATTGAATGCTAATCATTAGTCCACGCATTTGCTTGTTTTTGCATTAATTATTGTTCAATTTCGTTAAATCATTGAAGGTAATTCTTTTTAGAACTTAAAAATGTATAAAAATATAACATTGTTGAAATTTTTAATTAATTAAAGATAAATAAAAATTTTCATTTTGAATACAATGTTTTCTATAATTTTTTAAGAAAACTATTAGTAACATTTTTCTCTCTTAAATAATCAAATTATTCAATTTATTTATAAAGCATAAGTTTATATAGAATTTGAGTTAAATAATGACATAACCTCAAAATAAAATGCATCATAGTACATAAAAATATGTTTATATATTATAAGATAAATTTACTTACACGAAATCTTGAAAATAGAATGCCCATTTTGCTGCAATTTATTAGGTCTAATTTTCCGCAAAGTAATATGTATGAATTTTGCTTTAGATCAGCATATTGTTTAGAAACTTATAAAATGCAAGTCGGCTACCAAACTAATTTGCAATTTCAAAATTAGATTTGCCAGCACTTCTGCCTGGTATGGTTCCACTTCTCTTGTTCCAAATTTAAATTC
The DNA here is from genome assembly GCA_035582975.1 of Ormyrus labotus. NCBI lineage: Eukaryota > Metazoa > Arthropoda > Insecta > Hymenoptera > Ormyridae > Ormyrus > Ormyrus labotus. The sequence goes on along the minus strand of JAWWEO010000045.1, from coordinate 19,961,688 downwards.
TACCAAAATCAAGCTTTATGTTTGGATATTAATAGAAAATGCTTGTCTGCAAGTCCAACAAAAATTCTTAGCTACAACTATATACGTTAAAATGGAGAATAAAGAAAAAAATCCGATTCACTAAAAAGAAATACTATGATTTGTTTTACTTACACTATTTCAAAAATTTGTAAAAAAATAAAGCAATAAATTTGATGCGACCTGTCATCACTTTACTTTATTTGGACAGTGCCAACAAGATTTACAGTACACTTCCTTTCTCTAATCGACGCGATTTGAAATGAAACTGCGCTGCCATCATGACCACAAATGATTCGCCTATCACGAAGATTGGCGGGTACGATCGTCCGATTCGGATTAGAGGTGGTTTTTGCGAATTTTACGTTTTATTACATGTGACTTCTCAGTTTTTGACTCCGTCACACTGTCACCTCGTAAACTTACCGTCATTAACAACAAATTATCTCACTTTTTAAATTCAAAATTTAAAATTGTATCGTTTCTGTTATAGAAACTTCATACAATTATTATGTCTTTCTATTATTATCACATTTTTATTATGAATTTGAAAAAAAAAACATTTTACAAATTATTTATATTTGTTATTCTGTTAATCAATAATAAGTCAGTTCATTTAAATGTTTAGAAGGTAAAATTTATCAGTTAAAAGGCTATAAGAACAGTAATTTTCTTTACAGATCTTCTAGGAAATAGTAATACATTTACACTTTGTGTAGATAAAACACTTTAAAACGTCAAAAATATGAGTATCACATTTGATTTAAAAAAAATAGTTTCAAGGTTTCAAACATTCTAAAAAGTGATCTACAGTATCCACTGTCTCATTAATTATTGGAACAGCACGCTCAATCAAATCAAGTTCTTTTGAAGATACTTTTGGTAAACCAAAATTTTGCACCACACCAGTAGGTCCAAAACGTAACTCACTTGTTATATACTGACAGTGGGAAAAGATATCTGACCTTACATATGCACATGCAATCGCAATACTTTTTTCTTGAAAACCATTAATGATTGTTGATACAAATTTGGCAGTTGCTGCACCACTAGATAAAGTTGGAGCTTTTTTTCCAAATTCACGTAATTTTTTGTCAGCTGATCTTAATTGATGTGTAAGAATACACAGATCATCCTACATTATTAGAATATTATAACATTAAAATATTTAATTCAGTTTACATAAAAAAGTCTTTTGAATTTTGAATTCGACTAACTTCAGAAAAATTATTAAAAGGCCTTGTCCTAGAAAGTAGAGGTACAACTGTTAATGAATCAACACCACCGGAAATTGGAACTGATAGATAGGAAGCATTTAAATCTAAAAGATTAGCAGTCATAGCAGCAATCCTCATTGATTCTATTGCTACAGAACCAACTATTCTATTAGGATCATATCGTCCAGATTGTCGATAGATTTTTGATACTAGTGGTAATGTTGCTGTTACAGGACGAGCAAACACAGCAATTATAGCAGCAGGACATACACCGACCAAACATTCTGCCACATTTCTTACATAGGATGAACTTGACTTAAATTGTACAAGTGGATCCCTGTCTCCTATTGAAAAATCTGTCTCATCCATAAGAGCTACTATATCACTCTGAAATATGTTCTATTAATAAATAACTAGAAGAAAAATAAGTAATAAAGAAGTAAAATAATTTACTTACATTGCGTAAACCTTCTATTATAGAGTTCTTTTTATAGTGCTTTATTGTAGTTGAAGTATCTATTTGCCTAATATCACAAACAGCTCCACTTAGTGAATTATCTGTGTCAATAAGAGCAATTTCTTTGATTGCTGGATTTTGTTTCAGCAAAATAGTAGCACATACAGTGGCATAACCACCACCAATTATTGCTAATTTGATAGTATTTTTACAACTTAATTTAGTTTTTGCTTTCAGTTTATTCATTTTTTTTTCATCATTTTCTTCTTTATCAGGTAGTATGAGTTTAGGATCCCCAGGATTTTTATTAAGACATGTTTTTTTCTTATAACATCCTGTGTCTGAATAAAATTTAGTACACACAGCACTTTTTGTATAGATGGGAAATTTTAATCTCTTTAAAATAAAAAAATTTTTTAAAATAGTCATTCTTATTGACTGTGTATTCGAAAGTAAGCAAACTAAGAAATTTAAAAATTTTAAGAAAAGGTTATTTAAATCTCAACTATAAGTCTGAAATTTGCCATTAGAAAAATCCATATGTATATATATATATATAATTTAAAAAAAAATGTGATCTTAGAATTACATTTTGATAAGTGCCCTATAAATTAAATTTTAATTATTAAAAAACTGTAACAAACAATATTTTTTTAAATTATCTAAACAAATAATCTTTATTTTATATTACATTTTTTTAACACCTTATAGACTGTAATCGGTTCTCTCGAGAAAAAAATTCTGCTATGGATGAATGATACAATGGTATTCCTCTTAAAATTTGGGAATTAGCATTATAAATTTGCACAACTATATAATCTCCATTATTTATAGGTCTAGATATAGAGGATGAAAAATTTGTTGGAATTAATGTTTTAGGAAGTATTACTTTAACATTTCCATCATTGCGTCCTTGTAGATCATTTGAAGATCTTCTACTTTCCTAAAAATTAAACTCATAAAAAAATATTTCATTTTTTTTTTAATTAAAATTAATATTTTCAAAGTACCCCTTCAATTAAAATCAATTGTTGTTGTCCAATTTGACTTTTGTATAATTGTTCAACTTCGTATCTGTATAATTTATTCATTCTTTGTAATCTTTCAAGTTTCACTTTCCTATGTACATCATCAACAAAACGTCGATGAGCAGTGGTTTTCTGAAAATATAGAAAAAACATTTAAAAAAAATGTTTCAATATTTTTATTTTTTTAATAAAATATTACTTTTCTTCTAATTCTTACTTCTCTCATACTGTATGCATATAAAAATGCTGTACTATATTTAACTTTTTCTATTAAAGTCATAGTTTCTTCAAATTCCTCTTCTGTTTCACTACAAAATCCAGCAATAAAATCACTTGAAAATGCCATTTCAGGAATTATACTTCTTATATGATTCACCAAATCCAAATATGCTTCCCGTGTGTAGCCTCTTCTCATTCTCTCTAAAACAGTTGAGCTCCCACTTTGAGCTGGTAAATGAATTTGTTTACAAATATTTTGTCTTTCAGAAATAAGTTGCAACACTTCATCTGGAAAATCTTTTGGATGAGGAGAAGTAAATCTTAAAATAAAAGTTTACATTGATCAAAACATTTATTTGTAGATATAATATTTTAATAATAAATTTATAATGTGTACCTTATTCTTATTTCAGGATTGATCAAAGAAACTTTGTCAAGTAAATCACTAAACCTTAATCCACCTTTTTTGTTTTTATAAACAGTACGAAATCCTCTAGCAAGGCTTGTTTCTGCAGTACTTTTATCATTTGTAAAAAAATTTGATTCTGATAGATCTCTGTAACTATTAACATTTTGTCCTAGAAGAGTCACTTCCTTGATACCCTGATCTGACAGCAGTTGAATTTCATCTAAAATACTTTTTATTGGCCTTGATCGTTCTCTTCCTCTAGTAAAAGGAACTATACAGTATGTACACATGTTATCACAACCTCTCATTATTGAACTGAAATGTTAAATAACAATTAAGAAAATTCATTCTTATTTATATTTTCCTATTTTTATTAAATAATTTATGAAAATATAATTACACATAAGCTGTTTTTGAATCTGGATTTAGTCTTACAGGTGTTACATCTGCATATGTTTCATCTATAGAGAGAGCAACATTAATTGCAGTTTCATGCTCATCACATACAACTAAAAGTCTTGGTAAATCTTTATAACTGTCTGGTCCAGCCACAATATCAACAATTTTTTCCTGTTCAATAATTTTATGCTTCAAACGTTCAGCCATACAACCTAAGTAAAAAATTTAGATTCAAAATTTAGTTTCAAAAATTTTAATACTTTTTATAAATACTGTAGAATATATTTACCTAAAAGTCCAATTTTGGAAATCTTTTTTTTATTTTTAAGATCCTTGAGAACACTTAATTTGTTCCATATTTTTTGTTCTGCACTGTCTCTTATAGCACAAGTAATTAGTAAAACAATGTTTGCATCTGATAATGTCTTTGTTATTTGATAATTATTTTTTGTTAAAATGGCAGATACTACTTCAGCATCATTAACATTCATTTGACATCCGTATACTTCAAGATAAACTGTAAAAAAATTAAGTTGTAAAAGAACAACCATTTTTTTTTTCATTAAATACAAATTTACCTTTTTGTTCTTGTCCATTGAGAAACTGCAAATAAGGAATATGTTCGGATGATGTATTTAAATGACTGTTTTGATTAGCTATGAAATTGCTTAAGCCAGGGCCCTGGCTAAGTTTATTTTTTTTTTCTGTAATCATATAATTTTAAAATTCAAATATAATTATTAAAATTATCAACAATTTTTTTCAGTTTTGTTTAACATTTTTGCAAATTAAGACAAAATATATTTAAAAATTTCAATTTTTTATTGTAATACAATAATAAATAGAATATACCTTTATTTGACTGTTTCTTCACTTTAGGTGATAAGTAATTTTTTAAAATACTATCCCACAAATCAGGTTTTTTCTTTTCTATTTCTTGGTTATTAATGTTCTTACAAGCACTAGTACTGTATAAAAATCTTTGTTCTTTTAATCGAGTGATGCTTCTTTTTTCTAAATTTTTTGCTGAAGTTGTATTTTTACAAAATAAATTACAATGTGTAGGTTTAGATTTGAAATAAAAATGTTTATGTAAACAACAACTTCTGTATATTAGTGTGTTTAAATTGTAGTAATTGTTTTTTAACCTAAATATTTTTAAATTAGAATAACATAACGTATGTTTTGTATGATTCATTGTTACTGTAATGAATGTCTTTTTTTATTGTAAATACTTATCAACACATTTTACAATAAAGTAACGACTGCAGGTTAGAATTATTTATATTATCTCCAAATTTTTCGTAAACATCTGTGACGATGAAATTAAATAAAATTATGTAACGAAAATGTTTCTGTTTAAAAATATCGTGCCTTGTATTTAATTATACAATTTATTTTTTAACATATAGATTTTTACATGCTTTATGCAGACACTACTTATTTTTATTGAATGAGGTTAGAATGTACAATAACACAAGATTTGAACTTCGATGATATGATACACATGATAGGTTCATAGTTTAATTTTTCGTTTCTCTTTGTGAATAAATCGAAGTACTTATTTTATAATTACTATAGTAGCGTAGATGCGCACAACGCGCGTTCATTATACTTATTATTAACACTACTTGAACTATTATTAGCAAAAGAATGAAAAAAAAAGAATACAGCATTAAAAAATTAGACTAAAATTAAATTTAAGATTACTTTTATTATATCATTAAATAAATAAAAATGAGACATGAAATATACTTAAAACTAACAAAAATTTAGAATTTAATCAACATAATTAAATAGTCTTTTAAAATATTAGCCATGTTTTAAAAGACAAATTCAAAAGATGCATTTTTTTCTTTAACTATTTTGACATTTAAATAAATTTGCTGATTTTTACAAATAAAAAAAAAAAGTCCCAATGAAAATTCAATGGTTCTTCGGGCTCATCATCTGGTGACCAATCAAGGAATTTAAATGCTGCATACGATGGGCAAATTTCAAACGTTGTGAAATCATCAATAACAGGGGTCATGAAATTTTGAAATTTCTCAGTGGATGTTGGAATTTTATCAAGGAGAACATCATTGTAAAGATTTAATGAAACTCCTTGATTTGCATGCTGAGGAAGACAAGCTTGGAATAACATATCAGAAGTCTGCGTGTCTCTCTGACATCTTATCAATGATAGTGGATCATAAATGTCCACATTGCCTTTTAGCGCTTCAACAGTAGATATAATGTGTTGACGATTTTTCTTCTTTTTCTTTTTCCATTGTCCTTCATTTGTGGTTCCATCAGCTTCTTCAGCATCCTGTACAGAATGTGATAAAGGGCTAGCCAAGCTCTCTACTTCATCACCATTTTCTTCAAAGTTACTTTCAACAACTTTTTGAGCTGCTATTGATCGTTGACGACGAGATGGTGAGCTTGTCGAGGTCTTAGCTGCTGAAAAGTCGAAGCGTACTCCTCCCAAACTCTTTCTACTTATTGCAGCCATTCTTATTTATTAGGATGACCTATTAAAACCCAAATATGAATTAATTGAAAATAGAAAATTTGCATTTAACATTCAAATTATTTAAAAACGAATTAAGAGTTACGTACAATATTTTTTTTAAGATAAGAATGCAGAACTTACACAGCAACGTGTCGTAATTATTTGTAATGTTTTCCAGATCAAGTCTAAACAACCGTATTAAAGTATAAAGTGCTTTAATTTGTTTATGTACTTTTTGGAGGACTTGTAGTTCTTCTACCAGAGTCTGTGGAAAGAAAAGATTAATTGTAAATAAAATAAAAATAAACAAAATGTATGCTTTAAACTGAATTTATTACACTTTCTTCCATTAAGTACCGCTCAAACAAGTTCCAATTTTTAGTTAATCACGGCCATATGCAACAGTCAACACAGTCTTGTACAATGGCTTTCCCGCTCATTTAATATTTCCCGAACTGGACAAGCTTTGTATACAATATTAGGCATATTTTAAAATATTATAATAGGATTAGCCATATTTTAAAAGACAAATTCAAAAGATTCATTTTTTTTCTTAACTATTTTAATTAAATCTGCATTTCTGACATTTAAATGAACTTGCTGATTTTTACCAATAAAAAAAAAACAAAGTTCCAATGAAATAATAAATTATTAACTTGTTTATATGAGCGTCACTTAGATTTTTTAATAATTTGAAAAATTACATGTGCAAACTTTTGGCGCAGAATGTTTATTTATTTATTTTATTTATTGAACTTTAGACGGGCAGAAGCTCTATTACAATTCGGGTTGTATAAAATAATAACAAAATTATAAGTGTTAAGTATAAAAAATATATAAAATATTAGGTTTATAATGTAATATATTATTTAATTTTTTTCCCATCATAAAAAGCATTGTTTTTATGATTTATTAGGAGCAAATATAATAAAGTAAATGAAAATAATCCGTTGAGATCATAACAAACTACAAAAGATTCATTCTCAAGATCTTAGGACGTAAAATAAATATATGTACTTATACGTGCTTTGGGGCGCTCCCGCGCCCCTTGATTAATTAACAAGTGTAATACTACATTGTTGTGCTTAATTGTTAAATAGAACTTATTAATTTTACATTACTTTTGAACAAACTATCCAAGTTAGTATAATAAAAACCGCTGTACAATAGGGTATTATTATAAGTTTTGCTTGAACTTTTACGATTTACTTCCGCGCTGAGACACGTTCATTGATATGTTCATAATCGTTCGGGTAGATTGTAATCCTCGCCCGGCGACATAGCGGACGCAAATATTTTCTAGCAAGCCGCACGCGCGATGCAACATTGATTTGCCGCAGTCACTGCAAAAGAATTTTTGCCGTTTTCCGATTCGTTTGATTCCTTAAATTGGCTGAACATATATAACGACATTTTAATACAGAAAAATGGCTGTTTTAACCAAATTTTTTGTTTAGAATTCATTTTAAAATGTAATGGTAATTACTAACGTGTTTTGTATACGCTGTCAAAAACAGGTACTGTTAAATAAATGAATTTTCTATTTCAACTACTGTGGATCTGTGATTAGAAAAGAGTAATAGTAGCTTTTTAACATACTGCTGCACGCGTAGAATAAAATATAATATTTTAAATATACGTTTTTCGGGTGAAAATTGTCGAGCGACTTTTTCCCCGTAGCGCTCGTCGCCCGAGCTCGCTCCGCGGAAATCTCGGGCTCCGGCGCTTAGGGTGAAACCGCTGCCGATCCGGAGCGCTTCGACGATCAGTCAATGAGAGGCCGAGGTTTCATCCCTACTTTGGCGCACCCCGAGGCGGCGAGCTAGCGAAACGGCGGCGCCTCGCGACACTCGCCAGCCGATCACCGGGACACACGTCCTCTTGAGCTCTAAGCAACCTCAAGCTCGGAGTACCCTCGCTGAGAGCGGCTCTCGCTCGCCGGCCGAAAGGGTAAATACTCCAGCCTCGCTCAGAGAAGTTCGCTCAGCTCACGAAGTCCGCTCCCGGGCAAACCTGAGACCGCTTCTACGCTCACCGCGTTCCGATAAGACCGGGCTATTAAATTTAGTTTTGTTTCTAGTTTAGTTTTTTTTACTCGTGTAGTGCTCTACCGCTTTAGTAATTTAAAAACATAATTAATATTCGTTTAATTATTTTTAAACCCTCTCCCTTTAATCCTAATATTCATCGCTGAGCGGACGTGAGTACCTACATACATTAAAATAGTAAAATTGTGTTACAAGGCCGCAAGAATCCGTCCGATCTGCCATATGACGGGAACATCCAAGCTGGCAACAGATTGGAATGGAGATCTCATCGGGTTATTGGTACAGACATTTGGTAACTTATTTTTCCGATGACGAGGATATGATACATATGAAAATTGAAGTTTCCCAACAAATATTAAGACGGAATGGCTTTTGTAATTGTAAAGTAAAGTTTAGTCTCAACTCCTGCTGGAGCATAACTAGCTGTTAAAATTAATATTTTTATACAAAATACTAAAACTTTCGCATCAACTTCACCAAGCTTCTAATTTTACGTTCGGCATCCAGCTGCTGCATCTTCAGAATACACCCTCAATTCACTGCCTCAGAATTATCCCAAGCTATTAATAATTCTTGAAATATTATCAAAATGATAAACTGAAGTTCCAGCTATTTGTGCTTAATGACTTTCTTTTTTATTCCAAATTTTTATGATTTTAGCCAGTTATGATTTTAAAATTATTCTGTCTCACTTATACATAATTATTCAATCAATAGATAGATAAATTAAGTATATTATGCCAAAAAGGAGTAAAACAGGTGTTTTTTGCCCGAGTCGGGTTTGACGAGGGTAATAAACCGATTTATTCACGTGTTGCTTATTATACTACTTTTTAACACGAAGAGTGTTAAACTCAGTTTTTACCAGCTATTAGGAAGGAGTAAAATGCCTCTTCCTAGGGAGAAAGAGGCATTTTACTCCTAATAGCTGGTAAAAACCGAGTTTTATGCCCTGAGTTTTAAAAAAAAATTTATTTGTACAAAATTCTGCAATTTATTTTTACTGCTTCATACGAAAAATCATATTTTCTAAATTTTGTTTAAAAGAGTATTAAAACTACATTAATTAGATTTAAAATAATATGTTGTTTTATTATTACAGAAATCTTAGTACTTAGAATTTCAATATAAAAATGTTACTTAACATAAATAAATTATTAATACTTCAATACTTAGATGTAGCCAAAACACTAAAAACTTAGGTTTTCTTAAAAATATTTGAAACTTTTTTTAATAATACCACTACAACATAATTATTTTTTGAGAAAGTAGTGCAATAATATTTTAAAGTTTGTACTGTTATTATAATAGTTTAAATCAATTTACAATATATTATAATGAATAAAGTCTATAAGAATTATACATTAATTTCCCTACTATCTACAAGGAATAGAAATTAATTTTCCTTTAGATTTAAATTATTACAAAAATAACGCTGTGAAACATTAGATCAGTCTTTCAGTTGTTACATTGCTTACGTATCACTTTTACCACCTTTTATTATTATATCAGATAACTCAGGATTACTGTCAAGTTTTAAATTTTTTTCATTTGCTAAATGCAAAAGTGAAACAAATGCAATAGCTGGACTTAAAGAATCAGCATTAATCTTAGAAAGACTTTTTGGTACTTCTGAATATATACTACTGAAGGCTTTGGGTTCAATATCTTTATTCTCGTTCTCCACTGCATGTGTGATATCAAAATTTTCCTTTTCTGTTTGTTTGGTTTTCTTCAAATTTTTCCACATAGCTTTCTTAAGCTGGCGCATGTCAATTTTTTTGGCTCTTTGTGAATATGCAATGAAAACTTTATCAGTCAGTTTAGGAACAGATACTAAATTATCTCCAATAAAAGCTCCTTGACTTTGTGTCATCATAGTGTCTTGAGTAAGCATTGGATTATGATCTTGTGTAAATTTCTCATCATCATTGTTATCATGAAAATGTTCTGCATCTTCTGCGCAACCAAAATTAGATGTGTCATGAACATCGTTATATCCAAAACTATGTTCATCATCATTTGCATGAGTACCTTCTACTTGATCAATATCGTTACATTTTAAATATTCTGTGGGTCTATTGAAAAAGTTATAATATCGTTTGAGATCATAATGTATATCTTCGGGAAAAGTAACTTTATCTTCCGACCATATTGATTTGGTTGTTTTTGTCAATAATTTTGTTTGTCTGTTTGTATGACCAAATTTTATTTTAGCCTCCTCTTTTGTATCTACTGTAAATGTCAACTCAATATCTTTTTTCTTTTTTGTTGCATTTTGCTTACAAGTTTCAATAACTCTACTGCTTCCAAGATTCTTATTCAACGTTAACTTCCAGTATGATGGTCCAGCCCAGTGAATTCGATAACTTTTTTGAAGGTATGAATATTCATATGTTGCATTTGGATTTGGATTATTTGCTATAATATCTTGAAAATCAACTATATTCTCAACATGCTGATTAGTTTGAGCTAATCTGTCACATCTTTCTTCGTAAGCATCTCCACAATCCATCATAACATCATTGTCCATGACATCATCATCTGGAACTGCAGCATCTAGGTCAAAATGATATTCTCCATTATTTTCTTCTGGTTGGCTTTTTGGTTCTTCGGGCTCATCATCTGGTGACCAATCAAGGAATTTAAATGCTGCATACGATGGGCAAACTTCAAGCGTTGTGAAATCATCAATACGAGGAGTAATGAAATTTTGAAATTTCTCAGTGGATGTTGGAATTTTATCAAGGAGAACATCATTGTAAAGATTTAATGCAACTCCTTGATTTGCATGCTGAGGAAGACCAGCTTGGAATAACATATCAGAAGTCTGTGTGTCTCTCTGACATCTTATCAATGATAGTGGATCATAAATGTCCACATTGCCTTTTAGCGCTTCAACAGTAGATATAATATGTTGACGATTTTTCTTTTTTTTCTTTTTCGATTGTCCTTCATTTGTGTTTCCATCAGCTTCTTCAGCACCCTGTTCATTACCAGTTTCACCCTGATGTGAATCTCTTTTATCTTGTTTCGCCATTCCTATAATTTTCAATAAATCTGAATGTACTTTGTCTACCCGAAAACCATAAATTTTAGCACTTGCATCCAAAGAAGCACTAGCCATTTGCAAATTTGTCATATTTGGATCTTGCTTTTTCAAAGTATAAATCAAAAAATCGATCATTTTTAATTGAAAAGCATTTTTATCATTAATTTTGTTCTCTGCACTTAGCTTTATACACTGTGCAATTTGATTAGTCATTTCAGCAGCTGACAAATTAGAGATTCCAGTTAATCCAAATGAAGATTGCCGTCTTTCACTTGATAGCATAGAATGTGATGAAGGGCTTCCTGACTCATTTTTTTCTCTTCTAGCCAATCTCTCTGCTTCATCATCATTTTCTTCAATATTACTTTCAACAACTTTTTGAGCTGCTATGGATCGTCGACGACGAGATGGTGAGCTTGTCGAGGTCTCAGCTGCCGACAGGTCAAAGCGTACTCCTCCCAAACTCTTTCTATTTATTCCAGCCATTTTTATTTATTGGGAATCTATTAAAACCCAAACATGAATTAATTGAAAATAAAAAATTTGCATTTAACATTCAATAACTTAAGAGTTACGTATAATATTTTTTTTAAGATAAGAATGCAGAACTTACACAGCAACGTGTCGTAATTATTTGTAATGTTTTCCAGATCAAGTCTAAACAACCGTATTAAAGTATAAAGTGCTTTAATTTGTTTATGTACTTTTTGGAGGACTTGTAGTTCTTCTACCAGAGTCTGTGGAAAGAAAAGATTAATTGTAAATAAAATAAAAATAAACAAAATGTATGCTTTAAACTGAATTTATTACACTTTCTTCCATTAAGTACCGCTTAAACAAGTTCCAATTGTAACAAACCAGTTTGACTTTCGCAGCGTTTTAGTTAATCGCGGCCATATGCAACAGTCAATACAGCCTTGTATAACGGCTTTCCCGCTCATTTGAAATTTCCGGAATTGGACAAGCTTTGTGTTCACAAAGTCACTCGTTGGTTCCAATGAGAAGGGCACTTTTCAAGAAAACAAAACATTTTTCAAACTTTCGCAAATATTTAAATTTATCAATTTATCAATAAAGTAATATGATGATACAAAATTTATAATTATTATCATAATTTTGCTATTGAATATAAATTATTCAAAAACTATATAAATTAAAATTGCAAAAACAGTAAATTTTTACTATCAATTAATAAAAGAGATCTATAAATGATAATAAATAATATTAATAAAAATTTAATGATAGTTCAGGGAAGCTAGATTAAAAAAAAGGTAAATACATCTAGAAATGACCTCGAAGATCAAAATCAAGCATAATTCTAAATGAGTAAATTATATTCAATAAAAACTTTACCTACGTTTAAATTAATAATATAAAGTAAAACCATTAATTAAAAACTTTTGAAATTAATGTTCAAAGAGGTAAAGCTGCAGTTGTTCATAATTATAATGAATAAAAGTGGACAGTTGGGAGATTGAGTGGGTTTGGAGCTTTTTTTGATTAAAATTGGAAATGAAAATAAAATTGGGGCAAATTAATTGTTTGGAGCTATCTGAGTGAGGGAGCCAGCGTGCAGGAGCTAAAGGCAACATTATAGAATAGAAGACGCAGCAAGCAGAAATCCAAGGATCCAAAATAAAGAGCATTTGCGCTGCGGAAGATGCGATTGGATCGGATATAAGGGCCGTGTGGTGCGCAGCATCGGAGCATCATCTGGCATCATCGGAGCGAGCAAAGTAGTAGCTCGCTCGGCTCGAGCTAGCGCAGAGAGAGCGCGGACCTATAAAAAAAGCGTAAAAAAGCCGAAGATCAGCGAGGCGAGCCGAGCTCGGCGGTCGTGGCTCTCGGAATAAGATGGCGGCCGTGTAAAGTTTTCGCCGTCGGTGTTGAGCTACTCGGGGAGAGCAGGGAGATCCGCGTCGTTTCCGCGAGTTCGCGGAAGAGGTTTGCTTGGCGTCGGCCTCGCGCTCGTCCTCGGCTTCCTGGCCGGGCATTCTCCCGCGAGAGCGAGAGAGCGGCTCTCGGGCAAGCAAGCAGGCAGGCAGGCAGACAGGCAGGCAAGCAGGGAGGCAAGCAGGCAGGCAGGCAGGCAGCAGACCGAGCGTGTTGCAGGCAGAGCAGTCAGTCCGAGAGAGGGACGGCCCGAGTCATCGAGGGAAGCTGCCGACCCCGGCCTCAGGAGGCGCGGCCACTTGCCTCCGGGCCTCGGCAGCCGAGAGCGCTCGTCGACTGACCTCAGCTGACCCGACGGCAGCCGCGCTGCTACGAAATCGTCAGCGGCGACTTACAGCCAGTGTGAGAACCTAGAAGAAAAACACAAGGCGACTAACGTGTGCGTGCGCGAGTGCGTCGACGTTAACGGGCGGCCCGATGCGGCTCGCAAACTGCCCGCCGAGAGCAAATGATGAATTCAATGTTGTCGAGTTTTAATCCTCCAATTGTCAAGCGGCTGCTAGGCTGGAAAAAGGCCGAGGGCGAGGACAAATGGAGCGAGAAGGCCGTTAAGAGCCTCGTTAAAAAGCTCAAAAAGTCTGCGGGACTAGACGAGCTTGAGAAGGCCATCACCACGCAGAGTTGCAACACCAAGTGCATCACCATACCAAGGTAAATCTCCTTCGTTTATCGTTTTCCCTAAGAAACTCGCAAAGCTAGCTCTCTCTCTCCCTCTCGTTCGATCTCTATCTCCTTCCCGCTCGCTCTCCCTCTCTCTCTCTTACTCGCGTGCGACACGGCCGAAACATCGGCCGTGGACCGCGATATCGTGATGATTCTTCAGGAAACTAATGATACCGACAAATTCGTCCCAGATGTCGTGCTTTTACTTTCAAGCCGCGGTTTTCTTCGTCATTTTCTACTGCTTTTTTACCGCTTTCCATTTCTACCTCCCTGTTTTTACCATCTTTATCTTTATCTCGTAATCTAGAACTTGACTCGATTACAGAGCTTGTATACAATTTCATCAACTTATAAATCTATGTTTGCTTTGTACGTTTTAGCTTCACTGATTCTGTGTCGTGCACTAACCTATTGCACTACCTCTTTTTGGTTCTCAAATGTCCAAAACAAATGTATGATTCTATATTTTGTGTGATGACAATAATGTTTATCGGCTTCTTTGCTCCTGAGTAAATAATCTTGATACTCATATATACATACATATTTATATATATTTGTAGGTTTCATCTTTTTATGCAAACAAAAACAAAAGAACAAGTCTTGTCAAAGTTTCAAGGTTTTTCTATTTTTCCTTTCATCGTTATTGAATAATCCTTCAGAAAATTTAACTAGAATGGAATAATTAATGAATCCAATTTACTTTAGTCATTTTCAATGATACTATTTTAACAATAATTATTAACTTTATTATTAAATTTGCTTTGAGAAGTTCAACAATCAAATAAAGTTGATTTTTATTTTGTTAATAAAAAATTTCATGATTTATTCATAAAACAAAATGATTAAAAAATGTATTTATGTGTTCAAATATTTATCTTATGTTATTATTATACATATTCAATCACATTTGGTTTACTTAATTGTAATAATAATATGTATTGAAAGTTTCGATAGTCTTTATACTTTTGTTTCAAGTGCACAGATATTATTTTGAACAAAAACCAATTAATGGAACACGTACTTCAGTTTTCGATTGTTTTTCAAATCAAAGATGGCTACTCGTATTAAAACATGATAAACTTAGATTGATTTCAACTATAAGACTTTAAACTAGTTGTTTTAAAGTCTACTCTTTTGAATGATACCAAACTCAAATATTTTTACATGAAATATTTATATATTTTACAAAATTAAATTTTATATAAGTGGTACAATAAGAAGATAAATAAAAATTAATTTCTTTTTAATCTTAATATTAATTTTCTAAATCATTATGCACAAGTATATGCTCTTCTATACAGATATTTTGACTATAATTTAAATGTAATTAAATTTATGCAGAACAAGCCCTGGTTTTAAAAAATAGTTTAATAAAAAAGTTAAAATAATTATAATTTTGGAATTGTGTATTAATTTGAAAGCAAGGTTATTTTTTATTTAAAATTAAATTATTATATTATTTTATTAGATAAAGAATAAAATAATGTATCGAAATAATAAAATTGAATCAGGCAAATTAAAATATATATCTCGACAGTCTTTGATAATTGCTGCTTTTCATTTTCCACTTTAGTATCAACATTTTGGAATACATTAAGTTATTCATTGCTCTTTAAATGACGATTAAAGGAAGAACCTTTCCATAGAGAGGGTTGCCGAAAGAAAGAAGAGTTTGAAAATTGAGCAGGAAAATAATGAGCAATAAAGAGAAGTAAGAAAGTAAAAAGAGTACGAGTACCGATCGTGTCAGAATTTCGCGCACGTGCTCGAGGCACAAAGCAACGGCGCACGCAGAAAACGTAAGAGATGCAGCGCAACAATGCAATCTGGCGCCAGCGATATTATATTCCGCCGTCGTTCTTCCAAGGTTCCTCTAAGATTCGACGTTCCGCGCACCGACGTTTCACGAGTTGGTTATCCGTTTAGAGCAAGACCGCGAGAGATCATGCGAGCCGCCAACGATTCTATTATTGGCCCGTAGGTAATACGCGCGAAGAGTCTGACGTAGAAACTCACTTTTTATTTGCCTCCCTCAGAGATTTAATCCCAAAGGCTAATTTTAAAATGCCACGGCCTGACAAGAGTCCTAGAGAAAAATTCTCCATTCGCGCGGCGCTCTCTCTCGAGTGGCAGTATTCATCTGTTCGGCGGATAAATTCTGCCAAAGAACTGTATCCAATTTTCCGAATTTTAAATCAAATATTCCCGGTGAGCCTGCCTTTGAACGAATCGAACCATCGAATTTTTGGAATTTTATCCAACAAAATTCTGTCTGGAAACTCTAACCCTGAAACTCGGAGAAAAATGAATTAAGCAAAAGTGCAAGCTCCCTCGGCCTTGGCAGGTAGAGGAGAGAGAAGACAAGGGGGTAGGAGGTAGGTAATAGCGGCGCTTCGCGCAGTGCAATCCGGCATGGCGCCCTCGCCTCTCACTGATCTACCCCAATGCGAAGTAGTCGCGGCTCGGCTCTCGGGGGAGGGAAAAAGGGGCAGCGAACTTTAGCGGCTGGGAAGCGGGGCGGGCGCGCAGGAGGAGATCGAAGGGCCGAACAGCGAGTAGGCAGGTGCGCGCTTACGTCGAAATGATACGCTCTCCTCTCTCTCTCTCTCTCACGTGGGCCGCGCTATCCGCGCTACGGCTACGGAGCAGCAGCGCCCGATGCAGAGAGCCGCAGACGAGAATCGATTGCCGGCCAGTGCGCGCACCTCGTAACGATTTATTAATAGCGCATCTCACTCACATACATACTCGTCTCTCTTTCTCTCTCTCTCTCTCTCTCTCTCTCTCTCTCTCTCTCTGTCTCCTTTCCCCTCCACGAGCAGCGACGACGTAGCGGCTCTGCCTCTCTCGCTCACTCATTCATTGTGCATCTTTCTCTCAGCCCGACATCTCGCTGATCGGCGGGATTTCACGGCTAAGCGCGAAATCGCAGCAGCCACCGCCTGCACCGGCACCGCCACCTTGAACCACGGCACACGACTCAGCCCAGGCCGTCCGGCCCGTATCAAGAAAGCCACCACCGCCGCCGGCCGACACAGAGACTGAGAGATACAGAGAGAAACGTACACACAGAGTGACTGAGACACACGAGTATGACTGAACGACGGACGCGCCGCTGCTGGCCTCCGCTGCATGCTTCTCAGGACGCGCGAGCACGTGTACGTATTTACATCATTTTATGCTATCTCTCCTCTCCTCTCTCTCTCTCTCTCTCTGCTCTCCCGGAGCCAGCCTTTAAAAGGATCGCCGAGATGTGCTTGTGTAACCTACCTGCTGCTCTCTACTCGCTTATCTCCTGCTCAAGGATTTCAACCTCTTTCTCACTCTCTCTCTGGCATGTTTTCACTTTTCTCACTGTATCCTTGCACTTCATCTCGAACGGGACAATATTCTATTACTTTACACCGCGAATACTCACGAGGACAGAAAATCACCACCGGGCAATGAATATTCATGCGGTGCACATTATCGGTGTGTTTATATAATCAGCCTTAAAAGCCGCTCTTTGCAAAAAAGCGTTTTGATTAACTCGGTTCTTTCTCTCTCTCTCTCTCTCTCTCACGCACACGCACACGCACACACTCACACACACGCTCACCAGCGCAATGAAATAAACAAGAGTCGCAGGACGATAAAATCAGACTGCAGGTTACGCGTCGATTAAAAAAACGTTTCGTTTCGCTGTTCGGCTCTCTTACATACATGCATTCGTGTAAGCGAGCCGGCCGATCAGTACCGGTTTCCTTTGATCGGCAATGCACGAGGAGACAAAACGACAGCCGAATATACAATACTGTGTCTGTGCGCGGGGATAAAGATTTCTGGGTCAAGCACATGTTTCAGAGGCAAACGGACGGCGGACGTTTGTTGTGCGCGCCGTGTCGCCATCGTTGCGCGACGGAATTTTTTCGCAATTCGTCCAGCAGATGTAAGTCGATGCACGCAGACGTTCGCGTTCTCTCTTACAAACGGCCAGCTTGCGATAAAGACTCCGGGGGGATACAATGCAAATTACTTTCGTACACGTCTAGACAATTTTTATTCAATTAGTATCTTTGTAGCTCATTGTGTAAAAGTCCAGGTAGTTGGAAGAATTTTTATGAATATCGGCTATAATTTTTTTTTTCACTTTTTGCAGCATTTTATCTGCCTAGATACGTAACATTATGTCACGTTAGCTGCTGATATTTTTAGAAGTAAAACGATAATTGTCTTTTAATTTTTTACTACGTTACGAGAAACTTGACGTTTATCTAATTCAATAGTCAGCGCAACGTCTCTGAAATTTAATTATTTCTGGAATCTCTTGAATCAAATCTGCCGTTTTTTTTTTTGAAAACTTGTTTCAATGGCTTCGCTCGGAACTCCAGGAAGCGAAGAGATAATGTACTTTATCAGATGTCATCTTCATCGCGTGTTAAATGGAAGGCGTATCTAATTATTAAAATTTTTGATGACTTCATCGCTGACAAGCCTTCATTATCGTATTTCAAGATTACGAAGTGTATGAAAACAGTTTTTAGCTGCAGGTGAAAATAAACGTGAAAATTGACACAGAAAAATGCGCAGCGTCATGGTATCAAGTTCCAACCCTGATTATTACGTCGTCTTAATTAATATTTTATGAGACTTCATTTGAAAATGTAGGATGCATTCTATGTTTATACAGTCAATGTTTTGTAAACAAACATTAATGTTTTCTTTTTGAAAGTTTCAAGATTCATTGTTTTTATTTTACGTGTATACAAACAGCAGTAAGCTGTGTGCTCTTAAATATATGAGTTTAAATTCAAAATATTTCGCTCAGTTTCGACACTTGCTCAGTGGTCAGCTTTCTTCAAACGACATATTCGTAAGATCTCGAAAATTTTCTTTTTATTAAAAATTATAGATTACAGATTACATTATTGGAAAAAAAAGCAAAATTTAAAGTGCTTTAAAATTGGTTTCAAGCGCTTGCGATTTAATTTTCTGTATTTCGCTTTTAACCTCAATCTCTTATTCGAGTCCGATGTAAAGGAAAGAATTCGAAATGAATTTCATAACCGCTCGCTCGGCTGCTCGTTCAACCCTCCGATCGGCGTCGTTAAAGTTTTAAAGGTCTTGTTCGGTTCGAGCGAATACATTTGAAGGTGGCTTACACCGCCGTTGGCTGAAGGCCATCAAACCTTTCCAACTTGTTGCTCGAGCAAAGATCGAATATTGGCCGAAGGTTTTATTAATTTTTTCGCGCGCTCCGTGCCGTCCTAATAACCGTTCGTTCTTAGGAAAGGCCGAGGCCCCCGCCGAGAGAGAATCGGCAAGTGCGGTCTTTGTTAAGAATGAAACGGCAAAGTAGACGAATCCGCTAATGAGGTGAGAAAATTTGAGTCGACTATTATTAGCAGCCGGTATAATTACTGTAACAGGTGACGGACGGACAGAGAGAAAGAGAGCTAGCTGCGAGCTTGGGGATGCGGTGGGGGTTGAACGCCGTCTGAAAGCACCAAAGGTCATTTACCTTGTGCGCGCGCGCGCGCTCGCGAGAGAGAGAGAGAGAGCGAGGCGCGCTCGAGACTTTGGGCTTTTTCGGCAAAGACGCCGCGGCGCGGAGTCGCGGTCGATTTGTTTAAAAAAAGGGAAGCGGGGTGGTGGTGGTGGTGGTCCTTTGTCGCGTTTATTCTCGAATCGTCGGTGTGCGGGGCCCTTACGTAAGGCCTCGGGAGGATCGATCAGGACTTGGCTCGCGGCCGGCGCACGTGAGCAACGTGCAGCGGCGCGTGCCGCGTGTCGATTATCGATTGCGCGCCGAGGGCTGGGGGGAGGGAAGGGAGGGAGGGAGTCCTTGCTCGATGGCCGGCTCGATTTTTCTCGTTTGGAGGCTTTGCCCCCCCGAGCGGCCGATCGGTTCGCTCCTTTGTTTTTCTCGCGAAGGACGCGCGAGTAATTATAACCTCTCCCGCCTGTATATCTAAGACTCGTCTCTCTCTCTCTCTCTCCTGACTTTATCCAATTCTACGCACCATTTAGTACCCATCGAGGCTGCTGCGGCTGCTAAATAAAACTGGCCGCAGGAGCAGCAGCCCCCCCCCGCCCCCGGTTTTCCGCGTTACATCCACACAGGCTTCTTACAATTAACGCCGAGTAAAATAAAGCAAAGCAGCTGCCGGCGGAAATCGGTCTTTGCCGATGCACGAGGACGGGAGCGGCCGCAGGATCGCTTCGGCGATCATCGTCCCTTTGGCGTCCATCGGAACATGCTGTGCGAGCGAGCGTGTCCCCTGTAACTATATGTAAAAGTTTACTTAACATTTGCCACGTGCCAGTGCGCCCAGCCTGCCTGCACACCCTGTTTACTCGGGTACAGCTCCGGCGCAGTTGCCATAGCGACCTCTCTCTCTCTCTAGCTAAAGGAGCCTGTAATGCAACCCCCCGCGCGCCGATAGTTGCATAATTCAAGGCAACTATTTCCGCGGTTGCTCGCGCTCCGCTCGCCGACTCGGCGGTGTCAACGTTGCGCGCACACTTTGCACGCTCCTCCAAAGATCGCTTTCTTCTTCTTCTACTGTTTATGGTCTTTATTCGTCTTTGTTGCCGACTCGAGCTCTTTCGGGAGAGAATTAATGCTTTATTCTTTCTCCCCCTCTGTTCCTCCGACACTTGACCAAAATTCCAAAAAAAACCCTCGCAGCTTTGCAAAGAAAAGCACTGCAGGCGCGTAATCGGGTTTGACGCAATAATTGTTATAGTTCGAGCTGCGTCGGCGGAGAAAATCCTTTTAATCCAATATATCTCTCGGCGCGATTACGTCGTTATCGCCTTTTCCCGCCGCGCAATTTATGGCTGGGACTGATGATAAATTTTGTGGCGCGAGCTATTTCATAAATATACGCTCTTATAACAGTCCGTCTTATCGTCTTATTCAAGTTTTTTTTTTGTTTTTTCAAACGATAAACAAAATAGAAAAGATAAACAAATCAATACAGTTATTATTTGTCGCTGCGTTTACGCACTGATAAACCGACGCGTCTAAGGAACTGTCCGAGCGAGAAAAGGACCGATAGGCGATGGCCCCATAAAAGTCACTTAGGGGCCGCTCCGTACTTTACGGTTTTAGGGGCACGTTGCTCCGCGCGGCGTTGGCACTCCGAGCGAGAGAGAGCGAGGCGACTTTTTTTCATTACCGTGAACGTTGCTCGCTGTAAGCAACACTAAACCGCTAAGCGGCTCGGCGCTTCACTCTCTCACTACCGGATATCCAATCCTCTTGCTTATGGCCACCCCATCCTGCGGCCGCTCCTCTTCTTCTGGCTGTTAAAGCCCGGACACTGCAACGACGCCGTAACGGACTTGTTAACTTACCCGTCGATCGTTCAAAGTGCGCCACAGATTAATAAGATTTTTATTTTTACTGACTATTTACTCATTAGAGGTCAATTTATTTTCTCCAAGATTTTTGGAAAACAGTAAAGTTTTCTTTAAAGTTAACTGATGAACGTTTTGATGGAATTGTTCTCTTGGCAGCAGTGTTTGGTTTCATTAAAGCATTAACCTCCATAGAGTCAGCATTCCGCCTTAAATATATTGACATTTTTTTTAAAGAAACAATTTGCTGCAGATGCCAAGGGTTAAAATTATCTGCCCCAAAAGATAAACAAAACTTTGTGCAAATATTTTTGATAACATAAATGCTGTATGTTTAGTACGCTCTAATGATAATTTAATCTTATCTTATTTATAATTACGATTAAGACTGAAAGTATCTGATGTGCAAATTATTAGCTCAAAATAAACATAAAGTTTCAATTAAAAGAACTTAGATTACTTGCTTACATATTAATTCTAAAGGTAGAATATCCTTAGACAAAAATAAAACTTGAAATAAATAATTTTGTTCTATTCAAAACCGAATAAACTCTTATTTTTATTTCAAGTTCTGACTCGCGATGAACTCCCATCACGACGCTTTCACGCTCTTTATTGACTATACCCTTTTATGTTTTATAGGCTCTTGGAAAAGGGACGTAGCAAAATATCAATACAAGTGTCCGAAACGTTTTCACTTTAATTAAGCAATTATTTATTTTCCAATCCTTGACAGCGCCATCATCATCAAACAATAAAAAATTTATCAAGTTCACTTAAAAAATTCGAATTTATTTAAAAGAAAAAAATATTCTATTTATGAAATTTAAAATTTAAACTGTAAAAAAAATGATAGCTCACTGCAGAGTGCCGATTGGTTGTGCGTTTTCCAGGGAAATCAGAACGCAGAGATATTCTTTCAACAAGTTCGACACGCGATGTTGCGCCTGAAAAGCTTTCGATAAATGGGACGAGGTCTGATAATAGTGCGCTGATGCGATCCGCCGTTATATACCAACGAATACCGCAGGTTACACAGAGCTAATCGATTTTTTACAAAAATACTTGTTTAGCTTTTTCAGCGGTGCACTTTATATGTATATATACGTTCTCTTTCTTTTTTACTCTTTCCCAATCTGCATGATTCACGCACAACTCTTTTCCTCTTGCATTTTTTGCTACTTGCATTCGTCTAAATTACAATGTTTTTTTTTTCTTTCCATTGTAAATGTTTATAGATTCATTTAAGGGATTATTGTATTTCTGGATTCAGTATTTGTTATAGACAACAACACTTTTCGCATGAATTAACTAACCCTTCCAAATCTTTGGGATACGTGCTTCCTTACTTTACACTCTCATCTGTTTCATGTATAGGAATGGATTTCTTTTCTTAGTTGCCAGAATGCGGAGTTTGTAGTTGATAACTATTAGTAGCTGATTAGTCTTCTCTTTAAAATTCAATCTCGATATGTAAATTGGCATAAAATAGACCTGAAAAAAGTCAAAAACATCCTTCAGTCGAGGAGGACTTGGGAAAAGTGGCCATTTTTGAGCGAAATTCGATCGCGATCGGAAAAGAGAGAAACTGAAGTACACAATTAGCTGGAAGCGCGTAGGAGGAGCACCGAAGCATGCACGTATATTCTTGATGGAAAATAACCGTATAGAGTAGAGATGCATAAGCAGCGGGTATATAGATTTACCCGACGGCCTATCGGGTGCGAGTCTCGGTGCGTTCTGTAGCACTCGAGCTGCGAAAGGAGCAAGCGAGAGAAAGAGCGGAGAAAGAGAGAGTGTAGATACGGCACATAGTTTAAAGATTTGCCTCGCGGGCAAAGGAAGAAAGAGGCCCGAGAGAGAGGAGCCGGCTGAGAAGAGAGGAGCGCGCGTAAATTATTTTTGGCCCAACTATTTTGATAAGGCCTAGGCGTTAAATGTCTTGCATCTTGGCCTGGGCGTCTCTCTGTCTCCGTCTCTCCTTCTCGGGGAGAGAGAGCAGTAAGTAGCGTGTCTGACTGGGTGTGCTTTGCTCTGTTTTTGGTTGGCCGCTGCCGCCTTTGAAGGCCTAGTCCAGGAGGCGTCGGCGACAACAGCGTGCAGGGTGTGCGCGGCAAGGGCCTGCCTCACGTGATCTATTGTCGTCTCTGGCGCTGGCCGGATCTCCAGTCGCATCACGAGCTCCGGGCCATCGAGCACTGCGAGTTCTCCTTCACGCAGAAGCGCGAGGAGGTCTGCGTCAACCCGTACCACTACCAGCGGATACAGAGTCCAGGTAAGTCGCCGGCGAGTCTCACCGACGCCAATGGCCACGCGAATTCTCATGCCTCTCTTTTCTCGCTTTTCAGCTCTGCCAGCCATCTTGGTGCCGCGGCACACGGTCACGGGGGACGAGTCGACCCTCTACAACACCTCGCTCAATGAGCTGAGCGTCAGCGTGCCGGAGAACACGGACTTTCATGCGACGCTGAATCATCAGCCGGCGCAGCATCAGCACCCGCACCAGCAACAGCTGCCGCAGCAGCCACCGCAGCTGCAGCAACTGCAGCACAATCCCCAGGGTATTCCCCAAACTCCACAGCAGCAGCAACCAAATAATCCATACCAAGGAATGCAAGTGAGTTTAGCCCCCTCAACGAGCATTCCCGAAATCGAGAGCTCATTTTCTTCGACTAATTCGACTGTTCCTTTGCAGAGCATGCAGGCAACGAGTCCAGCGAGCGTCGGCAGCCTTGGCAGTGTCCAGGGCTCGCCTCACCCGGCGTCAGGTTCGATGGACCCGCCGGCGGACACGCCACCACCCGGCTACATCAGCGAAGATGGCGACAACATGGATCACAATGACAACATGTCGCTTTCGCGCTTGTCACCTAGTCCCGTCGACGCCCAGCCAGTCATGTATTGTGAGCCAGCTTTCTGGTGAGTCGATAGTGAAACCCTTTGCTTCTCGGAGCCTGTCGGTACGTACTTTTTAACCGGAACTTTTCTTCCCAGGTGTTCTATAAGTTACTACGAGCTAAATACGAGAGTGGGAGAGACGTTTCATGCATCACAGCCAAGTATAACGGTCGATGGTTTTACGGATCCTAGTAATTCGGAACGATTCTGCCTGGGCCTTCTGTCGAACGTCAATCGCAACACAGTCGTCGAACAAACCAGAAGACACATTGGAAAGGGGGTTAGATTATATTACATAGGTGGAGAGGTCTTTGCCGAATGCCTTTCAGATTCCAGCATTTTCGTTCAGAGTCCTAACTGCAATCAGCGCTATGGCTGGCATCCAGCTACTGTGTGCAAAATACCGCCTGGTAATGATAAACGATAAAAAACTAATGAAAGTAGAATTAAGTTAAGACTGGCGAACGGTGTACTGAAAGGGGACGTCTTTTTTTTTGCAGGTTGCAACCTGAAAATATTCAACAACCAAGAGTTCGCAGCTTTATTGTCGCAGTCGGTGTCGCAGGGTTTCGAAGCAGTTTATCAGCTAACGCGTATGTGCACCATCCGAATGAGCTTTGTGAAGGGCTGGGGCGCGGAGTACCGCCGACAGACGGTGACCTCGACGCCTTGTTGGATCGAGCTACATTTGAACGGGCCGTTGCAGTGGCTTGACAGGGTACTCACACAAATGGGCTCTCCTCGGCTGCCCTGTTCCTCCATGTCATAAACAGTCGACAAGTGTCAGTCTCTCTCCTGGTTCAAAGTGAGTCGCAGCCCGAGGCCGAGCGAGCACAATTACGAGCTCAACGAAATCGACAAACGACTCTGCTCTCATCTCCTGACAAGTTGTTTATCGAGCGTCGGTACAATAGGACAAACGAATAATAATATCGATCCTTCCTTCTTTTTTATATTTTAATCTAATAAGCGTAGCAGGAGACATATGCCAGGATTAACGATTCACGCAGGCACACATATGCTCGTCGCAGTGTTACAAGGTACTGGGAACATTTGTTTATCACCACTTCCTTACTTACAACTCCATTTAGCGATAATCTCCTCATTGAAGATTACAAGTGTGATTCGGTTTATGAACGCTCTCATCGTAAATTGCTTCTCCGTAATCTACGAATGACTAAAGCCAGCGCGACTAAACTTCATTTTTCCTATGACAAGTTCAAAACTTCCGAACTGATTTCACACGGTTATCGGATATTTTTACAAAACAGTGAACATGTGAACAAGCATGAAGCATGTACATATCCGTACACACATCAGCAAAGCGTTACGAGTTCAACTGGTATATATGTATATGTACATGTACCTGTATGTGTATATGTATATTATTTCTTTGACAAAAAATGAAAGCAGTTAATACAAGTTTAAATGAGCGCAGGATGTTTAGTATTAAACTTCACGGCGTACCTAATACTTTCACTCGAGAAACAAAGTAACTTTGAAATTCCTGTACTAAAATGTTCAACTTTCAATCAATAAAATTATGATATTGCACTTTAAAAGTACAAATTCTAATAGAGTCTTAAAATCATATTTTATCAAACAAAAAGTATAATAATTCGTCGTTTTAAACAGTTTCTCGTTGCATAAGAACAATAATATTTTTAAAAAGAAAAAAAAACATACGAACTATAAACTATATAAACGTACTTGCAATGTAAATGTTTTCCAAATTTTAAAGGATACTTTGCTTCTCGACGTAATGCAGCGCGTAAAGAATAATTTAATGCTGCCGCATAGTAAAGTACGACAAAGAATTAAGCTTAGGGCACAGGATCGTCCTCATTTTTTTGAGGAAATGGAAATATCGCTACGTATAATGGTGTCTTATCTCAACTAATTGCTATTCTTGCTACAAAAGTAAGAGAAAAATTGTACTTCTTACTAAGAATGTGAGATGCGCTATGCATATGCAATTTGCGAGGAACAGAATATCTTATTTACTAATATCAACGTAATATGAAAACAAAAATTCATATATTGATGAGTATATAAAGCGCTGCGAGGGCGCGATATATAAGATAATGATCTAGTGTGTCAGAGGCTAAGACAAAAAAGGTTTATTAATTACAAGAAAATATTCGTTCGTTCGAACAGCAGTCGTTTTGCGCTTCGTCAGTCAGTGCACCTTTACTTGTGATTTTAGATCGTAGCACTTCATTCCTCAATTATTTTTGGTCTATATTATCTGTATGATTTTACAGAAAAGCTAGTAAGAGATCATTCACTTACACACCTACATACATCAATACATACATTCATGCACACATACGTACACATAAAACAAATGTTTCTTGAAATGCTCTTTTTTTACTGCGTATGAAGAGACGAAGAGTGTTCGAATCGAAGTATGTGAAAACCCGAATGCCTGATTTTAATTTATTTAGAGCGCAACAAAAAACGAAGAAACTACGAATGCACTTTCAATTTATGATTTATGTCTGCGTATGTAATTTCGCGCACAAAAAATCTCCAATGAGTTAATTGAAGGAGGCAGCCGCTAGGGGTGGATGCGACAAATGTTCGCTTTTTTTTAAGTACAGAAAAATGTTGAGCTTGTCAATAACGTTGGTTTTTAGTGAGTGTCAGTAGGATGGGATGGACCAAATTTTGTTTAAGATGTTTCTAATAGCTTCCAAGAGGCGCATTTCAAAACTCGGCTTTCAGTGACGGATTTTATCAGAAAATTAAAACTAAAATGCAAAAAGAAGACTGTCAAAGTGCGAGTATATTCTAAGAAATATGTAATACGTATATTTAAAAATGGTAATGATCAGTCTGGATAAATAATAACTGTATTTTTACAAAAAAAAAAGAAAGAGAAATCTGATGACAAACAATTTCTGTTACAATAGTACTGTGTATTTATTTTTTGTTAAAATCTAGAAGTTTAGAAATTACTTTTTCATGAGTAGATGGAAGGTAATCGTCTCAAAGTTGATTTGGATGGAAAAATAGAGTTGACTGATCGAAAAGGATTGATAACGTATGATTGAAAAGAGAATGAAAAATAAACCGGGAAAGAAAGTCGTCCTTTCCGTCGGGGCGTTAGAATTAATTCTTATTTACAAAGCGGATTATTATAGAGCGTGTTAGATATTTCTATTTTATTACAGATTTTATATTGCACGATTCGGTGTTATTCGAGAAAAGAGAAATTTTAAAAAATACGTAACAAAAAAGCTTTTTCTCTTTTAATCGGCACAAAAATTGCAAAATTTTGAAATTGTGGTGCAGTGTCGACTAAGTTTTTAGCATCCGGTGCACTATCCTGTTAAATTTTGAGATGGTCTTAATGTTTGAAAAATTTTGTAAATTCATTAGTGAATGAGGAGACAAAATGACGAAAAATTTATGCCCTTCAATTGATCTTGACAGTATCTAAAACTGAGCCTGAAGTTTGCATCGTTGGGAATTACAACGAAATTTAAAAAAAAAACTGTTTTTCCCTTAACTTATATTTAAATTATAATTTATTATAGTAAGATTATAGTTAAACTGTAATATTTTTGCACCTTACTATAGTATACTTATATTATTTACTATAGTAGTATTTGATATAAGATATAGTTATATACTATAATTCTACACTATAGTTTACTGCAGTAGATTATAGTAGTGCGAAAATTTTATAGTTAATTATAGTTAAGTTTTATGTTTTATAGCCCAACATAACATCAAAATAAATATTTAGTTATAATTTGCTTAATTTCAGCAGATTTAAGAAAATGAAAAAAATTATTGCGTTTCATTCCAATGATGCAAACTTCACACACGTAATTAAAGTGCATTACTCAATTTTAATTTTAGTCAAAAAAAAAGGAGGGTCCTATAAGTAGCCATGCCTGCTGTACGCTGGATGCTAAAGCAATGAATGCACAATAGGTTTTGCCAAAAAGGCTTGTTAGAAAAAAAAATTGGAATTTTAAATAATAAAGCTCATAATTGTAAAATAAAATCGATTTTAAGAGGAGGCTAGAATTGAATCATTTTCATCATTTGTTTATTTTATATCAGTAAGAGTTCAATGAGCATAATAATTCAGAGTGTGAAATAATTTCAAATTTATGCAATTTTAGTCTTTTCTTAAGAACGTGATAATCAAGAAAATACCACTAATAGTGATTTTTACTTTGAGTGTAAAAAATCTTATATAGAGAAAATATGATCATTTTTAGCATAGGCGTTTAAAAGTAGATTAAAGTTTTATATCAATTAGACTTTTTTCATTTTTAATAATATTTTCTGTTTTCAATTTTGAAATAATTTTTTTATTTCGATGAATTTTGCTAAGACATCATGCGTGAAGCAGGCACTGCTTTAAGTTATTTATTATCAATTGCTTAAATTGGTCAATAAAAACAAAACTTAAAAAAAAATTGAAATTGAAATACTATTATATTAGTAACTTTTTCTATATTTTTACGCTTTAAATTTTATATGTTCGTCTTTTTTTACTTCGCACGATAATAAATATAAAATTGAGATACATAATAGCGCGAGTCACATTTTGTACGAAAGGTATCTAGTTTCTTCCAACAATTTTAGATTTTCGACATGCCCATCTCCTTCTTTAGTTTTAAGGGCATTTTAACTTTCGGTAATACACATAAAGTTCAAAAATGTTATCTATGATGCACAATTTACAAAGGTCGATCTCGATGTATTGAAAATACTAAATGTGTCGACTAAGAAAATATTCTTATTATTTATAAAGTCCAATGATTATCTTTTCAGAAAAGAAATCATACAACAAATTATTTACCTGACAATGCGTAGCAATATTTTTGAACATGAATTATATCGTAAATACTAGTACATTGAAAAGGAAAATAAATCCACTTTAAATTTGATCAATAATAAATCAAATTTATTAGTATACTTTATAATTTATCCGTGCATAGTAATTTATAATGTAATTGAGAAATTGTTAAATTATGTATCAATGCCCATCATGGTTATATTCTTTACATAATTTGTGGCATTCAGCTTTTTAAACAATTATGAGATAATAAAATAAAAAATTGAGAGATTGTGGAAAATAGTAGCAAATAAATGAAACGGAATGCAATGCAAAATACAGGAAATGATGTTTTACGTATAGGCACTCTATATGGTAATGCTATAAAAATATTAAATCAACAATTATAATTTTTAACTAGAATTAGTTGTAGAAGTATTTATTTCATTACTACAGATTTTCTACATAGAGTGCCTATAAGAATGAACATTTTAAGTTAAAGATTGTGAAAGGTCGTTTAAAGGCCATTCATACTAACAACCAACTTGTGAATCCCTGTAAATTATTTACTTTGTGCTTACTCGAGTTTAGTTTTTGTTGCATTCTATCGAGATTGTACAGCACATCGGGCAAGGAAAATGATAAAAAGGTGATATTATAAAAGTAAAAAGAAATACAATTGGAGTACATATTTCAGCTTTGTACCAAGCGATACCAATCCATTGTTCTTTCACGCACGGCGAACATTTTTTTCTTTCTTTTTTCTGTAGGACTTAGGATATTTTTTAGATTAAGCTGCGGGCTGGGCTTGCACGAGAATGAAATGTGAGCAGGGTCTTCTTGACATTCAAGATTTTATACTTTTTTGGATACTACCATGTTATATTGTCAAAAGCGAGTCGCTCTTGCTTCGCGAACTGATCGTAATTTCATTTCGAATTTTAGAAAATTATGGGGGAAAGAAAAATCTGTTTACTAGCGCTATTGTATTTGATCTAGAACTCGTGGAAACCCATCCCAAAATCGTCGGGCAGCTCGAATCGGTGCAAACCATCTCTCCCCATTCCTTTTTGTTACTCATTCTGCATCTATAGATCTGTTGTTTTTAATTTGTTTATGCATTCATTTTGCGTTTAAAAAATCTGTTTAACCTTTTAAAAAAGTTATCGACGGTATGACGTTCTTTCATACAAAGCGTGTTAGTAAGCTTTTTAAAACTAATAGATCAGATTTGTAATATATTTTTTTCTATTCTAACTGGAAATCAAATTCAGTGTATAATGAGATTTAATTGAAGTAATAAAAGCTTTTGATCGTCAAAAGTCCGAGCGAGAAGTCAATCGCACTCGCTTGAAAAGAAAGTAAACCTAACAAGGAATTGATGTATAGCTCTGCCATACGACTTGGCTGTAGCTTACCTCAGTGCAGACTGCCATTAGTATACTTGTGGGCCGATTCACTGGCCAAGAGCCAACCCTACAGTCGGTCAAGCGAATCGCCGTTTCAGGCGCGATGCCTGGATTTTTTAACTGGAGAAAATAACAAAAAATACGCCTTACTGTGATACAAATAATAAATACGCAAGCACTGCTACGAAGATGATAAAGTTTTCTAAAACGTGCCCCTTTTTCAGTCGGAAAAGTCGAAACTTTTTTTAAACAATTTTAATTTATCTGACATTTTGCAGCAAAAAACGTTGTAGAAATCCAATAATAGGTATCAGATTTATTTTAAACATAACCAAAGTTGTTTTAATGAAACTTACCAAAGCTTCGTGTAAGTAAATGCAACGCGTGACTCGTAATTCTCACGGGCATTTTCATCAAGTTTTTTCCAACATATTTCTTATTGACGCGAACACCTTTTCCCTTTAAGTTCCAATTCTCCATTCTTTTTTAATTCTTGTAATTTTTTAAGAAGAATCGAGCAGCCCGCCGATCGCGGTATGATTCTACAATCATTTTTTGTGAAAGAATATACCGTGCGAAGTCGGAAGTGTGATTTTTTTGAAAATGCGAGTGCGTGAAACAAGTAGGTGAGATATGGATTGTGAAATCTTGCGTGTGAGACTGTATCATAGTTATAAATAAATGTATATGCTAAGTCAACGATAAATATCATTTGTTAAACTAAATATTTACCCATCAAATTTCCTAATATTTTACTCCTACTTATATGTTTCCTCCCTTAAAAAACTGATGGCCGGAAGTAGTGAAATATTTTAAAAAGAGAGTTTTGAAAATTAGAATAGAAAATAAAAAAACTTAAAAATAACGACGTGCTAATATTGTCATTGATTTTTATTTTCTATTTAATATTTCATAATGAAAAATATTTGAATAAATTTAGAATTTTTAACTGAAACAATTTTGAACGTATATAATGAATGAATTCCTAATATGCAATAAAAAATTTGAACTCGCATAGAGCGCATGAATTTCGCTAGTCAATTACAATACTCCTTGAAGTATTATTTCTTTTAGTTTTTTTTCTATTAAAGCATTAAAATATTTAAAATAAATAACGCAAATATTTCATTCTTAAAAAGCAGTAAGAATTTAAAAGTAAAATTAAATAAAGTATAACAAATGGATAAAAGTAAAAAATTTAGTCAAAATGAATGATAACGAGTTTATTTTCAGAATCATGATCAGCAGACGGCGTGTCAATAATACATCAATTGAACAAAAAGTTTAGCGATACAACTTTTTTATTTATTTCAAAATTTTTGGCACTTGAAAAAATTTGAAAACATGATTTTAAGTATCAGTAATATTTGATAGAATTAAAATACAATTTTTATAAATTTTTTATGTCCTTATCGAACTTGTCTTTATTATAATTTTTTTTTTCTAATTATTTGAATTTTCTGGCATTTTTAATATACCTAAGCATGTTTTTAAGATTTTTCCATTGATCAACTGGAGCCCCGTAAAGGAGTTAATAATACTTGTGAAATTTCGGTATTTAATTCTATATAGAATACCATTAATTCGTGACTACAAAGTATCAGAAAAGATTAATTGCGCAAGCAACCATTTAACTTTTTAAATGAATAAATGATCCCTACAGGTATTGTTTTCACCGTCCTATACCAGGTACTACATTCTATATAACCGAAATTTTCAGTATTACGTATCTTGTGCATAATAAATTGTTAAAAATTGACTAAAAATAAGTAGTTTCAAAAACATAGGATAAAAGTTTAGTTGCGTAGTACCTGCCTATATCTAAGACAAGATAGCGTTTATGCAAAAAAACGTGCGTTCTCGAACGAGTAAGTGACGCAAAATCGAATAAGCTCAGATTTTTCTTCAATCTAGAACTTTTCCTTATGATTTAAATATTTTCTATTTTGCTGGTGCTTCACCCTGGAGATCAAAAACGCTGCCATTCGTCGGTCGCTTGTTCGTTGCTGTCAAATGAACATAATCGATTGTTTCGTTATTGCAAGTTGCGCAGACGTTTCTGATGTGCTGGAGAGGACTGCATTTGTACCAAAGAGAACATACTCAGTGAAAGACCAGCGGTTGCAAGGAAGAAAGCTGACGCAGTTCCTCGATCTACACTGCTTCTGCGATACAGTGATGATCCAGTGGACTAAAACGAAAAGTAAATTTTTTAATTATTTTTTTAATCTTAAGTATTTTGCAAATTATTCATATTTTAAGGAGATAAAAAATAAAATAGGATTAATAATTCGTTGATGTAATAGTTTTAATTTTTCATAAAAAAGCTAAAATTTATTTTAACACTTTCAGTCCTTTCAATGCAGAAAAATAGCAATTTTAACATTTTTATTTAGATTTTCGAATCTTACAAAACTAATAAAAATTGACAATAATTTTAAAATTAATTAATTTTTATAATGATTTTCAGATCTTACTAATTTTAAATCTTTACTGTTTTGATAAAACGTTGAATATATTATTATATATTAGAATATATTACAAGAATAAAGAACATTATTTGAGTTGATTATTAA
This sequence comes from Ormyrus labotus, assembly GCA_035582975.1. Classification (NCBI taxonomy): domain Eukaryota; kingdom Metazoa; phylum Arthropoda; class Insecta; order Hymenoptera; family Ormyridae; genus Ormyrus; species Ormyrus labotus. The sequence goes on along the minus strand of JAWWEO010000045.1, from coordinate 19,928,700 downwards.
TCGTTATTAATTAAATTTTACTTTTTACGGTTTTCAGTGAATTTCCTCGAGTAATGAAAATTCCAATAGCAGCTGCACAATCTAACGAAAGTGTTACATAAAGTTTAATGTAAAATATACTACGATTAAAAATAGTTGTTATGTAAATAAAAATATAAGTAATAAGAATTTATATCACTCAGTTCTTGTACAATGCAGTCTAATTTATGCAACGGAAAATACCTAATAAATATATAAACAATAATTTTAATTTTTTACCTGTGTGAGAGATAATCTCACAGCGTATTGAGCAGTTCGAGTTAGATGCATCTCAAGTCTGATAGCAGCTTACACCTGAAAGTAGGATTAAACGTTACACACAATTTGTCTCGTTATCATTTAAATTCACAAAGTGTTGCCAAGTAACTTCGAACACTCAGAAATTCGCACAAATATTCTCGTAGCTTGACTAGTTTTATATGAACCTTTTATTCCTGCAAGCCCGATAGAAGAGAAACGAAGCAATAAAACGAGGCGCGATCGGGGAAGAACGCGACGACGCTTGTGCGCGCTCGAGATACTAAACGCTAATGATATTTTTCGTAAGCTCACGCTAATTCAGATCCCGCAATGGCAGCTTGCCATTACTGCCAGAGTGGGAGGAGGAGAATCGTAGCAAAGTGTATACATGCGTACTTAGCTTTGGCGCCGGCAGAAATCGCACTTCGTATATCGGAGATTGTTTGTTTTTCTTTACTGTTTCTTTTCGAATCAAACTCTTACTTAAAGGTTGCGCGATAAATACCTAGCAAGAACTGCGCATATCACTCGTTCTAATCCGGTTTTGTCAAGAAATTTCATTAAATTTTAAGAGTTACGATTTCTAGTATTTCCAACGGAATTTCAAAGTTGCACTTAGAACTTTCGAATAGAAACAGACTGTCCGTTTTAGCGATTTTAAAATTATTTTTACTATTAATAAAAATATTATATATCATAATTCTATTTTATTAATAAACTAAAGCGTTCATTTAAATCTTGATTCCGTTATACTTTATCAAAATACACTCATTCTTATCACACTTTCAAGGTAGACATCAAATTTTCATAAATTTTTTGTAAAAATTGATAAAGCGCTTAAAAAGATAAAATTAATTCTTTCCTTTGCTTAGGATTTGCACTGTTTCTTTTTCATAAAACCTTTTTACGAAACTGATTATATAAACTGGTATTTTTTTTGCGCTTCCTTTGTTAAAAGAATTGGTTGTATAAATGTAAGTTTAATTTTGTTTTTAGTTTATTAATTATATAGAATTAATTTATATCGATTAAGTAATTCGCAACCCTCTACGAAGCTTTTAGCATTGCGTCAATTCTCTCGTTGCACTTTGACGCTTCGAGAATATCGTAGGAAGTTGGTTATAGGTGAAAGGTCGCAGTGCTTCTGAGGAATATCTGCAGTATACTTATTATTTGTCCTATCATTGGTAATATCGTTTAAAGTTTCATTCATGACGTAAATGGAGTCTAGTTTTGACGCATGTGCCTTTTATCAATTTATTAATCTTTTTGTAATCGGCGAATTTGTCATAATACATCGTTGAATAAGTAACAGCAATCCGAATAACTATTAATAATTTTAGAAATATTATTAATATTTAGAAATACTTTGGTAAAAGTAGATTGCTAAAATTGCTTATACACAGTCAATTATATGTTTTATTTACGCCATGATCCTTAATGACTCTGATGACAGTTGAGTGAACGGGCAAAATATTTTCTGCATTTTTGGCGCCGAGCGATATTTATATTTTGAATCGACAAAAGTGCGCCGCAAATTGCAAAAGCGAAAGGTATATAAAACTGCGAAACTATGAATATTCTAAGTGCGACGCAGTCACCGACCACGTGTTTCCGAATAAAAATAGTCACGGTGGGAGACGGCAAACGGCGCCTAACAATGACGTTTCCTTTCGACTTAAAAATAAAAGCATTCTGCAAGGTTCATTATACTTAATTACGACATGAAAACTTTTTATAAATCGATAGAATTTTCGGTCGTACAAGCTATTTGAAACATTTTAAATTAAACATTATTTTAAGAATAATAATACTTTGTGCTTATGATAAAGAGAATAAAATTTAAAATGTCAAAAAGTCTCCTTATGTAAGAAAGGAGACATATTTTTAATAAAAAGGAGGAAATAAATGAAGAAATTATAAAATAATTTAAATACAAAATGTTCTTTTTTTTAATTTATGCATCCTAACTTTGAATTCAAGTGAAAATAAAATTAATAATTACATGAAAAGTAATTTTATTTTGCTCAAGATTGTTTTTTTAATACACAATTTAGCACTATAGATTTTAATAAATTCTCTTAAAACAGGTAGCTTTTAAAACCGATAAACGTGGAAGATAAGTAATAAAAACCATCGCGTAAATTTAATCCACTTAATGCAAAGACAAGCTATAGGTATGAAAATTTGTAAACGAGAATCAAGTGTTTAAATTCATGTTTTTGCGATACAAAGTATTCTCAGTTTATCCGCGCTGTCCTGTACTGCAGCGAATCAACGCACGAAAATAACCGCTTGACATTGAAAAGTGAAAAATAAACCACAGCAAAGTGTCTTTCAGACTTTGTTAATCTATCTTCTCGTTGTTTCCTCTTTCCATTCACAATTTCTTCAATAATTCTATTTGAAACTTGAGTCCGGAAACGACACCTAACCTCAAACGAGCACTATTATCTTAAAATTTATTTACACTTGCCTACTAGAAAGTCGGACGCCTCCGAGACACTCACGCACGCCTTTTTTCTATTGTCGAACGTTTTTGAACGATAACTTGCTTCAGACGGTCAAAAATGATTACGTAAGGTGGCACAACCCCTTTGCGTTTCCCGGTGATCAATACTTTAAAAGTCCGCGTTTATTAACTAGGCACACTTTGTCATAAACGAGGAGAGACACAAACGACTAACCTTCTTACATGAAGTTCCTTGAGGAAAGAGACTGCAGGATCGTTAATAGCGTGGCAGGCCAGCTGATTTGGTCCCCCCCAAAATCAGATTTTTCTCGAAGAGATATTGCAGTCTGCTTTGGTGCTGCTGTTACAGGAGTGTCCGAAGTGCGGACGAAGATCGCCATCGATCGATCTCTTAGGTATTTTCTACATCGTCATTTGTAGACTGCGTAGAAAACTATGTTACCGACGGTGGAAAAAACTTTTTACTTTATTATCGATCATTGTAAATTACAAATTATATAATAAATATTTATATTTATTCTATAAGTAAGTATAGTAACAATTATATATATTCTTAAGAAAATATTCGTTGAATTCGTAATTAAGAAAAAATCAATGTACACCTTCGGAGAAATATCGTAAAACTATTCTGTTTTAAAAATTTTCTATTTACGGAGCAGCTAATTTATTCCTCAAAGTTGTAAAGCAAATATATTAAAAGCGAAACGAGATAAGGTGCGTGCAAAAAAAAAAGAGAGATGTATCGCGTAGTCATACGTGAATTCTGTTTGACTCACGCTTCGCGACTTACAGTGAAAAAGAGGAGCGTACAGAAATAAATAATTATCTAGTGACGCATCTTATGAGTTGGGCGCTTTATCTGCTGTGTGTTTCCGCGGGATGCCGCAGTATCCTTTCAAACTGCCGTCGGAGTGCCAGTTTTTTAATGGTTTCACTTAACTAATTATGTCGAACATTATTTTGCTGTTTCCTACGTGCTTGTTGTTTTTATCGAGCGTGATAATTGCTGAATCTCAAGTGAATTATGAAAATGTATGCGCGTCACAACAAACGTGCTCGCAATGTCTTCAAACGCCGTACTGCGTTTGGTGCTCGGAAGCGGTAAGTTTACATTAAACGTACAGGTTCTTTTAATTTTAAATGCGTAAAATGCTATTATACTTCACGAGCTTTGCGGACTAATAGTATTAAAAGCGTTTAAAAAAGAATATTTTCAGCTTTTAACTTATAATAACAAGAATTATAACAGTGCTTTATTTTTTTTATGAAATTAGCTTTAATTACCTGTTTATTTAATAATGCAATTTCTGATAAATTATTCAAAATGAAAAGTATTATAATTTATTTTAACCATATCAGCTTCATAAAATTATATATTTCTTTCACTACTTGCACGATACGTGAATTCTTTTAAATTTTACAAACAATTTTCACTATAGAATACTTTTCTTTATTGAAAAAAGAAACTAAATTGCTTTTAGACTTTTATAATAAAGTTTAGTAAATTTGATCGATGTACGCGGTTAGAATCTACAACGTAAAGTTTTTAAATTATTCTTTTCGATTCTAATTTTTACTACATGCATAAAAGATGAAGTCTCTTTTCGACCATAAAATAATTTATAAAAATTTACAGTCGCATACTTAAAACTATTGATACTTTTTTTTTAATTAGAGCTTTAATCTGTACTTCCGCTAAATATCACACGGATGCATGATTACGTGCGTACTTTATTACTAAAAGATGATTGAAAGTTTTTAATTGAACTTGATTTCTTGCAAAAGAATTTAATGAAAATTACTCATAGGCTTGTAATTCGTATGAAGTAAACGGAAAGTACGCTTTGATACACTTGCTTTAGATTAGCACATGCTCGCGTGCATAAAGTTAAATTTTTTATCAAAGCAATCTTTATACTTTAATGAAAACCTTTCTCATTAAAATACTTAATTCCATTTTCAAGTTTTAAATTTATTCTGACCTATATTTTTTTTTTTTAGCGCTACAACGTCAATAATGGATCACTAATTCGATGCGTAACGCGAAAAAAATTTGAAAAAGAGAAAAATCGCTGGTGTTCTCCTGAATATGTAATGGCTGATGAATCGTTAACAGATATTGTAGAAAACAGACCCCTTCTTTCCGCAAAAGGCAAAGATCCCGTTCAAGTTCAGCCACAAAAGATGCGCATTCTTCTTAGGAAAGGTAAAATTACTTAAATAACTGAAAATCATTATAGTTAAGCGTTTCAATGCAAAAAGAATATTAAAAAAATTCAAAAATTATTATCTTTTTAGGAGAAGAAGTGATAGTGCGAATAAATTACAGCAAGGCAGAAGATTATCCTGTCGATCTTTATTACTTGATGGATCTTTCTTTCTCAATGGATCCTTATCGAGAGCAGCTTTCAAAGCTCGGTGATAAATTAGCAGAGGCAATGTCGCAACTGACATCAAACTTTCGACTTGGTTTCGGTAGTTTCGTCGACAAAGTCACCTTGCCCATGACAAGCACTGAACCTGAAAAGTAATAAAGCATTGTTATACATTTCCAAAAAAATGTACGTGAAAAGCTAACTTACTTTGTAATCCAATGACAGGTTGAAATCACCGTGTTCTCGGTCAAATGGACAACCTTGCGCGCCACCCTACGGCTATAAAAATCAAATGCCATTAACCGAAAATCTCGCGCTTTTTAAAGTAAGTACTCGGGTTCAAATAATTTAAAAAGTACATACAAAGTACCTGTAACAAATTTGTTTTAGTCTCGCGTGAAAGAAGCTCCGGTATCGGGAAATTTGGATAGCCCTGAAGGAGGTTTCGATGCAATCATGCAAGCAGTGGTCTGCACCGAAAAAATTGGTTGGAGGAAAGATGCCCGGCACCTTCTGGTTTTTTCTACTGACGCGAGTTTTCACATCGCTGGAGATGGACGGGTACTATTTATATTCCTTTTTTAAACAGAATATATTTAAGGGAACAATTATTGTAAATAATAATTTTAGTCCTCTCAAAAGTCTTTACCAATTAGTCTGTTTTTAACATTTTCTTTCACTTTAAAGTCGTACGCAATATATAGATTTAATAAAATTAAAAAGCTTGCAGGAATCGTCGAGCCAAACGATGAATTATGCCACTTAGATAAAAATGGATACTACGATTACTCGTTGCTGCAAGACTATCCATCAATTTCTCAAGTAAGTTTGCGTTTATATAATTATACAGTGTTTCAGTAGCAGAAAATTCATTTCTAATCTTGATTTCTTTAGATTAATCGCCAGGCTAGGGAGCATAATATTAACATTATTTTTGCCGTGCCAAAACATATGAATACTACATATCAACTATTGACGAAGAGCATTACTGGTTCTTCAATTGGTCTATTTGAAAATGACGCTGCGAACGTTGTATCTTTGATCAGCGGGGAATACGAGGTAATTGTTATTGAAAATTTCTTGCTTTAATAAACGGTACAGTTGTAATAATTTCAGAAATTAGTTGACTCTGTGACAATGGCGGATAATGCTTCGAAAATCATCGATGTGAGATACTTTTCTAAATGCCTAAACGATAACTCGATTTTGAAAGAAAGACGAGAATGCGGTGGATTGAGAGTCGGAAACGTCGTGGAGTTTCAAGTAGTTCTGAAGGTTGAGCAAAATAATAATTTGATCTTGTCAGGAAATGTTTGTTTGGTCATTAAAGTTGTAATTTTTTTCTAGGCTACAGAATGTCCCGCTAATCCGAGCGAGCGACGCCAAATTATAAAAATTGGACCTAGGGGTTTAACGGAGAGCGTCGAAATTGATGTGGAATTAATTTGTGAATGTCAGTGCGAACAGGCTGGAGATCCGGTAATTTGAATATTATTTTATGTCGACCGTTTTTCATTTAAAGATAAAACCTTAATGTAAATTTAATTAGTTTCAGCAGCATGCTAAATATTTCTTTGTCCAAAGACAGTTGATTCTACATTCTAAGTTTTCTTTATAAAGACAACGTTCTTTTTTTTTTATAAATTTTATTCTTTTTGACATGACAGGGCAATGTTAAGAAATCTCCGATTTGCAAGAGCAACGGCGACCTTGTCTGCGGACTTTGTAACTGTTACGACGGATTTTACGGAAAACAATGTGAATGCAAGGGATCCGACTTGGGATCTCATTCTTTTGACGATTGTAAAGCTAGTAATGAAAGTGAGATCTGCAGCGGAAGGGGGACTTGCAAGTGCGGAGTTTGCGAATGCGAAAAAAGACTAAATCCGCAAGAACTATTTTACGGAACTTACTGCGAATGCGACAACTTCTCCTGCAAACGAAGTGGCGGACTGGTGAGTAATCTTTTTCAATAACAGCCTATAATTATATCGATAATGAATATGATTTTTTAAACGAGTTGAGATATTAATAATTTTGATTGGCAGATGTGTGGCGGCAAAGGAGAATGCGCATGCGGCTCGTGTAACTGCTTTTCTGACTGGACAGGGGAAACGTGCGATTGTAAAGAAAGTAATAGCACTTGCATGCCATCCCATGAATCAAATGTTCTTTGTAGCGGTAGGGGTGATTGCATTTGCGGCAGCTGCCACTGTCATGAAACAGACAATGTTCGATATTCCGGCCAATTTTGCGAGGAATGTCCGGTAAGCTGCAATAATATTTAGTTCTTTGCTTTTTTTTAATATTTATGTATTTAGAATTAATAGAAAAGCTAAAATATTACTATTCAATTTTAAGACGTGCCCTGGACAGCGTTGCGAAGAATTAAAAGACTGTGTCGAGTGTTTAGCTTATAAATCTGGACGATTGTGGAAAAATGAGCAATGTGAAGACTGCAAACACAAAATTGAAATAGTAGATTAAATTACTTATTTTTTTAACTTTATATTTTTAATTATAAAATTATTTGTTAAGTATACGCGATTTTACTTTTAAATTTATTAGGAGGTGGTCGATCATGTAGAAGAAGATTATGTAGAAGATAAGGAAACTGATGCTCGAATATGCCGAATGCCTGGAGATGGAGGATGCAATTTTATATTCAAGTATATATTACTCAAAGGTGCATCTGATGAAACCGACAAATCTTTTAAAGTAACTGTTCAAAAAGAAAAAGATTGTCCTACTCCAGTTAATATTATGGGTAAGAGAATTTTTATAATAAATCCTCAATTTTTGCTAATTGTTATGACACCGCGATTTTATTTAAATCGTAGATGAGTCTGCCCCTAAAAGATAAAGAAAAATAGCAAATAATTGTACGTAATTTTTCCGTAGCGTATTTAAAAAAATATTTTTTAAGCGTTATACGGCAAATTAGTACTTTTTAAAGTTATTAAAAAATTTTTTAATAATTGAAAACCGTTTTGCAACAAAGTTTGTATCTATAAAAGCCACTAAAGACAATTAAAATTCATTTATAAATTTATCGATATGTAAAGGAAATTTTTAAAGACGATTGCGCAGTTTCTCGACAGATGGAGCTGCGCGACCAGAACACGCCGTTGAACACGATAAACATCGTCCTAGCAGTCAAAATATTTCCTCTTGATGATATAAAAAATTTAATTTCCTTGAGAAAATAATTGTAAAATATAAAATTTTTATTTTTAATGAATATTGCTTACTCCTTTATACTCTGGATAATGTATCCATATTTTTTTATTAATAAGCGTTTGAGGCTCAAAGACGTCGATATTTTACTACATAAAAAAAGTTTTAATTACCTTAAATTTTAATTAGGTGTTGCTCTGGGCGTGGTAATCAGTACAGTAATTTTAGGATTTTTAATTTTACTGTTGTGGAAATTGTTAACAACAATTCACGACAGAAGGGAATATGCGAGATTTGAAAAAGAGAGAATGTTAGTTAGGTGGGAAAGAGTAAGTATTAACAACTACTTTGTAGTTAATTTATTAAGATGCATATACAGTCGATACACAGAATTAATTAAAATGAATTTAATTTTTTTTATTACAGACGGATAATCCGTTCTACAAGAAGGCTACTACAACATTTAATAATCCTACGTTTAAAGAGAATACTAAATCACAAGGAAGTTAATGGTATATTTATATGCGTGAAAGAAATGTATAAGTGTCAGTTATTTGTTGAATAAAAACTAGTTTCTTAATTTTTTAAAAACGTTTAATTTCTTTTCAAAATAACATAATAAAAAGTCTTACAAAAGAGCCTTAAAGTTAAATAATCAATTACCAAATAATGATAAAAGAATTCTGTTTAGATAAGAATTTGACTCAACTGATTAAATGATTATTTTTACATTATCGTCGTAATACACTTTTAAACGATCGAAATTGATAATTTTTGCTTTCCACAATTACTTAAAAGAATTTTTTCAACTTCCAGCTACTTATTAAAGTTTTATTTTGAAAGTAATCCACTTTAATACACAGCAAACAGTAGCGATTTACACGATGTAAATCTTGTCGCGTAACGTATTACTATGCGCTCGAGCAGAAGGTTATAAGAGCATTAGTAATTGCTAATCATTAGAATAATGTAAAAGTGTTATAGTATATCCAAGTGCATAATTAGCTGTGTAGAAGCTCCATGGGAAGAGTGAACGTTAAAGCCGGGGGCATCTCCGACGTTAAAGGGGCAACAGGATGAAGAGATTTACAATGTTCTCGGCCGTAAAATAATCAATAAAATCTGTACAAAGTAAAGAAACTGACGTGCAGCTATGATTTAGTGCATAGCGACGCACCCCGTTCGCCGTCGTGCAATCTTTTCTGCTCTCCAGATCGTCCGGGGCTTCAAAAGGTATGTCTGAACTCGAAAAGGTAAAAAGGTTTCTGTAGAAGTCATTATGAAATCTGTATCTAAATTTTATGATCCTATGTATAGCTACATTTATGGCACTGCTGAATTCTGTTAGTTTTACGCGATCGTAACTTTATGCTTCTTAATTTATCTCTTGGATTATTTTTTCACCACATTCTTTCACTTTATAATTCTATTAATTTTTTCACTAAACATATACCCAACTTTCTTAATATTTATCAATATTCTCAATTGTAAATATTTTAATTATTCAGATATTTGAAACGCGGAATTAAAATATTTGCATAAAGTTATATATCACCTATTTTCAAAAATTAATATTTTGACGTACGGAATTCCACGATAAATTACATTTAATAACTAACCGATATAATTAGATTAGGATTCCTGGTAGGCTCTATGTCTTTTAAAGGCGTGTCCGAAGTCAATTTCGGGTCCAGGTCAATCCACGGACAGCTATTTTCGAATTAAATTTCATAGGTTCCTCTAGAAAATCATCAGTTTTAATATTACTTTTTTTTATTATTGAAATTTAAAATACATTTGTTATTTTTTTCGGGAATGAATTTAAAAAAAGAACTTTTCAGACCGAATTGTGAGTTTCAAAACTGAGCAGTTAATGATTATCTTATGCTGTTGAAAATTGAAAATTAAAAAGTATTGCCAGTGCGAACAAATATGTTTAACGTAAAAGTTTATAATCCAACAGACAAATAATATTAAGCTTACAAAACTTGCGACTAATTATGTTATTTTAATTAAAAAACGTCGATGCAACACTTAATTAGCTTTCATAGTTAAGTGAATGTGTAACACAATAAATAATTAACAGAAGAAGAAAGGAAGATTTTAAGGCAAAAATTTTTTTTAATTTTCTAAGGTCGGTGTTTGAATAATTAATCTATCGACGTAGAATTTGAGGTATGATTTGTGTTCTCCACGCCTCCTACGGCACTTCTTGGCCAGCTGATCAAAGTTTTAAAAAAAAAAAGAAACATCAAGCCGAGGAGTTCGCGTGGACCTTCCTACTGCTGGCATAATTTTCCCATTTTTTATCCGTTAACGACCAAGGAACGGCAAGTCTTATTTCTGATGCTCTACCTCTTCTGAAGTTTACGATTTACTTCCAATTTAGAATATTACAAATCGAAAACTCTTTTAACACAGCTGGCGCCTCGGCACTATATTTATGGCCGATAGACTTGCAGGACCTCAAGAATCGGCTTAAAAACTCAAAAATACTGGATTAGTATAATAAGATTAATTAAGCAATGCGGAGGAAAGATATGGGCCGCGCCGCGCCGAGCCATATACGATCGACTGCACTTGGAACATTTAGAAACAAGAGGGCAGAAAGTAAAAAGGACGAACCGAAAAAGGGGTGGTCCGAAGAAGATGAAGTACATCGGCACGGTCATAAGAGCTGCTATCTTGCATCTCCGATCTGTGAAAAGGAACACACCGAAGAAGGGAGGAGAGAGAGAGCCGTAGGAGGCATGATGCGCGGGAGCCATCTCTGTTAATCATCGCGTAATTACCGCTCCAATTATCAGATAGTAAGATACGAGTCCGGGAGAGCCGGGAGAGTCGGGGCCCCGAGAGAGAGCGCAGGAATCTGTTAGGCAGCACGCCAAGTGCGGATATCTGGTTACGCTCATCATCATCATCGACTCTGCGGCCGATCGATTTTTCCGATACATCATCTCTCGCTCGTTTCGCTTTCCTCGACTTTTCCGTGCAACCGCCGCGCGGCGAGTTGACGAGAGCAGCGACTCTCTCTCTCTCTCTCTCTTTCTCCGGAGGTGTAGATGAAGAGCGTCTCGTGCAGCCGACGATACTTTATCCGCGGAAGGGTCGAAGAGGGCGTAACCCGGCATTCCTCGGTAAATTAACTTAGCAGGCGGGAGCTCTCGGTCGCGGCTGCAGCAGCGACGGCGGCGGCGGCGGCGGCGGCGGCGCGTCCCCGCCAAATATTCATTTAAAAAGGTAAATGCAATTTTGCTGTTTTACGTGATTGAGATAATGCACCCCGATTAACGGCCCTCGCTTCTTCACTGCCTCGCAAGCCTCGTTCTCGCTCTTTCTCTCTCTCTCTTCCGAGAGGATCCCTCGAGTCGATCTCGGCTGCTCTCCGGCCGCCTTTTTCACCTGGACCTTCGAGCGAGGCCTCTCTTCTCTACTACGGTAGCCAACGCGTCATTAACCAAATTTCGGCCCGGCCCCCAAAAATAGCCCTCGACGCGCAACCTGATTGCGTGCCGTACGCCGCTCTCCGAATTCTTTAAACTGTAAAAGACAATTCCGCCGAAACGCTGCTGCTTTTCATTAGGTTTGCTATTTTTTTTTTTTTTTCGCCTCTCGATTCTCGAACCAATACACTCGTTGTGTACATTAACGAGCGACCAATTATAGTAGCAAGTGCCATGGAATTGTTTGCTCATATCTCTTTTAGAAGCACACGTCATTATTTCAGGAATTAGTTCTAATAGCTTATGAGTAACGATTCAAGCTTGGCGATAAATCGCGCATTAGTTTTAAATTGCTTAATGTTATTATGTGCCTCGATAAAAACAAAAGAAAATTTGCTTACAATTAAAACATTTATTTATTTAAATAATACAATGAGTCAGTTTCATAATTGCAGGTGTTTTCAATTTTTTCCGTTAAAGTTGAAATTATTTCTAAGTGGTTAACAGCGGATTTAATAATAAAGATAACTTTTTATTCGCACAAGCAAAAGTACTTACAATTATTATTAATATTCACAGGAAATTACATAGCTGAGAGTATATAAATAAGATGGAATTTACTAAAATGAATATAAAAAAAGAAGACAATATTACAAATGATTTGCGCAAATTTTTAAGTTTACAATCACGAATCGATCCACCTTAAAAATAAAACCCATAAATAATTTCTAGTGCACTCAAGAACTCCAAAGGAGTCAGAAAGATCTTCAAACCACCTCTTCAGCCATATCATGCGTCCCAACATTCGCAAAAATCTTTCCATCACCGGATTCATAAACTTAGATTTAGCTAAAGCCTCTTCATTCCGGTTGTCTTGACACTCTTCTTCGTCGTTACTTATAAAATTCGTTTTATCTTCGTTAAAACGTGATGAATCGTTGGTCGCTTGGCTCTGAAAAGCTCGACGATTATCAGATGATTTGTAGCATCTTCTGCTGGCTTGTTTCCGGTTTTCTCCAGAATTCTCTGATGCACTGGAATCACTTTGATTGTCGTCTAAAGGAGGCGTTGGTATAGAGTCCATGATGTAATCCATCTTCAAAAAGTGATCGGAGAGGCAATACACAAATTTTAATTCTGATCTAAATTTTCTGTAAACGGAGCGCCAATATTTAAAAGTGGAAAGGAGTTGAAAAAACGACGGACTGTACGCAAATAAATCATCGTCACTTCTTCCTTTGGTACTGAAAGCACTTTCACTCGCGTTTCTCGAACTATCGATTTTCTTGATATTCCTCGTCAATTCGTTAAAAATAAATTTGTTTGAATTTTCTTGATTGTATCCGATGCAGAAATCAATTGTTTGTGCAAGTGTGAAGACGAAAAAACTATATTTCAAGACTTTCATTTGCATTTTTCCAAAGTTGAAGTTTCAAAAAGAAATACTACTAACTTGGCTGTTCATTGAAAGACGGCAAACAGACGACTGACCGATTTTCAGTTTGGGTTCTACTCAAATTTGACTCATTTAACTTACGTCATCCGATGCGTTTTCTTTTAATCCTTTAATCGCACCTTGCACTTTCACCTTTAGAAGCATTATTTTCCAAATATTGTATAATTTAATTTAAAAAATGTACATGCAATAATTTATTAAAACTGTAAATATTTTGCGAAATCTTATTCCTACTTTATACTCTATCCGTAGAAAATTGCAAGTTATCTATAGTTATATCATTTCAATTCGGAATGCCAGAGAAAATGATAACCGAAGTTAATAACTAAAACAATGGTTCGCAAAGAAAATCTGTTAAAGTTTATAATTTCTTAAAGAAGAGGTGCAACGAGTCATAAAATGTTCATAAGAAATAAAGTACAGACAACAAGCAGTTAACGGAAAGGTAAGCAGGCAACCTCAGACCGCCGTCTGGTTGGCTGATGATACAACGTCACGAAATTCTCGAGAATTTTCCCACAGAGGGTGCAAACCACAAGCAATATTGCGACCACATCAGAGCTTTGCGTCAGCACATATTTAAGACACCTTGTCTTCTCTCACCTTTCTCGGCAGCTTCCCTTAACTTCAATTTTCGGTGCTTTTGCAATTAAACGAATCCTCCTGATATTGTTGCGGTTCGCGCAATGATTGACTTCTTAAGCTATCAAATTTTCATGCTTTCCCATTTAAAAAAAAAAAAGTAATTAAACGCGGAAAAAAATATCAGCTTCTTACGATATACCCATGAGACTTTAAATCGTTAATTCAGCGAAAAAGGTTTGATTGAAATTGCATATTTTGTTGGCCTTTTAAAAGGGCAATTTTGCCTTTATACGCGCAATATTCTTTTCTTATATCTTTTGCTAAGGCACACATTGAACTTACCGGGTATACTCTTATAATTATAGTAGCGTTTAGCGGGGCACGAAATTCCGAAAAAACGTGAGCTGCATAGCTTGCGCGGTTTCCCCCTCCCCCTCTCCGTCTCCTTCTTTAAGCATCGCAATCTATTTTCTCGAGCTCTCTACGCGCGTGAGCCTTATTCGTTTAACAGTCCGTAATTGCGGGTTTCGGCCTAACTAACTTGGTTAACGCGAGCCCCGAGAAGCCGGTTCGCCCATCATCACAATAAATGCAGATTACCGCTTCTCGAATTCCAATAATCGCGAGAGCACCCATTCAATAAAACTTAAGCGGGTGTACAAACCGAACACTTTCCGGAGCGCGAGTGCACGTATATATATGTAGGGGAGCGTTTGATTAATCTTTTACTTAAACCAAGTGGGTAATCCGCTTTTAAATTCAGTCTTTTCTCTTTATCTGGTAAAAATGAAAATGTTTTAGCCTACCGGCACTAAACAAGTCTTTTAGCAATTTTAAACTTTTATGCTTATCTTAATTCTTGCTTTATGAAAATGAATACATTTATTAGTGGACATTTAATATCCGCCAGTAAACTGATAAAGATTAAAAATTATTGTAATTATTTGGAAATAGTTTCATTCAAGTGTCTTTAGTTTATAAGTATAGAAAGATAATGAAATTCACATTTTAACCAGCTATAATGTTTGTTTTCTTTGAATATATTTACTTTTCAGTTTTTAATATTTATTCCAAATCTATCATAAAAATGCAGAAGCAAATTTCGAGTTGCCAATACAATTAATTTTGCATTATATAAAAGTTTTTCGAGTTTTGGTTCTATAATTTATTTTTAAATACCTGTACTTTTGCTGCTCGTTGTGGTTATGTCACTTTTTCGTTTTCGAAATAAATCCTCTTTAAATAGTCAGAAAACATTGTATTCGTTAAATTTTGTTTTTAATTTGCAATATAGTTAAGAAATTAAAAACTCACTTTAGCAGGACACGTTTATGCTGTATCGTTTTAATAGAAATTATGCAGCTTGCATTAGAAAATATGAATAAATTAACATACATTTGAAGTTTGCATAAATTATTTTTAAAATGTCCACGCGTGAGAAATTATAGTATAAATTTTAAAGATTTTATGAAGCCTTTTTAATGTTATTCTATTTTAAACTATGCATAAACTAACAAATGAAATGTAAAATTTTTACTAAAGATAAAAATAAGAAAATAATTATTTTTTTGAAGTATACAGACTTTTATATATCTACTTTAATTATAATTGATACAAAACTATAATTATTATTTATATTATTTTATGTAAAGATGTTTTCATATTTGCTGTAAATTATTTCAACTCTGGTAGAAGTTGTGGTAGAAATATATGTTGTGGCAAGCTAAAGTGGTCAATTTTCGGCCAGTTTATGGATCATTTACGATTGGACTTTAAACTTTTTTCATGATTTTTTTTTATTTTTAAGTGTTTATTGAAAATAGTTATATAAAATCATAATGGAACTAATTGCTAATCTTTTAAAATAAATATTATTGGAAAGCAATTCGAAATATGGTTTTGTTAATCTTATTGAACCAAAATAAAAATTTACGAAGATTTAAAATCGACAACTCAAAAGGAATCTAACTAAAGTTACGTGCAGTATTATGATTTTTTGTTATTAGTTTATAATTATTTGTATTGCTAAAAATTAGCTTCTAGAGTCAACGTTGTTCACTAGATTTTTATCGATGTAATTAATACTTTTAAAATACATTTATAAATTTACTATCACTTGTTATTTCCAAGTACATGCGATATAATTGAACTTATTAGTTTTTCAATCTTTAATTTGACCGATATGATATCAATGTTACTATAAATACTATAACAGCTGCACTAACTTTGTATATATTTGTGCAATAAAATAATATAATGATAATATATCTATTTCGTATCTATAAAAAAGCTTTTGTAAAATAGAGATAAGTTTTGCCGTTATTGAAATAATTGTAAAAATACCTTTTTTACGCTTTTCTGATTTATTCAAAATTAATTAAGAAATTGTCTACAGATTAAATTATTTATTTTACAAGTATAAGAGTGAAAGGTTCTAAAAATCACTTCAAGAAGATAAGATTTATGGCCAGTGAAAATTACTTATTATTAACAGTGCGGTAAGAAACGGGCCAATTTGTACTCCACAAGAGAAAATTGTCGTCTCCATCTAAATTTTCAACAAACGGACAGGGTTATTGCTCTTGAGTCAGATAAAAACCTGTTTCTGGTATTCACTCTATTCAGCGTGTAAAGGTACTCATTTTGGTTAAACCGAAGCTCTTTTATATTAGCCAAATATTCTATAAATTAGTTGTTGACAACAGTGATCTGATAATTTATTTAAATAAACTGAAATAAACTTGAAAGAATCTTATTAAAATTTAATTTACATTAAATATTTTTGTAGTGTAATCATGTTAAATTAGTGTCAAAAAATTATTTGACCTTGACAATAATCTAGAATTTACAGCTTAGATTTAAAGGACGTCAGGAAGTAGAAATAAATTAAACAATGGTTTTTTTGTTGACAATACATTTATTTTTTGCAAAATAAAAAGGAAATTTTACTTTAAAAAGTCATTAAGTACAGCGCACTTTTGTGTCTATAACATTATTAGAAAACATTGAAAAACATAAAATAAATTGTCGAGCCAAACATAGTCGGTTCCAATAATTTTTTTGTTTTTTTTAAGTACATAGATTTAAAAAATAACTCGTTCGTCTTACATGGCTAAATTTCTTACAACTGCTTTTGGTAGAATAAAAACAATTGAAAATCGAGGAAGCACACAAGCTATAATTTTGCGCCGAACGTTAAAGGAAGGATTTATGCACGTGTTTTCGCTAATAACAAACAGCTGTGATTTTTGTTCATGAGAGTTTTTTTTTTTTAATATCGTAGGTGTAAATAAGGTTCATTACCGAGCTAAATTTAACGCATAATTCGATCTATTTACAATCTTTCGCAAAGGAGCATCGCACTTGCAACTATAAAATCGTAGCAACAATACAGTATCTTTTTTGTTTAATACGCATATAATATATGATAGGTATAAATACTTTTTTTTCTCTAAGTTTACATCGTAACGTCTAGGCAATTAAGTAAATAAGGCATTCTGTCGACCTCAGCTCGAGTTTAGTTAGCTATACAATACCTGCTTTCTCGGAATGTTGCTCCTCTCAAGGCACAGGATCGCTCGAGAGAAGGAAGATTCGCGTTCGTTGTTGGGAGGTATATATATAAAATGTCTAGGTATAAAGTATAGACGGACGGAGGCTCATAAAAGTCCAAGGATCACTTAGGTAAATGACACGCGGTCGATCACTATTGCACTGGTTGCCGGGCTTCAGCTGATGAGGTCGCCGCTCTTGCGCAGCATCTCGAGGTGCAGCTCGTACTCGCGCGCCTTGAGCCTGAGCGAGGCGATGCTGTTGGTGCGCCGGTCCATGTCGGGCAGCTGTCCGGCGGCGGCGGCGCTGCTCTGGGGCGCGTCGTCCGGGGACGGGGCCTGGGGCTGCGGCGAGCTGGTGGCCGGAGGCGGGGGCGGCGGCAGCTGGGGCGGCTGCGGAGGCTGGGGCGGCGGCGGGGGCGGCGGGCTGCGCAGCAGCTTGGGCCGCTGCTGCGCCGCGGAGATGTTGGCCAGGAGGCTCTGGAAGGAGGCGCTCGAGGAGTAGGAGAGCGGCACGGCGCCCGGCGGCAGGAGGGGCGGCGGCGGCGGCCGGTGGTACGGGTGCGCGTAGCCGGCGGGCAGGCCGACGGGCCCCGGGCCCAGGGCCGGGTAGCGGAAGGCCTCGAAGGGCTTTCGGAGGCCGAAGCCGCCGAGGTGGGCGAACGGGTTGGGCAGCGTGGGCGCGACGACGCTGGCCGAGGCGGGCGCGCCCGCGCCCAGGTACGGGTTGTACGGGTGGCCCTGCGGGCCCACCTTCTCCTGCTTGCGCCACTTGGCCCGCCGGTTCTGGAACCACACCTGCAACAAACACAGCCGAGAGAGCGGCCCGTCAGAGGAGAGCTTTTTGCGGAGGAGGGCCTTTCGAGGAAGCCGTCCCCGGGCATTCCGGGCCCCCCGACCCAAAGGCTTAGGATTATGTTCCTCGGAAGCCGTTGACGACCCGTGACGCATTCTCGCTTTTTTCTCCCGAGAAGCCAAGGCAAGCGCAGCGTATCATTACACCCGGACCGTTAGGCCTGGCCCAGTTTCCGGCCAGTTTCCAAAAATCGGAGAAAGCAGGAATCGCAAGCTGCAAGCCGAGTGCATTCCGAGCCGCCCGGGCCGATTCCCCGAAGAGCTTTAATCGTTGCCCGCATTTGTCGAGCGACGGCGTCCCCGGCTCTTTTTACGCGAACCCCGGGGGGACGGAAGGCGGCGACTGTTGGGTCGATTCCTCCCGGCCGCGATGGCGTGCCCTAAGCGCGGCTTTGATTTACCCAAACACGAGCCATTTCGTTTTAATATCGAGAAAAGAATTCGGGAGAGGCGGCACGAATCCGCGGCTCTCGTGACGGGACGCAATGAGGCGCGCCGCCGCCACCGGTATACGTCAACAACAATTCAACTTATCCAATCAGGCGCAGGGCCTCCTAAGTCCTTGTCCTCTCCGATTTCTCGCCGCAATTAGGAGCGACTTTAATTTTATAGAAAAATACAAGAACGCGGACTGATGCAATCGAGTCACTGAACTTTGTTTGCGATCCTCGCCGAGAGGCGTTCGATTCGTGATAAGATAGCATTAATCGCGATGAGAAATTAAATATCTCCGTGTACACTCTCGGGAATCCCATTTTTTTCAGGAGAACACAATTTATCTGGTGCAAATAAGTCCGAGATTAAGAGTTTCGTGAAAAAAAGGGGCGATCGCCTCTCGAAATATCAAAGAACCGCCGCGACTTGTCCGACTCGCGCGTATAGCTTCATCACCTCGAGTCGGACAATCGTCGATGACTCGGCGGCTTCGGACGCTGGAACCCCGCGCGGTAGCTCTCATTGTTTGCCGTATAATTCGTTGCCGCTCATTCCGCTCCAAATCTCAATCGAGCGATCTCCTCTCCTTCGTTCTTTTTCAGCGCTCGCGCGCGCACCGCCCGAAGCTGCGTTCATTGTGTTTATATCGAGCGGTTCGGTTCCGCGGACGAGAGCTGCGGCTTTCTCTCTCGAAAGAGCGCAAAAAAAAAGGCCGATCGGGCCGACTAGTCGAAAACAAGCTCGTTACCGCGGCGTCCCTTCAGCGTATATATCTCTGATAAGATAATTAAGTGGACGCGACGTTTTCAATTATTAATAACTCGAGGAAAAAATTGGCCGCGGCGACGCGCGAGTAAATTAAAGCTCGAGAGCGCGCTCGGCTTCGTTCTCTCTCTCTCGCAGTGTGCTCGTATAATCTATCGGGAGTAAATAAATTGCGTTTATTATTCGAAATTATATTGCTGCGCGTCAGTTGGTTTTTTTTTACCGCATCCTTGGCGC
Organism: Ormyrus labotus; assembly: GCA_035582975.1. Classification (NCBI taxonomy): domain Eukaryota; kingdom Metazoa; phylum Arthropoda; class Insecta; order Hymenoptera; family Ormyridae; genus Ormyrus; species Ormyrus labotus. The sequence goes on along the minus strand of JAWWEO010000045.1, from coordinate 19,909,069 downwards.
ACGGGAGAGCGGAGAGCCTCGGCGCGTTTAATCGTATTAATTAAGTATAATTTAAAAACTACAGGATAATAATAAAAATAATCGTTGTGTTATCTTTGGGTTAGATTTGTTATATAAACTGTGATTAAATCGGACGTTTAATGAAACACCGTTAGTACAATTAACGTTTTTCAATCAGTAATTTTTCTTAAGCATGATTAAAATTTAATTAGTATTTAATTATATTTTAATCGACCTACAATCTGCCGAGATAACAAATCACACTAAGACGTTGATTTGAAAAGCAGCGTTACTCACGACACATGATTCATGCTCGTTATCTCCGGCGATACTGGAACCTGCACTAGATTGCTCAAAGGCTTGGCCTGCTGCCTGCCTGCCTGCTAAAGGAAACGCTCGCGGGAAAAAGTCCAAAGTTTAATAAGCGCTTCTAAGCGCCAAAGCGAAGCCAAAGCAGCTCGTTAATCCCCGTCGAATTTTCGGGCCCGGCGCGCGGAGAGCCGTAATGTAATTGGAGGGAAAAATAATTGGCTCGGCGGCGAGAGAGAGAGAGAGAGAGAGAGAGAGCCTCGGCGTACAAATCGAATTGATAATGCGGAGGGAACGCCGGCGCCCGGATAATTAATGCAGCCCGATTAAGCGCGATCAGGCCGGCCCCGGCGTCGGTGCGTTTTGTTCCGAAGCGGCCGGCTCGCGCTGCTTAGCGCCCTGCTGGGGGCAATCCCGCTCTCGCTGGGGGGTCCGGGCCCCAATTTTACGGGCAACCTCGCCAAATCGAACGCCGCAGCCGCCGCCGCCGCCGCCGCCGAGCCGCGGAATTATTATTAATCCCCCCGCTCGCGCGCGCCTAGGAGCTTCTTGCTACGTCTATATGTCGCATTCCTGAAATCGGCGGCCGTTCGCGGCAAAAAGGGCCCCGGGCCCCCGGCACTTGGTGTGGTCCGGATCGCTCTCGTTTGTCGGCCGCGCTCGAAATCGCGCGCCGGGCACAGTTCTCTCTCTCTCTCGAAAACGAGTCTCGCCCGGGTTCCGGGAAGGCCAGGAGGCATCGCGTGTGTGCCGCTGCCTAGCCGGGGCATTCGGACTTTAGAAGGTGGAACGAGCGACACGTACGGGGGGGAGGGGGCAATTTTTTCCTCCCCCTTCCGCGGAATCGACGAAAAGCGGACGCGGCCGCCGCTTCTCGGTAATTAAATTTGCAAAATGAAGCCGCCGCCGTCGGCATTCCTTCGGGAAACCGGCGGAAATTCAATTGCCGACTTTGTAAGCTACCCGGTATAAATTGCCGTTTGACGCTTTCATTACCTTTCACGGAATGACACGTAGCCGCCGGCAGGAAATGGGCGGCGGTAACCGAGCCGAGGAGAAATTGCAGGAAGAGCCGCGGAGTGCCGCGCCGCGCCGAGTCGCGAATCTCTTTGTCGATGTGTGCTGGATAACGAGATTGCGGCGGATATCGAGTTCTCTCGGCCGCCGCCGCCGCGCGAGAGATGACAAACGGCTTTAGCGGCGAGGAGGAGAGCGGCGCGCGTAAAAAGAGCACCGGCCGCCACTACGCACCGTAAGCGGCGACATTGTAATTTCGCCTCTCTCGTAAACTTTTATAACGCTTCTGGAGAAAAGCTGCATTTGCGGAAGGGAAAAATGTGCGAAGGAGGCGTGAAACCGCGGAGAATCGAGTCGTTACCCGCTTCTTAAGAAACTATTAAATTACAAAAGAAGCGGCGAAGCTCTGAATTGCATCGGGCCGCTCTATGTGTCGGCGGCGCGGCACAAAGCCGCGCGCTACTTTTTCCGAAAAGAGCGTTAAAGCTCGAGTCGAGGGTAGGCCGCGACAAAAATACGGCCGCCGCCGCCGCTGCTGCCCGAGGCGTAAATATAATAAGAAAGAGAATCTTTTATAAAATAAATCCGATTTCTAAAAAGGCCGTAGTTGCAGGGGGCAGGAATTTACGGGCGATTCCGAAATGGTTGATGTTACTGCCGGACGCCGCGGCAACAAATACATAAACAAGAGCCGGTGGCGTTCCAGGGCCGCGGGAGGAAATCTTCATTTTCGGCCGGGACTCGGCGAAGGCGTGACTTGGCACCGGCGCGCGGCGCAGAACCGGCTAATTCAATGAAAAGAGTAGTCCGAGGGCCAACGTCGGGGTCCCGGCGGCCCGCCGAGGATCGACCGAACGAGAATCCGGACGGAGAATAGGCAGTTATACGCGCGGACGACTTTGCAAGTATAATGAAACGTTGCCGCGCCGCGGGATGCCCGAGCAGCGCACACGCACGCACGCACACACACGGCCGCTCGGCCGAATCCAAAGAGAGCACGCGGAAGAGGCGGGGGGGAAAAAGAGTGAGTAAATACCGGGAATAAATTAAACTAATTGAGCAAATTAGTCAGCTGTTCACGCAAGCTATATACCTTCACGGCTCGGGAACGCGCTCTCTGCTACTTTTTTACCGCAAAACGCACGCGCGCGCGAGCGCTCTATTTCTCTCTCCTCCTGCTCTTTCTTTCCCTCGGCCACGCGATAAACTTACTTAGCTAGAATCGGCCCCGCGTCGTTGCGCAAGTCCACGGAAGAGAGAAGTCAATTTCGCGCCCTTTCTCTCTGCCTGCCGCCTCGTGACCTTCCTCCCAAGAGAGAGAGAGAGAGCCTTTTTCGGCCCCGTTTTTTCTTGGCCAACTGTACAAACAGCCCGAGAGGCGCGAGGAGCCCATTCATTATCTTATAACCGCAAAACGCCGCTCTAGACGAAATGCGCCGAAATATATATATATATATACACGCGGCAACTAATAATTCGTAATATGCAGATTCGCAAATTAAATGGATCATTAGCCCGAGCGGAGAGGATACTTTGTGCGCGCGGGGATATACTCTGACAATCAGCGCCCCGGCCGAACCGTAATTATTTACTCTTTTCTTAGGAAGGTAATTACAAACCTGTATGCGGGCTTCTGTCAGGCCAATTTTCAAGGCGAGCTCCTCCCTGAAACAAAAGAAGAGTGTGCGTTTAGAAAAATAACTTTTCTTTGCCCGATCGTTTCTTTTTTTTTTTTGAAATGCGGGGAATTCGAAAGGAGCCCCCCGTTTCTACGATTCGTTGATTCAGGTTCATTAACGATATAACTTATGAATCGAAGCGAGAGATGCGAAATTGTCGTGCCCGGAGGGCCTCCGGCCCGATGCAAACTCGCTTATTTTCTAGACAAATTGCCCAAGATGTTCGACGAATTGTGCGGAAATCTCAGTGATTACTGCGTACGCAGAAGCCGTTCTCCTGAATTTATTAAAACCTTAACTGCCGGTGTGTTTCGCGGTATAGAGAGCCGCACGAGCTGAGCCCCGTCCGAAACTTTTTCGAAATTACAGGCGGCCAGCAGCCAGCCAGCCAGCCAGCAAACTTTTTCAAAAGGGAATCACAATTTCACTCCTCGCGCACATTATCCGCGACTCCGAATCGACCTCGTTTGTAAATTACATGTTTGTTTACAAATAAAAGAAAAAAAGAGCGCTCGCTCGAATTTCTTTGGCTCATTACGTAAGCACGCGGACGAGCGCGGTCTTTTATAAACAATATTTTATCGAAAATGGAAAGTACCGAGAGAGAGATTGGCTCGTGATTAGACGAGCCCGAGCATGAATCGCTCGACTGTCGTGTACGGTAATGAGCACCTACTCATCCGCGGCGGTTGCCGGTAATTTGTAACATCGGGCTTTTCTACCTGAAATTACGGCGTATCTGCTGCAGCGCGGGCTGCAGGAAAAACGGCTCTAAGTGAAACAAAAAGCAGCGGCCCTCCCCCCCCCTTCCCATTTCGCGCTACACGCTTTCAACTTTAACTCCTTTCTAAGTCATAATCGATTTCCAGCCATTTTTCTCGAGAGCCCCGCCGAGCTTAACAGTTTAACCTCGATCCCTGGAACGGAGCGCGGCGCGGCTGACGCGATTAGCCGGGATATCAATTAAATGGTAAATAGCCTGGCTCGCGACCAGAAACTGCCACTTTGTCTCGGAACGATCTCCCGATTCCCCGTTAAAGGCGACATCGGGGAGTAAAGCTTCCTCGAGCGCCCGCGCGGTAATTAAAAAATCGTAAAACTCAGCGATCATTGATTCGGTTTAACGAGCGAGGCCATTTGGATGATACCGTTGATATTCGGAAGTCATCTATCACGAGAGAGAGAGGCTTCTCTCTCGGAGCTCTCGTCGGATAGGCCGCGTTTTCTTAGACGAGGCAGTCAGCCAGCTCTCGCTCTCTTTGTTTCTCCGGATTTAATAAGATCACGAAATTTCGCGGTTAGACCGGCATCCCTAATTACCGGCGCGCCGTTCACTCTCCGAGCCTGGCCCTCTCTCTCTCTCTCCTCTCTCGCGCGCCGAGCGGTGCTGTGCCGCGTCGCTGTGCTCGCCGGCTCTCTTTCTCTCTCTCTTTCCTCTCAACGGTGGCCGAGAGCTGCTCTCTCATCGACATTCGTTTGATATCGATTCGCAGCCTGAAAACACGGAGGCTCGAAAAGGAGACGCGCGGCCGAGGAGGCGAAGCTCGCCGTTTACGAAGAACACGGGGCTCTGCTGCCGTTTCTCATTAGCTCCTCGAATTATGCCGAGGCTGAGAACTGCGCTCGTGGCCACGTGTAACATTAACGGCGGCGGCGGCGGCGGCGCGGGGCAATTTCGTGCATATGAAAACACGCAGCCTACTCAAAGCCGAGAGAGAGACTTGATGCACGAGACGGCGCGCGGACTTTCTTGCCATTTTCCCGAAGGATTACTCAATCCGCGCGCCTTGTACATTTCGAGCTGCGGTCATTGGGTAAGCCAGACTTTCCAGCTTTCTGCTCGATTGACTGTGCCTACTTTTCACACCGGCGTCCAAACCTATTATTTGCCGCGTCGAATCGCGCGAGAGTCCTTTTTCCGACCCGAGGCTTTTTAATTGAAAATCATTCGGACACTTTGCGACCGGCTTGCCTCATCGCCCTCGCCTCGCGGCTGCTTACTTCACAAAGACGCGCGCGCACCGATCACGCCGGAAAAATATATACACAAAGATTCGAGTTTGATACTTTTTTTAATGGCCGCGCGTCTATTACGGCTAATTTGCATGCTAAATTAGACGGCTTTCGCGTTTAATTTCCAGGCAAATCTCCTCGAGGAAACATTCTGATTAGCGTCGTTCGCGCGCAGTAAACTGCGCTGTTTTATTAAAATACTTTTTTTAACCACATTATCATTGGAAAACGATCGTAAAGTAGAAAAGTTTACACGTCGTCGTTGTCGTCGACGGGTAAAAATCGATGGCAAACGGCTCGTAACGCGGCGTCAGAAGCTTTATAAATGCGTATAAATTCTTGGGCACTTTCCTTGGGCTCTCCCGCGTGAATACTCGTACGTTTGCACTCGTCATGAGAACCCAGACAAGGACTCGAGAGCGCTCGGCAATTCCGTAATTTCATTACGTTACGAAAGAGTTCATTTCAAGCTAAATAAGTACGAATTAAAGTATATAACAAAGAATTTTTGTATTAAGACACGCCATTACGTTTCAAGGCCTCGCGCAAATTAGAATTATCTGGCTAATTCAATAAAAATCTCGGAAAGCAATCACAATTAGGAAACGCGCGCGCGCGCGCGTTCTTAATTGCCGCGCGGCGTGCAGTCGCCGCGATTTGACATAAAGGATGCAAATAAATTGGAAAACGGCCCAAAGGCGCGCTCCGCGCGTATCAAATCCGGGCTTCCGAGAAACGCCATAAATCAAGCGGCAAATGAATTTAAGCAGAAACGCGCTCTTCATTTCTTTGGGCTGCGCGAGTCAATTACCGGTCACAATGCGCGCGGCGGAGCCCCGGGCTCAATAACAATAAGAGCCTCGGCAGCAACACAAGCACTCGTTAGCCCATTCTTTCAGCGGTTAATTACGATCAACCGGGGAAATCATCCGGAAAATTCGGCAAAACGTCAGCGCGCGCGCGAGCAGTCGCAGCCTCGACTACTCGTGCACACAACGCGCCGGCTAATGGGAGAGCGAGGTGAGCGTGCGAGCGTGTGCGCGAGTCAGTCACGAGAGAGAGAGCACTGAATTAAAGGGTGTGCGGCCCAGCGAGTAATTACCGGACAATTACATTATCCAATTAACCCCGGAGGCCGAGAGTCAGCCGATCGTAGCCAAGCGCAAGGCTGGCGTAATCTTATAATTATTATTGTTTTACTGTATACTCCTCTCTTCCGAGCGGCGCGCGAGTGTCACTCGGCGAGAGAGTCCCATTGTCATTTGCCTCCCCCCCCCCCCCCCCGAGTTTACATACGCAATTACGGGCCGGGGCTTTCGAGCAGTCATTTTCTCGCGCCGACTCTCTCGCGCCGGAAAAAGCCTCGAATTATATTCGAGAGAGATAATCTGCCGCCGAGCGGCAGCCTCTCTCTACATTGTGCCAAGCTGACTGACTGTTTTGCCGACGATTGCAGATGAATAGACGCGCCTTGCGCAATTGGACAATAATTCGGTCATTACGGCGGATTTTGCATTAGCAACGAGTGCTTAATCTGCAAATTTTCTTCTCCACACACACACACACACACGCAAGCGAGAAAAACCGCGCGCGAATAATAAACGATCTTTTTTTCTCTTTATCTACCTATATAGCCTCGAGTGATCACGATTACGCCTATAAAGACTATGTATACGACTTGAATGATTCAATAGACGTTAAGAAAGACATAATTAATTTTTTCATCGCAATTTCCACGTCGATTGAATTTGCGAAACGACTTTGCAGCCGCTGCGCGGCGGCGATTTTTATAATCGACGTTATCTCTCTCTCTCTCGTCCCCGCGCGCGGCTCGAGCGCGCGGACAGGTTTGGCTTCTCGGGCGCTTTTCGCGCCGCGGCGGCAGCTGCGTATCATTAGAAAAGTGGATTTCGGACGCGAGCGAGAGTGGACTATAAGAGCCAGAAGAAGAGGAAGAAGAAGAAGAAGCGGCTCGGCGAGGTTCGTCCCTCATCCGATTGGCGGCAGCGTGGCCAATCCGTAATTGGCTCTTCACGCCGTGCGTGTATTAAGCCGGCATTACGCGCGCATTATCCTGACGGCTACTGCTCTCTCTCTCCCCTTTCTCATCCTCGCGCGAAACTTTATTTATTGCTCTTTAAACTCCTTTTTTTAGCTCCGCATTGTTGTTTTTGTATTCCGCGGAAAAGAAAAACAGGCCAATCTCGGCCCGAGTTTTTCGGGATATCTCCCTTGGCGACTTATATATATATATATCCGAGCGCTCCGCTTCCCCCCGTCGGGCACTGTCGACACGAGCACTAAAAACCAATAGGCAATATGTATGAAATGGTCGTAAAGGCGCCTCGGGATTGGCTGCGGCGCGCCGCGGTAGCTCGAGCCGCGACCCTTATCTAAATTAGATCTTAAGAGCCCGTAAAGTAAATGACTACGATCTACCCATACACGCGAGTCCTTTGCATACCGGCGTAAACGCGCAGACGAGGCGGACGAGGTAGACTCTCTCTCTCTCTCCCTCCCCGGAGAGCGAACGCGAGGCGAAAAAAAATTCCCCGAGAAAAAGAGACGTTGACGAGAGCGAGAGAGAAGATGATCGAGCCCGATAAGCCGAAAAGGAAGAAGACGAGCGACGCGCTAACCGGGGAGCTGTTAACAAGGAAAAGATCAAATATCAGATGATTGCCAGAGAAAATAAAAGGATTTTTCGCACTTTTTTACCGCTCCTAAGAGCCCATTACGCGCTCTCTCTCTCTCTCTCGCTCTCGCCGAAATTTTCGACGAGACTCGCGGTAGCCGGAGATCGAACTGCCCGATAGCTTTATTGCAATAATTTTTTCGAGCAGCTCTATTCGAGTAATATAATCGAACGAGCTGCTCGTCGTTCCTTTTTTCGTGGCGCGGCCGAGGTACGTAGACGCGCGCGCAAAAATATATATGTACGTTTTCTCCTTTTTTCGCGGCGCGGGATGACGGCACGTTTGCGTTTAATTAATGTATCGTTTTATAAGTCGCGTCCATTAATACAGAAGATTGTACAGATCGTAATTTATGAGGACAAGTATAGCAGTCGATTATATAGAGGAAAGTTTTAAATATTCATACCATTAAGTCCCACTATACGACGAGAGAGAGAGAGAGCCGATATCTCCGCCGATAAAATACTACGCGGATATTAAAATCCGCTTCAGATAAATCGCTAATCCTGCAGACTTAATTAAAGATAGAATTGCGAATCTCTCTGTTTTTATACGGGCCTGCCGAGGATGACGCCTCCTCCTCGCTCCTCGCCGCGAGATTCCTTCGAGAGAGCGCTTTTAATGCACACTTAGCGGAGGTCCGCTTTATCAAAATATCAAATACAATGTCGCCGAAACGGGCTCGAGAATGCAGCGCGTCCTTGCCGGGAGCGGCAAAAAGCTTGGCGGCTCTCGGGTGATTTTTCACTTTTATTGATCGATTCCTCCTTTTTGCCCGCGCTCGGCGATTCCGATGTAAATTGGAAAAGAGCCTCTTTCTCGTTCACCGGCCCCCCCATTTATAAAAATCCAATTATGAAAATGAAGCGAGAGAGAGAGAACGGGGCGATGATCGAAGGTCCTGCCGTCCGATTTTCGAGTTAATTGATATTGAATTTTTTCGACACCTCGCTCGTCGCTCCGCTCGCTCGCTCGACTCCTCGCGGCGCGCGCACGCCGGAATATAAATAAAAGCGTCGTCGGCGATCGCTCGCGTGCTGAGCTCGCGCGCCGGCCTCTCTCTCTCTCTCTCGCTCGCTCTGCCTAGCATCCGCAGAAACGCGAGCGAGAGCGAAATGGGCTCTAATGAATATGCATCGAGACGAGAGCCTCGGCCTACGGCTCGGCTAAGCAATAAACCTAAGCGACCATAAAATCCAATTAGCGCTAAATTAATACCGGCGCAAAGCGTACACACAGTCTGCCTGCCCGGGCAGCTCCAACGACTTGTCGTAATGTCCATTTACGCGCCACGCTCGACCATCGCCACTAATGTCTTCCTTATGCAATGTCAGAGAGCCCCGACTGCCTCGATAATTTATGTAAACAATCGCGCGCCAATCTCTCTCTCTCTCTACCTTCCTACACTTTATTATTTTCCCAACCGGATTGACAAATTTTTATTTCGCCCCGCTAAAAACTCGGAGCTGCTATCTGCGTCGGGCATAAAAACCGGCTTTTTATTGGGGCCGCTTGTAAAAGACATTAATCCCGCTCCGTTCGCTAAATCACGTTTTATAGACACTCCGAATAGCACCATTTAATTAAGTAATTACGAATTAGCAGGAAGCCGATTTCCAGATAACCGGGGCCTCTTTTCTTTTTCCTCCTGCTCCTCGCGGCGGCGGCGGCAGCAGCAGCAGCAGCCCCGACCTTAAAGGCCTGATTCTCGGGAGCGGAGCGCAGTCGCCGCACGAGGCAGATACATTTATAAAACGTGTATGGCTGTGTAATGCGCTGGTCGTAGTTAATTACGAGAACCCACACCGCGGACACAGGACCGGATCTATTACGAGCGATTACACCGCCATTAGCTGCCTACCGGGTGTTCCGAGTACGAGTCCTGTGTGTGCGTGAGCGAGAGAGAGAGAGCGAGCTGCGCTCGAGGACAGAAAAAACGCGAGCGCCCTGGACGCTCTCTGTCCGAGAAGCGGAGGAAAAAAACGGAGCCGGGGGAGAAAAGCTGCGAAGCCGCAAAACCAACGAGACGCGCGCGAGTACGACGATGAAAAATTGGCCAGAGCGTCGGCCCGGCATGCTTTGAAATCGGCAAAAAATCCCGACCGCAGGAAAGTGTGTTACTGCTTAATTAACCCGACTTCCATGCAAACTTTCACTCTGTATTTCATTTGTAATTACAACCTGCTTATTGATAGAGATACAATTTTTCACCGGCCGTTTACGCTTTTTTTCCCCGCTCGAATATTGAATTCTAAAAAGGCGCGTTGTCGCAACGATTTTCTCGTTTGTTTCATTATTCCGAAATTGAAAATACTGCTGGTCGGCGCTAAAAAATCGATGATGGATGAAGTTGTGAAGTGCCGGTTAGGAATTCCTTTAAACTACGGCTCGCATACTCGGGACTGGCTTGATTACTTTAGTAAAAGTTTTAATGACTGGCTGAATGTATTTTATGTATTTTGTATCTAAGTAGCACGTTGTACAAAAAATCTCCCGACTTTCAAAATATTATTGATGTTTTATTGTGCATAAATTAAGTTTCCATGTCGTTAATGGCCGCTAATAAGAAAAGAATTTATAATGGTTAAGTCAATTATACATTTTGACAGCACTGGTTTACCGATGTTTTATACGCTTACGTAATTGAAAGAGAAAAAAGAACGCTCCGATCCAGTATTAAAACGCCGAGGAAGATTAAAAATTTGAAGCCCCGGCAACTCTAGTTTTATTAAAAGATAAAGATTTATTAATGCAATATATCTCTCGAATGATTGTAAAGCCTTAACGATCCGATGTTAAACGCGAATATATACGAGATATTACTCGCGTACCTTCAGCCGGTATTGAATAAATAAACTGTATTCGGTATACAGATTCTTTTTGGCCGTGCAGGAGGTTGTCGCATCCTCGTAGCCGGGTAATGAGCTAGGTCTTGCATACCTGGTAAAGACGTCCGGGTAGTGGGTCCTGGAGAAGGCCTTCTCGAGCTCCTCGAGCTGGTAGCTGGTGAAGGTGGTGCGGTACCTGCGCTGCTTGCGCTTCGGCGCAAAGTCGTCGACCTCGGCCTCGCTCTCGGGGCTGGTCGGGGCGGCCCTGGGCTGGGCGCCCTCCTCCTCGGGGCGCACCTCGTCCGTCGAGATGCCCATCTGGTGCTGTGACTGCTGCTGCTGCTGCTGCTGCTGCTGCTGCTGGTGGTGGCTCGCAGGCAGCGGCTCCTGCTGCTGCGGCTGCGTCGCCGCCTGGCTGATCACCGGCTGCTGCTGGCTGCTGGCCTGGCTCGCGCTCACCTGGCTCGAGCTGCTCGTGCTGCTGGCTGGGCTCGTCTGCGACAGCACGTCGCTGCTGCTGCCCCTCACTGGATTATCTGCAACGCGAGCCAACGACCTCTAACATTTACATTTTTCGCTTCCTACATCGCTAAATCCTTTAAAAAAAAAAAAGCAGCCCGCCGCTAAACGAGAGCGTGCGTACGTTCATTCGCCGCGTGCAGCTCGCCTGCAGTTTTCGCTCCTCGAGAAACTGTCACACTCCCGCTCGGGAGCGATAGCGTGCAATTTCGCCTAACCACCGAATTATCGCTAATTAGCTTCTGCGAAGGCGCAGGAAAGGATCTGTGGTCTCGTTTCCGTTCCTGGCGTTTACGACGCCGCCGCCGCCGCCGCCTCGCCGCTGCTCGCGAGGCGACCTCTTGGATTTAGCGCGGCGCTCTTACCTTCACTTTTTCCCAATGCCTCGCTACTTTTGCGCGGCGGCCTCTTATCTCGGGCTCTCCGCGCGCTCTACGCGCTTCGCGTCACGATTTGCCGCCGGGGGGATTACACGGCCCGGCCGTATTATTATTCGTCTCTGCAAACAACAAAACGGGCCCCGAGCATATAAAAAATTCCCGTATTAAAATATCCCCCCGTATAAAGCTCCGCGGCGATAATAAAAGTAATTATTATTATGATAAAGAATGTGTGCATAAAATGTAATCAAGCGAAAATTTCACTTTATTACTCCATAAAACTGTTAATCACCGAGCGCGGGACGCAAAAAGAAGTGGAGGGAGAGAGAGAGCGAGCGAGCCCCCCGAGACATTTAAGAGCGCTTATGCACACGATCGCGCCAAGGCTCGTTTAATCGCATCGCGCGCGCCTCCTAAGTAACGATCCGGGCTCTCTCGCGCGGCCTGCCGTCAAATTCCCGGCGGGAACCTCCTCGCGCGCCGTAAACCCGACGGGAGAAGGAGCGCGCGCGAGGTGCTCGACGAGAAAATTTACGAGAAAATTCCGCTTGACAATGGACGCGGACCAGCTCTCGGCTCTCTCTCTACTCTCCCGTTCGATCGAGAAATCCGGTCAATTAGCTCAAGATTTTTTTGTTTGCCTTTACAGCGGCGTCGTCGTCGCTCCGGAGACGAGCGAGCGAGCCATTCGTATGCGTGGCTCGGCGACGCGAGCCGCTCGCCTCGTACGAGGATGAGCGTGTGTGTGTGTGTGCGAGCGCGGGGGCCGCCCGGGAGGGGGGAGAGAGCGAGCTTCCTTTCACCGACCTTGCCGCGTTAATGATCCTCCGTGCAGCGAGAACCCACACCTCGGCGCATCGCCTGCCGCCGCCGCCGCCGCCGATCTGCCGATCATGTAGCTTCGCTCGATTCGCTTGTAACGACTCGGCTCATTTTCACTCGTGATCGACGCGCTGTGCAGCGGCGGCGCGCGCTTTCGACCGACTCGGGCCGCTAGGTGGCGCTCGGGGCGCGCGCGCCGCCTCAAAAATCCCTAATAAATTACGGGCGCGCGGATTATATTCTATAAATAAGGAGCGCGCGGGCAACAACGAGCGCCGCGCAAAAAGTGTAAATTCATTTTCCCGCGCGCGCGGCAGAGCGGTTTTCTTGCGAATTAAGAGGGTATACGCGAGAGAGAGAGCGCAGTTAAGGCGAAAGGGTGAAGCGGACCAGTCGATAGCAAACTCTCTCAGCCCGGCGCTTTTTAATCGGGCCGATTTATCGGAAATGAGATTATAATGCAGGTAGCGGGCCGGGCCCCGGAGATCGGCGCGCACGGCGTAATGCGCGCGCGGCCGATAATACAGCAGCCGAACTGCAACCAGCCTGTTTTATGTCCTGCACGCGCTCCGCAGGACGAGAGCGTGTATATACGAGAGTTGGTAGCCTCGCGCGCATTATGGTGCCATTAATGGGCCGCTTGTCGCTCTCTCGCTCTGCTCTCGCTCTCTCCCGTCTCTCCCGCCATTGGCTCCGTTATTAACTGAAAATTACCGAAACCGAAATCTAATTCGCGTAAACACTGTAATTTCGCCTATATAGCGCGCTCTCCGCTTGCGTAAATCCGGCAATAACGCGCCGCGTACGGGGCTTTTTTCGAAAAAATTGCCGCGCGCGCTCTCATCGCCCGATTTCTGATTATGCGATTCTCCCAGAGAGAGGCTGCACGTCACGCGCGCGCGGCTCATCTCGTCCGTCCCTAAACCGGCCAAGAACTCGAGAAGTACGGTTATTAGCGCGAGAGTCGTTACAATATTGGGAAACCCCGCGAGAGCGAGTCACGTACGCTAATCAGAAAAGGGTACCCATCGGGAGAAAAGAATCGCGCGCGGAGAGGCGCCCCGATATATATTCGAGTGCGCAACGGCGCGATTTATGGGCATGCAAATCGGCCGGCGGAGAGCTTAATAAACTAATTAGCCGACTCATTGCTACCGCTTACTGCCGCGCGGCGTTATGCTCGGGCTCACGCCACGGCCTGTGTGCCTCTTATCGGACTTGCAAATGCCGGGACTAATAGTCGCGTCCTGCGACAAGCGCCGACGATCATCGGCCGGGATAGAGGTTCGATTGCTCCGTGCCGATAAGCTCCGCGCCGCGGCAATTACAACGAATTACATCGGAGCGCGCCGCGCGATGAAAGGGGCTGTATATAGTATATATATATATATATCGCCTAAAAATAATAAAGGCGCGCGAGGAGGATGATGATGATGCTCGCTCCGAGGAGAGCCGAGAGATTAAGAACGGCCGATACGGGAAGGAGATATTTACCTTCCGGATACACGTAATGTTTGCGCGCCGGATGTGAGTTGTCGGAGGGGCTTATCTCCTTATCGCGATTATTTCATATCGCTGAACAATAAGAGATCATCGCCGAGCGGCCGGATGAGTCGAGCGCCGTCGTCGTCCAGGCCCCGCGCCGAGCCCACCGCCCGTCGCCCTGCACTTTTAACCCAGTTCTCGGGAGACAGCAGTTCTCGAGAGAACCGATTGATACACTCCGCTCTCGAACGAAATTTCAGCTGGCTTTCCGGCCGCCGCGGCCGGTTTTTCGCTACAATTACATAAATACGAATTCCAGGGGCCTTAATGGCTTTCCTCTCCGCCTCCCCGGGCTCCGAGCGAGAGTGCAAAGTCGAGGGAAATGGGTAGGCTCTGGCGCTCGTCGATAACCGCAGGAAAAGGTCGGACGCCGAAGAAGGCGCCAATTAAAAAAGCATCAACAGACGTAGGTGCATCGGGTGTACCGCTGCACCGAACGAGAGAGAGAGAGATCGGTATAACCGCAGCAGCGAGCGCGCAAATTGCGAATCACCGGCAAATTGCACCGGCCGCGCCGTGTAGGAAAAGGGATCGGGGATTATATATATATATCGGCGGATTTTTCCGCCGAGAGCCGAAGGATCGAGAGCTCGTTTTCCATTTTCCGCGGAGCGTTAATTGCGAATCCCACTGTCAACGCGCGTGCGCGCCGGCCTAACGTTCAATTAGAGCGCTAATGGAGAGGAGATTTCTCGCGCTCTCGCGCGCGCGGGAGAAACGATAAATCCAATTACATAACGGAGACGTAATTAATTTGCGCGCCGCCGAGCGACGTATATAGGGACAGGGCAATTATGTCGCTAATGGCGCGATTACTCGCGACTTATTCGAGTCACTGGAGCAATTCCCCACACAGCTTCCTTTATATTGCCAACCCCGCGCGAATCGAGCGATCTATAACGAGAGCGCTGATCGATGTGTCCCTATTTGTTAAGACCAGTCCGAGGCCCTGCCCTATTCAATTCGAGCCTCTCGATCATCGCTCCCCGCGCGCAGATCTTTAAATTAAATCACTTGTTTTGCGCGGAGAGCCGGTGTATTTCGAGGCCTAAAATTATAAGCGATATCCTTCTTTTTTTTACCACGAGGGAAACATTAATTTTAGCGGCTATTAACGTCAAGCCATTGGTCGGCCGGGAAAACGAGACCTAAAACCTGCCCGCGTTTACAGAATCTAAAGAAGTAAGTGAAAAGCCCCCGACGGACACGTACGAGTGCCAGTCATGTAAATGCGCAGTTCATTTGGAAAATTTAGAAGCCACCGAGACACGAAAAGTCCATTAATTGTCGAAGCCTGGCGTAATCGAAATAAGTTGGCTCTCCGTATATATCCCGTGTGCCCGGGCAATAAAACGATCGGGGCATGAATAAGCCCCGCGCGCAGTGACACAACGTCGCGACGACGCACGTCATCCGCGGGGCCAATATATATAAACGCGGGGCCCTGGTGTACACTCGGCGATTATTACGTTGTAAAGATTAGCATGTAAATTGGAGCTCGGATCGCTGCGCATTCCTACAAACTGTTTGCGCTCGACGGCTTTTTTACGAGCCACTAAAAGGAAAGCCCAAATAGAGCTGACTCGTTGGCGAGATACAAAAGAGTCGTAATTGGGAGAGAGAGAGAGAGTATATAAGTGCGAAACGGCAAGATGGAGGGATAACAGGCGCTCGACACAATGTTTTTATACATTTCGAGATTAGCTCCTCGGCCCGTTAACTCGCGAGAGAGAGAGAGCGAAAGTGCCTCGGCTAATGATCTCGAAAAGCAATTAAGTATCGGAGCCGAATGTGCCGTAATCCAGCCTGACGCCTTCCACAGATCTGGATCAGCACGCGCCCCGCAAAATAATGAGTCCGCTGCAAAAAAGAGAAGCGGGAAAAAAAAAACGAGCGAGGAGGTATATATATATATATATAGGCTCGTTTTTTCGATGACTTGATAAATGAAAATTACGTTTCACTTGAAAAGCCTAGATCAAATGTTGGCTGAAACTAATTATATCAATGGAGGCAGAAGACTCGCGGCTAAATTGCTTGCGGCTTTTTTTCCTGCTCGCGGCTGCAATAAAAAAAACATGCAAACTCTCCTCTAGAGGAGCTCTAACCTGATTTCGCGTTTTTTTTTTTTCGAGGCGCGCATCGATTGGCTAATTATCGAGAGTAATTCATTTTTAACACTTTAATGAAATATGCCTTTTTAATCATGCCACTCGACATTACAGGAATCTGCACGTTCCATTTTAATGTATCCTATTAAATGTTAACGTAATGTTGAGGAATATAATTGCCGTCATTTAATAAATCGTAATTGAGTTCGCTGGAAGATACGAGTGTTGAAGACTTTTTTAATGCCAGATTAATTCCGCTGTATCTCATTTCCAATCCGATTACGAGGCATTAAGGAACAAAAGTTTTAACTTTGTCGGGGAGCGAGAGAGAGAGAGAGAGAGATAAAATCAAAAGAAATTATCGACAAGTGCGCGAGAGAAGTGAAAAAAGTTGACGTACACTCGTATATATATATACATTTTCTGCGTGCTTTTGTTTGCCGAGCGCGCGTTATTTATCCCCGCGACTACTACATTCCTCTCGACATCGGCTCTCGGGAGACGAGTAAAAGCGATGGAAGAGCATTGAGCAAGAGAGAAAGAGAGGGAAACGGTAGCCAACAGGTTTGAAGGAGGCTTGGCTTAATGTGACGATTTATTTATGGATCGAGTAAGTTATTGTTGGAATCCGTTCGCCTTCACTCCGATAATTGCTCTCGGCGAATATTAATGTTTGCGGTTATGATTAAATTTGTTGAGCCGCGGCGAGAGGCGAAGAAAAATGATCGAGGAGAGCAAATTTTGCGAAAAAGTGCGCAGAGCTTTTTTCAGCAAAACGTTTTCCAATGGGCAAAGAAATACGGTTAATAAACATGCAGGTATTAAATAGCTCCTTGTGCCGATTGCACAATTTTTAATTAGGTTTGTCATGCTCAAGTGAACTTCCGCAATAATTTACATAATTGATGTAGTCGTACAGTCATTCGAGCGGGTTACATTGTTGTGTGCAAAGTGAAGCGAATAAATCACGTCTCTCTCTCTCTCTCTCTCGGTGGTAATACCGCCGAGCTTTGGAAAGAAAAAAATCGCCGTAAACATTTTTACAAGCCGCGCCGCGCAAAATACGCAGAGTCAGAGAGTTTCCTCGAGGTGTAAACGGCTTGGAAAAATGGTGGAATACGTCGATCAGAGGCTAGAAAGGCATCGCGGCTTTTCGAGGATGCGCCGTTGCCGCCGCCGCCGTCGAGAGATCGCCGATAACGATACGTAAGCCTAAACGATCATTAGCAGATCCTGAAAATAGCTCGTCGGGCAGAAAGAGAAAGAGAGACGATAAATCACTTGGCCCCGTTCCCCGGCACGGACAATCGCCCGGGTATCGGATGCGTGCGCAGGCAATTACGAGCGCTGTTCACCCGTTCGCCGCCGTTTCCACGTACACGGCAAATACGTATATTATGCGCATTAAACGAGCAAATCGCTTTGCGTTACTCGCCTCAGTTCTTCAATCAGTCAGAGCTCTCAACCTCCGACTGGCTCTCTTAATTACTCAAGGCATTTTTGCGGCGCTCGCGCTAATTTTCCTCGCGCCGCAGAGCGTAGAAGCGAAGTATTAGCATCCCGGCTAATGACAGAAAGCCAAGTGCACTGCGGCGCTCCGTAACTGTACTCGGGGGACCAGTCGAGCTTGTTTCTGTCGGCCTGTCGGGCCGTACCTCTTGCCGATAAATCATCGGCCGCGATAGAGGGATTATTTATTAATCGAGAGAGGCAGCTTTCCTCGTTGACGCGTGTCATTATAACAAATATTACTGACGCGACTGACCTCATCGCGACTTCAGGAAGCCGCGCGGCGGCGCCTTTCTCCCCCCGTCCTTCCCGCCTTTTCGATGGCTTTTCAAAAGCGAGATATAATATACGTAATTGCTAATTCGCACACGAGCAAATGAAAATAAAAGGATTGTAACGCTGAAAGGCATTAAAATTGATTGATGAGACAATGGCTCGTTTCGCAATTCGACGATGAAAAATTATCCTCGGTTAATGGGTTAAAGAGTTATTTTCGAGCTTTTAATTTCGAGTGGGGGGATATGTTCTTTTTTTTTTATCGAGAAATCGATGAAAAGCGTCGGACGACGATTAACTGAAAATGTCGAGAGTTGACGTGTTCGTAATCGCCCGGAATAATTGCATTAGAAAATATATTTTATTACGGCGCGCGATTAAGGGGAATTTTGAAATTAGCATAAATTCACAATTGCGCTCGTTTATTCCATGCATACGATTAAAAGTTCCGCTGATTTTCCGTAATAAAAGCTAATGACACGCCTTGGGAGAGGATCGATCGAAAATTATAATCGGCCCGATGTAAATATAACCCATATAACTAGTATAACTGGAATTCAATAATCGCTCGCCGGAGATTCGAACAATTAATTCGCGCTCTGAAAATCAGGTTAAACTGTTTGTCGCTCTCCGCGCGGCTCTCCTCTGTAACAATGTTGTTTTTTTTTCGCCTCGGCCGCTCGTACACTTCGTTACATAAAGTCCGATTTTTCTCTTTCTCACGACTTAATTGCACTTGATGAGCGTGTTTCGTTGATTAAATTGACGACCGACAAATGCACTTATCTCCAATGAATTACGCTCGGGATTAGATTCTTGTAATTGAATGTGTAATTTTGAAACATGTGTAGTCGTTTGCCTCACCATCTGCATAATACACCTCTCGTGGAAGAAATTCCCCGGCGCACATCGAGCGCCTTTATCACGACTCCGAGCCGATCCGCATTTAATTTATACGCCTCGACTTTTTGCCCCCGCCGCGATCGAAAACGCCTCTTCTAATCCCGGCGCAATGCTTCCCTCTCTCTCTCCGCGTCGATGCAGCTTGAAAACAGAGCCGAAGTAGCGTTGCGCGAACGGTGTCGATTGACTAATGACGCTGAAACGATCATCGGCAACGAGCGAAACTTTCAGCTTTATTGGCGCGAGAGATCGTTGCGCAAGACTCGCTCCGTCGTTAAATCGGCTCGGCGCGCGCTGAAAAACGTCATTGTCCAGATATGAAGAGCGGCAGCAGTCGGCAGTCGGCTCCCGGAGCTCTGCACCGAGAGCCGGCAAAAACTCCCGCAACTAATTTTATATAAACACTCGGCGGTGCAGGCCGATGCGCGCGCGCACCGGAAAAATCATTCTTCCCGCGCATCATCGTCGTCCTCGTTTTTGCATCGCGGCGAGCCCGATGTGTACGTGATGCGCTTGGCGATGATTTTTTTCGCCGCCCCGCGCGGAAAATAGAGGCACGTAGCAAGAAATTATTCGCGGAGCGACGTAAAACTCATTGAAGCACGTCCGGCGAACGGCAGCAGCAGCAGCATCTCGCGAGCTCGACTTGATTAATGGCGGATAATTAGGCTTTTTGCCGACCTTGTAATTGTTAATAATTGATCGTAATCATTATGCCTTTTTAATCGCATTAGTCGCGATGCGTTGCACAACTCTCGCGACGCCGAGAAAAATGCAGAACGCGACCGCAATGGGATATATAGTATATATCGCTAAAAAGAGACATCGGGCAATTTCGTTTGGGTACGAGCTAATGCGGCCGTCTCTCTTAACGCGCGGAAGGGACGCGGTATATATATAGAAAATAGGCGACGCGTCGCGCCGATCGAGCAGAACGCTCCGCGCGGCGCGGCAGCTGCTTTGCATAATCGCGGCCGCTTGCACAAGCTGTAATCAAGAAATGAGGCAGTTTTTGTGCCCGGGTCCCCCGCCGCCGCCGCCGCGCGCTCTTTTATAACCTTTTTCTTAATTAAGCCGAAATTTATCCGCGAAATTTCAGCGCGCGCGGCTCTCCCTTTATTTTCCTCCTCGGCAATTTCGCCGTCCTAGATTAGAGCCAGGCCGGAGTACGGTTAATTATAATGTAACGCGAGGATTGCCTAGAAAGAAAGAGAGAGAGAGAGAGAGAGAGTGCAGCGTGTCAAGGACTCTGGGCGAATGTAGCGCCAGTCGCGTCGTCTTTGGTTTGCTCGAATCGCGGAACATCGCCGCGCTCTCTGCCTGATGCTCCCGCGCGAGAGAGATCCACTCGGCTCGATAAGACGTATATATATACGCCGAGAGTGAATAATTTAATCGGCCAATTGAAAGCTACGGCTAATCAATTTCAAGCGAACAATTGATTTTACTAATGTTGCCTACACTCTGTGTTGCACGATTGCGCGCGAGAGAGCAAGAGAGAGAGAGATGGAGATAATAATTGCTTGGATATTAAATTACTCGAGGAAAGAGAAGGCGAGTCTCGTTTCAGAGGCGCAGCAAATGAGTCGGTTAATTTGATTGATCATTTCGCATTGTGCGCAACGGACACGACGGATCGGCGCGCGGAGGTGCGAAAAATTGCCTGTGAGCTCTCTCTCTCTCTCTCTCTGAAATTGCGGGGCCTTAAAAGCGGCAAAACCCGGCTCTTTCATCACCGACGTAAGCAGGCATGTTTACGGCTGCACACCGTGGATGTTACGAGCCGTATACTCTCGGAAAAAAGCGCGCAAGAAAAATAAACACGTGCTTTCGGACGGCTCGGCTGCCGCCGCTGGCTGCTTTCTTTGCCTCTCGGTGTGCGATTCCCCGGGGCCAATTGCCGGATTGCATTATGAGCTTTGACCGCAACTCATTCTCGCTTCGCGAGCGTGCTAATCGGGCGGACGGGGGGGCCCCCCCTCCGTCCGCCGCGAGTGCAAGTGCCATTATGCAGAAAAAAGGACGCTCATTGCGCAACACGACAATCTCCGCCGCGCGGCCGCAGGAACAATCGCGCTACGCGGCTGCATGAAACCGCCCGCGAGAAACTCTCCCGGCGCGCGCGATGACTTGCGGCGCCCGCGGAACACGAGCTGCGAGCTCTCAGCTCTCTCGGACCTCCATCCATTGTTCGCCAGGGCGACGGAATTATAATTGAGAGGAGATCGGCCGAGGATAAGCCGACGACTGCCGCAACCTGTCGCCGACGCGCAGGGACGGAAGACTCGCACGCCGCGACGCCGAGGAAAAAAAAAACGTGCGAAAATATATATATCCCGACACAGCCGTCGTCGCGGAAACTTTCTCAAGCGCTGCGCGCGCGCGCCGATCGAATGCCCCGCCGTCTGGTCTCTCGGGGGCCTGCCGTCGTAATCGCGCGCTGGCTGCAATTATTATTCAATTTCCGTAACTGCACTTATCTTAACTCGATGTCACAAGCGAGCGGAGGAGAAAGAAGGAGAGCGAGAGAGGGCAATTGCGCGCGGCTCACAATTAAAGCCCATTAGTCGCGGATCCTGGCGTGACTGCGGCGACATTGCCCCGGCAATTTCGACTCCCGCGAGGCAGGCACCCTTGACATTCTTACTTTCCACCGCTGCCTGCCTGCCTGCCTGTATTTTTCGTCGCGGAGCCCGGCCGCTCCGACGAAAATTTCAATAGTTTACATTGAAGGCGCATAAAAGAGCCATTAGCTCGGATGCCAAACACGTGTAAACGCCCGATAAGATCGGGCCCGGAGTGCCTCGGAGCCACTCCGTGACAAACGACTGGCTTATATACGGGAGAGGAGGAACGGCCGGAGAAGAAAGGAAGACGAGGAGGAGGAGGAGGAGGAGAGGAGCGATCGCCGGAGAACGGCTTCTAATGAAAGGGATTTTCGTGGTACTTGAATGGCAAGTACTTTGTAGCGGAGGAGGAGGAGGGGGAGGGGGGGGGGAGGAAAAAACAAAGGGCATATCCTGCCGTCCCGATTTGAGGCGGCCGCCTCGCGCCGGCCGTAATTACGGGGCCGCGTAAAGAGCGTCGCAGCCCGATGCGCTCCATGGCTTTTCGCGGTAATGCGATTAAGGAGACAAACGTCGGCCCCGCGCGATGGGTATCAGCGACCTTCGCGATGAGGAGAGCCGCCGCCGCGCGACTCCTTCGAAAACGAAAGCGCCGCTAATTCGACTCGCCCGCTTCCTCTCTCATTCATCCTCCGCTGCTAATTTTATTTTCGATTTTCGCGCGACGGGCAGGAACGGATTTTTTTTTTTTTTTCCCTCTCCGCGCCGGATGGAGTAGCAGGCAAAGTGGATAAAAACTTGGGCTGAATTCCTGCGCCTGGCGTAAGTGACTAAGTTGGGATTAGTCATCATCGATTAAATGAATTCTCCTTCTGCGGTCTCTCGAGAACAGACTTTCTACGCATTAGCGAGAGCCTCTCGAAGATTCATCGCGCGCGTCGAGCGAGCAAAAAAAAAAACGCGCGGACTCTTGATTTCATGGGCGTTACACTGCCGGGATCTCGAAAGCACTTTGTTACTCAATGATAATGTAATCCGCCTTTACATAATTAGCCGCCTCGACGTCCTCCTCGAGAACTATTCGATTCTCCGCCGGCAATAAAATCGACGTTCCGCACCGACCGCGCGCGGCGAGAGAAAAAAATGAGAGGCGCGCAATCCGCAGCCCGAGATTCCCGCCGATGACGTTAGCCGAACGGAGGATCGCTCCGGGCGCAATTACAAGCTCTCTCAGTTTTTCCTACCGTCGGGCAGAGAGTCGCCGCCGCGGAGTGATTAGCGCTCGCAAAAAGCCGCCGATAAAATACGCGGAATTCCCGGAGCTCGGTTTACAAAAGTATCGAGATTCCGGGCGCTCGGCCGCCGCCCAAAAATGCCCGCTCGGCGCGACAATTATCCGGGGGCAGGATCTAAGAAAAAATTGCAGACTAGGAGCGCGCGCGCAAGCGGCCGGGCGGAGAGATTTGCAAAGCCGCTTCTTGCCTCGGTGCCGAATGCCGGGGACGGCGGGTTTCTCGGAAACCCGGCCAGGATTAACCCGTCAGGGAATCGGACCGCGGAGAGGAGAGGAGAGGAGAGGAGAGAGAGTGCGTGCGTGCCTGCGTCGTTCTCTCGGGGCCCGAAGCCGCCCGGCCGGTGTCGGCTTCTCGGAGCCGCTAGGTTGCGCTATCGGCCGGCCGGTAATGTGCTTGCCTTGTCCCCGATTAATCCGGGGCCCTGCCCCCCCTCCCTCGGCCCGATAGCGCGGCTCTTTACCGCATTTTTACGGCTCGAGAACTGGACTCTTTCAGAGTCCGGGCCCCCGTAACGACGAGCATCGCTCACCTCTCGAGCCGTATATACACTTTTCTGGAATCCAGCCCCGACACGCGCTCTTTTCGCGCCGCATTCCCGCCTTATCGGCTTATTAATTAAGTACTCGCCGGGCCCGAACAATGGGCCTTGGAGAGCGGAGGAAGACGCTGTCTAAGCCGCGCGTGCCCGGATCGTCCGCGGAGGTATGCCGAGACTTACCGTTCGCGCTCGTAAATGACCGGGCGATCGTGTCTCCAAAGTGATTCGACGAATTATAGACGGCGGCGGGGACCACCGGACCCGACGACGGGACGCGCTCTTTAATGTGCTCGCCGCCACGAGTCCTGCATTTTTTAGACAAGCGAGCCCCGGGGCCTTCCTCAAAATCAATTCCCTTATCGCGGCTTTACGACTGTTTTTATCCGGCGAGAGCTATGCCCGAGCGCGGCGTCTAGCCCGGTGACGAGAGAGAGAGAGCAGCTTTTTCGTCCTTGGCCCCCGGCATGCCGCGCCGCCCATTAGAGCCCGAATGTTTCGGAAGCTGGAGATTGCGTGTCCGATACACGGCCGGCCCCCAACTCCGATCGTCGGCCGATCCATCCAGCTCGCGCATTCCACTGTCTAATCCATTTAGCATAAAGCTGCCTACCGGAATTCGCGACGAGTCAATTGGGTGGGCGCGCAGCGTTCGTCCGTCCGAGAGCGGCGCGCTTCTAATTGAGGCGGCGGATTCGCTCGGCGAGATATCCGAGCGGCGAAAAAGTCGCGGCGGCCGCGCTGTTTTGCCCGACGAGCGACATCCTCGATCCGCGAGGCCTTATACATCGAGCAGGTGTGCGGCTCTCTCTCTCTTGGACGCTCGAATTCCGGGAAGCGGCGCGCGCGGGGCAGAGCGAGCCACAAAGAACCAGGGGGCCGAGCGGCTCATGAATTAAAACGGCGACAACGACGCGTTAGGACGAGGCGTTTTTGCCCGCGACTCAATCCGCGCCTGCGGATCGGGTAATTGTTTGCGGCTCTCGGATCGATCGACCGAGAGCTTTATGTATCCCTCGCGCAGGTGCCATTAACTGCTTTCCAGCCACGTCCTACGCGCGGCTCGCTCTCTCTCTCCTCTCCTCCTCTTCTTGTCCGGCGCGTCTTGTTGCTCCTGCACGCGCCGACCGGCGAAGGCGAGCCCGGTTTTTCTCCGAGCGCGCCCGCTGATGAAGACGTCCAGCGCACGCACCGGATAAACTTTTAATCGAGCAAAGTAAGCTCTCGCTCTCGCTCTTTCTCGGGGCACGTAGCGCCTCTTCTTGCCCGCCCGGCCTTCTCCGCGCTCTCGAGTTTGCTCGCTCTTTATTAATCATTAGCGAACGCGAGAGAGAGAGTGCAACGGCCGTCGAGCATAAAATCGGGAGGCGCTCGCTCCGAAATCGCGTGCGCGGCTCGTAAAACCGACAGTCGAACGCCTCGAGTTCTCGCGCTTTGGCGCCTCTCGTCCTCGGCCTCGCGCCGCCGCCGGAAACCCGCGCACCTGCGGCGGTCCTAGCGGCGCTCTAGCGGAAATTTAATCGCATGCTACGAGTCAATTAGGCCTACGAAATTTCACTTCCCGGCGGCGGGGAGAGCGAAAGGAACCGGTGGAACAAAGACGGCGACGGCGGCCTGGTACAAGGTTGACCGATGAACCCTGACCCTCTCCGGCCTCGAGAGTCCCGAGCGGCGATTAGCGCCACCTGCCGCTAATACATCCACCGGCGCCGGGGATCATCCATCTTTCGCGGGATGTGTATCTGTCGCGAGGCGGCCGCGCACGGCTTTATCCCGACGAGTCGCCGCGCGCGAATTCAATTAAATCCCCTCGTATTTGCATTTTCAATTTAAAAAGCCGCGGCCGACGGGGAACGCTCGCTCGCGCACCGCGGCGACGCAAATTACCGAGGCCGAGAGCGGGACGTCTCGGCTCGTCCGAGTTAATAAGCGCGAAAGATCGAAAAACTGGACCGCTCTCTCGAGGGAGAGACGATCGCTTTCGACTCCTTAAATGTCGTTTAAGAACGTCGGGAGGACTAATTTCTGGAGAAGAAACGCAATAAATAAATAAGCCGGATGTAAACAGGGCCGGGGCGAAGAATGTAGGAAGGCGAGAGGGCAGGGAAGAGACAGCCAGGTATATGTGTGTAGGGAGTCGGGCAGGGGTTGTCATTAACTGGGAGCTCACTCTCGAGAGATAACCACTACCTGCCACCACGGGGCTAATTTTCCTCGCTCGCCAGCGCTCCTTAACCTCGCTCATTACAAAAAGGCTCTGCGCGCACATGAGCTCCCTCCAGCCGCCGCCGCCGCCGCTGCTGGCTATTTATTTCCGAATGGCGCATATCACTTTTCGTAATGGGTTCGCTAAATTAAAAGTAAGCCCCTCTGGCGTCGCATGCAGACGAGCGGTGGCGGCGGCGGAGGACAGCCGAGCCGAGCGGACCGGACTCGGAGAGCGGCAAAAATCAGCGCCGAGAAAAATTATCTCCCTTTCGACGACGACGATGAATCGCGTACATCGCTCGGTCGAGAAAAATCGCCGAGCCACCGAATTTTCGCCAAAGTGAAACTAACGAGCGGCCCATCGATCTTGCCCTTTATCGCGATCCTCCGAGGCATTGCTTTATTAAGCCGCGCGCTTTTTCGGTGGCTTTTAATTTGCAAAATTTACGCTCCGCGCCGTTATTCAAGTCGTCCATTATGCTCCCGGGGGAGGGTGGAATCCGCTCTCCATTGTCATGTATATATCGGAAAAAAGTGTAATTTTTTCGAGGCGCGAGCGCGCGCGCGTTTTTGATATATTGTCCGGGACAAAGTCCCCGATTCCCAGGGGTATAAATTATTCAGCGGCCTGTCTGCGCGCGGAGCGTCGCGCCTGAAAACGTTTATAGTTTAACGCCTCGGCTGACGATCGAAATTAATTGGAGCCTTAAAGTTAAACTCGCGTATAGCCGTATAGCCGCTCTCTCTCTCTCTCGGTGAGCTTTACAACATGGAAATTTATGATGCGTCGTTTAATCAAGACACCGTTCGGCATTTTAAGCAGGGCTATCGCCTTCGCTCTCCTCTCCTCTCTCTCTCTCTCTCCTCGCAGACTCGCAGGTTGTTAGCATCCCAAATAAAAGGCCTCGAGCTCCTCGAGCGGTGCAGTGCAGTGCAGTGCAGCGCACGTGTGACCGTAAGTATTATAAGAAAGGGGGGGCGCCTAAAGAGTTTCTTTGAATGGAGCTCGGGGGCAACCCCGACATTGTATACCTCCGATAGTCGACTTTCCGTAATAAGATATGTGCGTAAGATAATTACACGGTAGGGCAGGAAAGGAAGGTCGAGGCCCGCGCGCGCGCGCGGACAGGGCGCAATATTACCTTGGTAATTGGAAAAGTAGATCATACAAAAGGGGGAGGATATAATGAAAGATCAAAAGCGATGAGCCTCGGCTGGCCTGGTAGTCTTCGTGCGCACCTGTCCTCGTCTCCGGCTCGCGCGGCCCGAAATAATTACCTGTCCCGCGTATGCCCGCCGAACACTCCGAATTCCCAATATCCTCCTAGCCGACGTGTACGAGCCACGGATAACTCGTAATTAAGTTAAAGGGCCCCGGCCGCTGTCGCCAATCCCGAGGCTACGCGCGTGTATGTATACGTGCCTTCATTTTTCCCCCCGCCAGAGAGAGAGACTTAATTGCCGAGTAATCCAATAATACCCGAGAAATTGCTTTATTACACCGACTTAATTGCCACCGCCGCACTGCCCGCAAAAATGAGCTGCACTTCTATCAACGGAGCGAGAGCCGCGCTCCTTTTTACCAGTTCCCCGTATGCTCTTGATAAGGAGACAAGGGAGCTTCGACGATAGGCAGCAGCAGCTCCTCCTTTTCAGCTATTTGCATTACGAAAGCGCGCCACGAGAATTTATCGTCGGAACTACCTAGCCTATATATATAAATCCTGATAAAAGGCGCGACGGACTGTGCGAAACCATAAATTTCCGATACCTCCCGCCCGACAGCTCTACAGTCCGCCGCGCGCGCGACGAGGAACAAAGCCGCGCGAGTCTCTCTTCGCGTTTCAGCTCGTCATCGAGCGTTTATTAATCTCTCCGCCGGTGCTCTTTTTTTTCCGTTTGCCTTCGAAGCGGCCGCGCGCGCACCACAGTTGAGTAAGTGGCGCGTAATTCAAGTCGCACACAAAGTTACGCAGTTAAGGAGTCGAGTTTTCCCTCGAATAAGGCATGTCATTAAAGGCGGCTAAATTAGCCTTATCTAAACCTGTACTTAATGAAACAAGATATACACCGGCGAGAGGGGACTGACAAAACAAAACCCCGCAAAACGAAATTCTGCCGGAGTTTTTCAATTCCCGGAATATCTGCCAGGTGGGTATTAATAATTTGCAGTTCGTAACAATTCAATGGAAAGGACAAGTTTTACGGGGAACTAAAAGCCGTGATTGCGGCGCGGCAGTTAAATTGATATGGAATTAAGTGGACGGAACGGCGGAGGGAGAGAGAGAGATGAAAGCAGTTAACTGCTGATTAGGCTAATTTGAGAAAAGCCGAGCGTCGTCGTCGTCTCCTGCGGATAGGGGCAAAGAAACGCTCGCGCTCGCAGATGGATCGCGGCCGGCTCGCGAGGTAGACGACGCGCGCGGTCGGTGTGCTTGTAATAGAGAGATAGAGCCCGCATCGGCACATCCGGCGCTGGTTCTTGCACGCATAGCAGCGGGAGAGAGAGAGAGAGAGAGAGTCGGGCAGCTGCGCTCGCGAGCTTATCGGCAAAGGCGGCTTGTTGTACCTGCTGCAAGCGGCTCGTTAACGTTCGCTCGCCGGGACAAATTTCATGTATCGCGCGCCGCCGCTGCCGGCCCTATCGCTTAACACGATTATCGCCCCCGATGTCGAAACGCCGGAGCGGATCTCTGGAGAGGAGAGGCGACTTTCGCCCGCCGGGGCCCGATTGAGTCCTCG
The DNA here is from genome assembly GCA_035582975.1 of Ormyrus labotus. Classification (NCBI taxonomy): domain Eukaryota; kingdom Metazoa; phylum Arthropoda; class Insecta; order Hymenoptera; family Ormyridae; genus Ormyrus; species Ormyrus labotus. Next base: position 19,881,115 of record JAWWEO010000045.1, on the reverse strand, counting down.
GGGGCTTGCAAATTTCATTAAACCAGAGAGGAACATTCCGTCGAGCGAGATTTTTATCGTCCGGCTTATCGCTGCACTAGCCGCGGCATTGCGTAAAACGATAATTGCTCGATAAGTCCCCCCTCGTTTACACGAGGGATTAAGAAATAAAAGCGGGCGAGAGTGCCAGTCGCCTCTGCGAATCGAAATTCAATAGGAGCGGTTTCTCCGAGACCGGCGACGGCGGCGGCGGCGGCGGCGACTCCGAACTTGGAAGAAGCGATAAAAAGGGGAAAAAGGAAGGCCAGGCTACAGCAGCGGCGCGGAGAGAAAAAAGACATTAATTGAATCGTACTCTCTCGGTCTCTGTCTGTCTCTCGGTCTCTCGCGGTAGCTCGGCGTCAGTGAGCGTGTATGCCGCACTGTACCATTAATTACGGAGCGAAGGGGGGGAGAGAGAGAGAGAGAGAACCTCGGCCTCGGACAAGCGGCCAAACTCGTGCTTCAATTATACAATCTCCGCTCGCAAATGGCCGGCCGCCGATACACCCAAAGTGAGGAAAGCCCGGCGAATATCGGCTCTCCCTCTCTCTCTCCTTGTGCCTTTGCATATTGCGCCCGATTGCGTGCTCCGCGGCGATTAATGCCCTTAATTGAGCGCTCTTTGTCCCCTGTCCCGGGCCCCGGAGACAATAGCAATAACGCTCCGCGAGCCAATCGATTCTCCCTCCATCCATCCTTTCCTTCCTCGCTCGCTTCCTTCCTTCCGGGAGCCCTCTTCATCAATCACTCGGCGAATACGATTTTCTGCGGCTTTTATCTGCCTTTCGCGTGATACCATTATTTATTTTCGGCCTTAATCGCCGGAGGCTCTCCTCTGCCTCTGGGCGCAAACCGTCCTGCGCCCGAATGTGCAAGGGCTCGAACGCGCGGCTTTATTCCATTACGTTATCGCTCGCGAAATGCAATTCATTCGCCTGCTTATTGCAAACAATGCCCCGACCTCCCCGCGATGGAAAAACCGCGAGAGAGATGCACGTAAGAAAAGTTAATTAATGAAGCGCGGCCTGAAATTTTCATTTTGTATATAAGCAAAGCTGACAGGTTACATAAATTATAATTAGATTTTAGCCGCGCTCGCAGGCGAATTAATAAATCACTTAACGAATGACGTATCCGTGTAACACTCTGTTTTTCCTCTCGCAGGCCGCGGCGGCGGCGCTGCAGCTGAATAAAGATTTATGCAAATGCCCGTGCGAACTCTCCGCGCGCGCGAGCGAGTGTCAATAGCTAATCGAGCCGCTAGAAAATTAATTTAACAATTAGCCAAGCACGGCGCATAATGCGTAGAACGCGCGGACGCGTGTCGGGAGGGCCCCTTTTGCGCGGATAAAGAAAGGATCTATCTCGGGAGGAGAGAATAGGAGAGAGAAACGAATTAGCGAGCGAATAAATTTGCAGCTCATTACGGGGCTGCCGCGCGGCTTGACGGATGGAGGCGCGACGCCGGATTTTCTGGCCCAAGGCCCCCGAGTGTAGGCCCGTAAATTATTATTTCCATCCCCGGGCCAGAAAACGAACGAGCCGTCATTTTTCAAAAACAATAACGGCTAATCGAGCCGAAACTAATGCCGCTCGATTAATTCCTCGGCGGCGGCCTCGTTAAAAACGGTGAGTGCAGGCGCTAATAACCCGGTCGCTAATGCGCCTCGAATTACGATAATGTCCGTGGAATTTGTTAGAGCCTCCTCGCGCGCGTCCTTTCGGGCAAATTACAAGGTACTCGCGCGCGGAGAGTGCGAGGGCGCGACGACTCTCGCGTCTAGCTTTCAGCTATATCTGTGCTTTATCTAAATGCCATGCTAAATTATGGACGGGCCCCGCGGAGTGAGGGGGCCGGGGAGAAGCGCGTATTAAATATCCGAGATCGTGTCATTGTTTCTCCGCGGCCGAGGAGCATAAAGCAGTCCTCTCTCCCTCCCATCCCATTTGTAAATCCGGGCTTCTTTTTTCGGGAGACGATTAACGATAATTCCATGCTAATGCCATTCAAAGTCATTCCTCTAATTATGTATGGAGGTGCCGAGCAATTATCGTGCTTCTTCTCTGCATTACCGGGAATGACGCCGCGCGGTAATAATTCTGGCAGGCCGAAAATTTATTCGGACCGCTTGGCGCCCGGACTGCAGAGAGAGAGACGAGGAGCAAGAGGGAAAGGAGCGCCAGCGGTGTGCGCGGCTCATCATCAGCTGGCCGCCGCGGCGCAATTTGCCCTTTGTTCGGGGGCGCGTCGCGGCGCGCGCTTGCGGTTATCGCGTTCTCACGCGCGGCCGCCGCGCGATAGCGCCTAAGCCGTAATTGTTAATCTCGTAACGCCGCCGCCGCGCGCGGCAATTCTCTCCATTATGTACGTGTAGCGCGCGCGCGCGCGCGCCTCTTTGCGCCCCAAAGCAGGGAGAGCGCGAGAGGCTAAGGCCAGAGGCGATAATTAGACGAGGAATATATAATAGCGGATCGAATCAAGGCGCCAGTCAAAGTCCAGCTGGACTAATTAATCGCGATCTCCGCCGCGGCGCGAGCTTTCAGCCTCGTTTACCTTTTTTCTACATAGATTCGGAATGTACGCGGGTTTTTACAAGCGCGCGAGTTAATTACGCAAGCCGCGCACTACGTCGAGATAAAGCCGCGGACCGAGAATCCAGCGAAGCTTATCTGCAGCGTAGCTGCGCGGAGGAAAAATTGCTTTATTAAGTGGCTGGATAATTTAATAGAAGAATTTTATAATTCTCGGCCGCTTAATTCATATTGCCGCCGTAACGCGATCTACTCGCGTTAAGCGAGGAGCTACTGTTGCCGCTCATCACGTCTACTTTAATTATTACACGATTCGCTATCTAGCGGGGGGCTTTATATTAAAAAATTAAATCAAAACTTTCTGGTGATTTATATGCGCTACCTTATCACTCAATTATCGGAATTACAAATTCGCCGTATATTTATAAACTACGCGCGCTGCCGCGGAATCTAAAGAGTCTATCTGAAATATGTAATATAATAAAACGAGAGGTTCATTTAAAATTCCCTCCTCGACGATTAACTGGTTTAGCCTAAGAGCTCGAAAGAGATCTTTGACACGCAACGGCGACGCGGCGCGCGATATTTTGTAAGAACGAATGGTACTTTTATTGAAAATAAAAAGGCCGTAAACACATGAGGCGCCGCCGCTGCGCGCGGGGGATATTTTTTGTGCCGCTCTCCGCGAGTATTAACGTACGCGGATTAGTCAGCGAGAAATATATAAAGGGGCGAGAGAGAGAGAGAGAGAGAGTGACCAAAAAACTCTCGCGAGAGAGAACGTGTGCGCGCGCGCGCTGGTCCGAGAGCGAGAGCGGACAAACAGCACTATAATCGGCCCCGGTAGGCGTGCCTCTTAAATTGGATTTCGTTTCTTCCTAAAAAAGGAGCATTAATTAGGAAAGTTTTCGACCTGCCCGGAGAGGAAGAAGGCTCGACGTTTATTTTATTTTTTTTTTTTTTTTTTCTGCCGCAGCTTTCCTTCCACGTATATATACCTCTTTTCGTATACTTTGTATTAATGAACTTTTAATAATTCATTCGGCTAAAACAAACTGCGCGACGTGTATTCATATATATATACAAAATTTTTTCATTCCAGGCTCTCGCCTCGCCTCCTTAACGGGCTAATATACGAGCCGTGTATAATTTATTTATCTAAATGAATTAGTATTTTAACGAGCGTAATGATGTTTTTACAACCGCGCGGAATATGCGAAAAGAATCAGGCGATTTTCGAGCGAGCTAATGGCTCCGCGTTTACGGACAATAAAGCGTTACGTAAAACGCTCGCTCGATCGTTAGTCAGCTGTTTAATCGAGGCGAGCGCAAACAGCATTAGTCAATTAGCCGGCTCTCGTCGTAAGAATAATCGGGGGGAAAAATGATTCGGGCGAGGGGCTCTCTCGGAAGTGGCGGCGCAAGGTGCTGTTCATCGGCCGGCGGCCGGTTGTAGTAGCGAGAAATTCAATTCGCCGCTGGTCGAAGAGGAGCGTCGAGCGCGCGGGGCATAAAAGAAAAATGTCTTCCTGGAAGCGGGGCTCTTCCTCGGACGCGCGCGGCTCGAGCCTGCCGCGGAGAGAGCGCACCGCCTGGAATCCAATTAGCCAATTGGCAATTTTCCCGAGGTCGTTCGGCGCGAGCGCGGGCCTTTTCCTCCGCGAAGGGGTTGCGGCGCTGCACGTAACGCGACTGCTGGCCCGTAAAATCGTAAACGCTCTCTCGGCCTCGAAAGCGGAAGCGATGCAGTCGCGGCTAAGTGGCAGTTATCGATGGCCGGTAGTTAGAGCCGGCGGAGAACAAGAGACCACCCCCGCAAATAACAGGTCGCGCGAGGCGCCGGCCACCACCTCGCCTCTTTTTGGCTTTTCCTCTCTCTCGTCCGAGAAATCGGGAGCACGCGCGAGAAAAAGGCGCCCCGGCCCGAATCGAGTAAGTGGAAGGGGGGACCAGTCCGAGAAAGCAGTCGCCAGGAGGCCGTCGGGATATCCTCTCGGGATGCTTTTAACCGGCAGAGGAACAAGTTATTTATTGTTGCTATCTCGTCCCGGCGAGCGAGCAGCCTGAGAGCCCCAAAGAGGCCCCGGAGTGGGATGAGAAGCTCTCAATCCTTCTCTTATTAAAACCTGCCCTCCCTATCGGCCAGTTATACCGCAACTGCCGCGCTACAAGTCGTTTCGCCTGCCTGCCTGCCTGCCTGCCTGCCTGCCTGCCTGCCCGCCTGTCCGCCTGTCCTTGCGCCCGACAGATAATGCCAGCCGAGATATACAAATTCAAACTCCCCGCCCTTATCTCTATTCGACGATTCGACCTATTAGTAATTCTCGATAGAAGAGTCCCCCTGTAAACAAAAGTCTCTGCGTGCCTGCAGGCGGAGGTGCGACGCGTAATAAAAAAGAAAAAAAAAAGAGCGCCGAGCTACGACGTTCGATGCGGAGCGTCGATAAAATTTTTAAGCGTTATCTTTGTCGGTGAAAGATCGATGCAATACTGCTCTATATAAAGGAAAAGTCGGCTCGAAAGATGATAATCTTCGGCCGCGGTTATCGGGAGATAATTGGATTTATTGCTCTATAAGGGGACTTGCAAGAGCCGGCGAAAACCTGCGCCGAGATAGGAATCGCTCGCCAAGATAATACCGGAAATAAACAGGAGTGATTAATGCCCATTCTGAACGAGTGAATCCCATTCTTCGAGTGTTTTCTTAGCGCTCCGCAGCGCGATATCAAAGTCTAATTACGTTATCGGCGAACAAAGTATGAGCACGATCGCGTTATCGGGAATATATTCAATTAGCAAATCGAGCGCCGATAACAATCGAGAGAGAGAAAGAGAGACTTTTCCATCGCGCGCTCGGACGCGGTCCGTATAAGCGAGGCGCGTGCAAATGCAGATTACTGTTTAGGTTAATTCGACGTCGGCCGGCCGGATAAGCACCGGCGGATAGACGTAGGCAGGCCGAGAGAGAGAGAGAGATTGTGGGCGCCCACTCGAAGGTGTAATATAAGCGCGCGCGAAGACTATACTACGGCCATTACGTTAATGGGACGAGCGAGAGACGAAGGATATAGAGGAGAGGATCCTCTATCGGCGCTGGGGGGAGGGGAAGGGAGACGCGAGAGACTCGAATGCATTACTCATAATGCTCGTGTAATCTGCACGCTCTCTCTCTCTCTCTCTCTCTCTCCCTCTCGCACCAGCCCTCGTAAAAACTAATTCAGCCTCCTCTCGCGATTGTCCTTTTCTCCCTGCATTCTCCCGCGGCGGCCTTTCTCGGAATCTCTCGCGCGCTCGGCTCTCCACCGGGGATAAATATTGATACGCGCGCGGCCGTAATTGAAAATATAAAGCCCCTCGTTTCCGTTGGTAACAGCTATTTCAATATTATTAATGGCATCGTCAAACAGGCCGAGAATCGTGTCGCTAAAAAATTTCGGCAAACTTCCGCCGCGCGCGCTTATCTATCGCCAAACACATTAAGAGATTGCGTTTCAATAAATTATCAGTGGAAAATTCTTGACGAGTTCTTACATAAAAGCCGGGAGAGAGAGAGAAAGAGAGAGAGTTGTGAAAAATTGAACCCGTCCTGTTTTGTATTACGTATCCGATGCTCAAACACTCGAAACAAAGCAGGCTAATGTGCCCGAAGTTTGAAGAGAGCGAACATCGCATATAGGCTTTTCATCGATTCTCACAATTTAGTCAGCCTTTGTCATTGACGCGTATTGAGGTGATACACTCAATTAAGATTTCTTATCAGAGTGGCTACGTGCTTTTTCTGGCTGGCTTATCGCGGCTCGATATTCTATTTGTCATCCTGAGGCGCGAAGACGAGCCTCGTCGGCACGTGAGACGCTGTACAAACTATAGGCTTCTATCACCGACGAATTCGGGGGTCTAATTCAGCTTTCGCATATCAGGCCGTATACCTCCCAGAGAATATTGTTTTTTCCTTTTTTGAGCCGTAATCCAACAATGAAGTCATACCGCGGCTGCTTTTTCAGCCGCTTACCGGCGAATTTGGCTGTGAAAGTGTAATTATCCGGTGGACGGATGGTAATTAAAATTTGTCAATATTTGCTGGAATAACACGGCAACTTATCTAATGTTTGTCCTCTCATTGTACGATAAGCTTTATTACACGTTTCTCTACTTTGGAATTATTGCGGGTTTTAACTTTCTCGCTTGTTTTACTTTAAGCTTCTCTTTCGAATTTATTATACGCGTCGTTATCGCGCTGAATAATCTTTCCTTGTAAATACTATTTTTAACTTAATCTCCGCAAACTATAACGTGAATTTCTCGAGTATCGCGTCGTTTACTTTATTTATCGCAATTACACGCAAGTAAATAAAGGCATCGTCCACTTTTCAAGCTTGATTCACAAGCGAAAATTAATTTTGCAAATTGTTTTAAACATTTTTGCCGTTCCACTTGAATAATATCCCAAAGTTTTCTTTGTTTCAAAATTTTCAAACGACTTTTTCCACCGACACTGTGCGTTAACGTTCTAATTAAAATTAGCTCTTTACACTGATTCGATTGCAATCGTCTTCTTGAATAACAAACAATAATGCACCGTCCATTACATAAATATCGTTAGCGGCGTTAATTGTTAATCTTACCAGCGCTAATAACCAGTTCTATAACGATCGACGATCGTTATTCAATGCTCGAAAAAGCGAAAAATTCTCGCAACAGCTGCATCGGACTCGGCGAACGTGACGAAAGATTGGTCAAAGTTTGCGGTCGCCGCTCTCATTGCGCAAAGAAGTGGATGGCGAAAAGTGATTTCCGCGTTCGATCGATTTCGCGGGTGCGAAAGCTTGGCGAAATCGGTGACGCGCGACAGCCGACGCATTTCGTCTCGTTACGGGCCGCGCAAAAAGAAATTGAGAAAAATCGCCCGACGTTTCCTACGCCGATATTATTACGTAAGCCGTCGTCGGATTTACGGATCGAACTGCACTCGAAACACTGCGACGATTCAAATTTCTCCTCGCGGCGGACGGTTCGATTTTCTCGTTAGCTCGGCCAATTAACTTTTTCGTGCAGCCGGGCGGCGATCAAAGGCTCTCTCTCTCTCTCTCGGCGCGTAAGCGATCCGGCCCGAAAAAGGAAGATCGCCAGGCGCAGGCTCGGTGCACGCCGGGGGATTAAACGCTCCTCCCCCGGAGGATATATATCGGGGCTCTATCGCGCGTGCGCCGCTGCGGGCCGCCCTTTATTATTATGCAAATTCCCCCGGCCCGAGAGAGAGAAAGAGAGAGAGCTTAGGCAAATAAAATCCAATCAAGGCCCCCCGGTCCACTTCCGCGACGCGGATATATCTATTAATCTAAGATCCGGCACTTTTCCGCACTTTTCCCGCTCGCTCGTCGGCGAAAAACTCACCCGGATTCGTCGACAGGGTTAGAGCTGGTCGCCCGTCGGCGCGGCTCTCGGGTCCACTAGTCGCTGCACTCGCCGGCCGGGGCCTCGTCCGCGCTGCAGCGGGACACTCGGGCGGGTCATCCGTGCTCGGGCACTCACTTGGGATACACTCGCGAGCCGGGAAAGCGGCTTTCCACGTGCTCGTGCGCCGCTGCTGCTGCAAAAGGTGGCCAGCGTTCGGAGCGTTCCTTGTGGTGAGAGCGCTCGCGGCGGCTGCGTGAACCGGTGTGGCGGCGAGGCGAGCTCGGCGCTCCCGTCGGGCGTCCCCACCCGCGCGGCCGTCGAGCGGCCGCCGAGCGGCGCCGGCCGGGCAGCGGACCGCCCCGAGGCCCCCGGCCCGGCCAATCCCCGAGGAGGCGAGCCCTCACGCCCACCGACGGGGACGAGGAGCGGGGCAGAGATCCCCCGACGAGGAGGCTGCCGAGCCGAAATTCCGCGATCGAAGGGAGCCTCTTTGGGAAAAGTCGCGGCCAAAGCAGGTGCCAAATGCTACAATGCCTTGATTTACAATTATTTTTTCTATTACGCTTTTTGTAAGCCAGTGAAATAGGGTAAATTGGCGGCGTACGTGTAAATAAGCCAGTTTAACGATTCCTTTAGAAACGAACGAAAACGATTGAATAATGAAAAATAATTTGTGGCGTAATTAGGAGTTTCTTTTTACGGCGATCGGGTCTACCTTTAATAGAGTTAAAAACGGAGGAAAAAAAACGGCTCTCGCTATAAGGCTTAATTGCCGGGTAAACATAGAATATATTATACGAATGAATTCTTTGAATGTTAACGACGCGGAGATTTTATAGTTAAAACTGTAATCGGCACGAAATCGTTTAAAAAGTTTATTTAAAAGGCCGCGAGTATAAAGCTGAATAAAATTTCAATAAATTATTTGTGGCTTTTTCAGCTCCAGATATAATGACGAGGCATCAAACTTCCGTAGGATCGTTGACCAATGCCTCGGTAATGAAGCTGCCCCATGCTGGGTTCTCCTATATGCCTTTAACTTTGTCGGTAAAGACGTAAGGGCCCCTAAGAGCCAATCATACACGTACTGGTTTAATCTCAGATTTCAATGATTGATTGCATGCTACCGGCTCTAATTAAAATTAGTAATAATTTCAATAAAAATGAATAAATAGTCTTCATTAATCATCGTTCGTAATGAAAACCAACAAGATAAATAAATCTGATCAGTGTCTTGGAGCGTGTAATTATCGTCTAATTTATCAAACCCCAAATTACACGTCTTCTATTCTAGTGCATTTTTATACTGCAAATATTCCGAAGGCATTAAAATGTCAATAATCGAGAATTCTCAGAGCTGTTAAAAGTTTCGCCAAAGTGTAAAAAAAAAAATTTTTTAATTAACTGAGACTCAGAGGTCGGATGTCTTTAAAAACTCAATTTACTTTCGGCTGATGCAATAAAGTGAAATTACGTTTTATCGCGCCCGAGACAAAAAAGGCAAAAAAAAAAGAAGAAAAAAAAAACAAAGTCGACGAAAGAAAGCCCCCAGAATATTTTAGTTTACGGAGGATGTTTGTTCTATTAAATGACGTACCAATTCCGTTGATTGAATTATAAAGCAAACAAAGCGGCGAGAGCCCCGGCCTTTGAAAGGAGCGTATAGACGCCTTTAAAAAAGACAATCGCCTGTACACACAGGTACAACAATAGACTAATATCCAGTGGCGGCAAAGTCTCTCTCTCTCGCTCTCCGGCTCGGTGTGTGTGTGCGTTTTGTGTTCTTGCAGGCCGCGCCGAGCAGTGCGTCGTTTGTGCGCGCCGAGAGCGCGCGAGCGAGTCTTTGAAAGGAAACGATTGCGTCATGATTATGTCATTAGCAAAAGCCACGCCCTTCTATGCCTGCTACCCCATTACACACACCGAATCGCGCCGCGATGACGATGATTCTTTTGCCGATCGACTTCGCTGACGCTTTCACTAACGATATACGCGACCCATTATATACCTTGTGTTTTCTAATAATTTCCAGTTTTTTTTTTTTGCTCCCTCCCAAAAACAATGTGTATCGCTCGAGAGCGCTAATCCGAGCGGATAATGGGAACGGGGAAAAAAAGCGACGTCTCCTTGAAGGAGCAGCGGAAAAAAGGAAGAAACGCCGGCTTCCTATAGGCGCGTGAGAATAGCGTACAACGGGGCCCCGAACTAATCACGGCGGCAGCAGCAGGTAATTTTGAAAGAGCGCCGGTCAATCGATTCGGCGTTAGGGTTCTTCATTAAGGAGGCCATTGTGCGGTAGCGACGCCTGGTTTGATTGGTTAATCAACGGCCGCGCGGCGTCAAGGAACTCTGCCGAAGCCCGGCCGAGGAGTCAAGCGAGACACTTTACAAAACAGTTCGCTTTGTGCCACTCTTTTCTTTTTTTTTCTTTCTCCCCTCCCCGAAGAGCGAACGGAACGAGTGGAACGGCGCGGCGCGTAAATTAGACAAGCCACGCTTCCGCCTGGCTTAAGTGCATATCCTCTCCTTCTTCCCTTTTTGTATATACGGTTTCCGCCGAAATTCAAACTCACCGAGAAAAGCTGCCGGCGCTGCTGCTGCTGCTGCTGCCGTTGTTGAGCTGGAAAACTCCTGCGAACCTGCAACACAAGGTATAGCCTGGCCTTAATGCGAGTAAACGCGATGCTTTTGGAGAAAAAAAGCGAGTCTCTCTCGCGAGAGAGAGGGGCTTGCAAAAAGGGCCCCCGCACGTAACGCCGCTTGGGCTCTCGGGGCCCGATCACGCGCTACAGCTCCGCCGGGGCAATCTTCCTCACTTGCGGTTTCGAGCCTCGCGGATCGAGGAGGAAGAGCGAGAGATAGTTGTTGGTTTAGCCGCATTATCGATAATTCGACAAGTGATCAGACTCGCGCGCGCCATTTACGCCGCCATTAGCCGTGGCAGTCGGCAGGGTTTTGCATGAATCTCCTCTCTCTCTCTCTCTCTCGCTCCCTGCCCGTTGCGCAGGCGCGAGTCCGCGGTCTAGTCCGCGAGCGATATAAACCCTCCTCTCGCTCCGCAGTCCTGTGATCATCGGGCAAATTATCGAGACCTTTTTCAGATCGATGCGAATCAATTCTCTCCCGCTCTCGAGAGAGCTCTTCTCTCCGGGGCGAGTAATTACGCTTTTTTATGCCCGCCGCCGCCGCCGCCGCCGCCGAAAGAAAGAAAGAAAGAAAGCTTTTCGAGATGTACGTTTGCGACAGAAAAATTGAATTTAGCTCGTTAAGCCGCTCTGCGCGCTGCGATATTCTGCGGCTTGCGAAAGAAGCGCACGATATCGAGGCCGCGCTTGATATTTTGTGTCCGAGGCGCGGACCGAGGCCCGCGACTCGTAATTGCCAAGTCGTGTGCTCGCGCGAGGAAACGCCAGTTTTTCGAGCTCGTTGCACGCTCCGCATTTTCATTCTCGTTCTGAGCCAATGAGCCACGAGAAAATAATGAGCTTTTTTCCGCGCCGCGGCAATTACCGCCCCATTGTGTAGAAATCAACGCCGCCGCCGTGCCGTCGCTTCTTTTGCCTCTCCGCGGATTTCTGACCGAGTCATTATTTCCAGATTTCCAGCCGAAAAACCGACGAGCGACGTTGTTTGTGTGTTATATATTTCGCCGTTTCCAGGAAGCGCCGCGCGCGAGTCGCCTAATATACTCGATGACCACACACTGAGCATTCCGACTGCCGTGTTTTAATGAGATTTACAAATAGATTTGCTTTATCGGCGCGGTGTGTCACGCATCTGATATACTTTATTGATAACAAAAAGGCAACATCGTTGCCAAATAATTCCGACTCGATTTATACTTGCCTCTTGCAGACGCCTCGATTATAAACTCCGCGAGGACGCACTTTAATCGAGGATTCATTTTCACGCACAATCAATCACGCGGAAAAATAATTAGCATAGCCTATTATCGCCGGCTAATCGTGTTTTCTTGCGAAACCTTTTTGCCGATAAATCAAGTCCCGAAATGGTTTATTAGCCGGGAAATAACGAGCGTTTTTCTGCCCGAAAGACTCCGCAGATTCCGCTGTCGGAAAACGCGCGCGACGACCATCGAGATGCAAAAGGAGAGGGGAATGAAAAATAATCGTAGGCGGCAGGTGTTGAAAGCTCGGCCTTACAGGACCCGGCCGGGCAGAAGAGGTCGAGCTCCGGTGCCCCGCGGCGCGCGCTGCTCACTTCATCATCCTCCGTTAATTCCCCGGCCGGCGATCCTTCCGCTCGGCGCTAAACGGCCCTGTGAAACGGCGCGGCGGCGGGCTTTCACCGCGCGAGCGGGGGAAAAGGATGTGTATCGAGCGAAGGAGGAAGACGGGACCTTGGAGCCATCAGGCCAGGAGTTTTCGAGAATCGAGCGACGATGATCCGGCGTTATTTCGAGCGGCGTCAGGTCGACTCCTAGCAATTTCACGGCGAGTTATTCGCCGCGCGCGCTCGGCCCGGTGAAACAATGAGAAAAGCACTCGCGTTATAATGAAGGCTACGGCAGCAGCTCTCTCTCTGCTCGAGCGACTACCGCTCGCCGCATTCCTCTCCTACGCCTTCTATTTGTTTATTTTTTCCCGTATCATCGCACACTCTCTCTCTCGCTCTCTCGGCCGCCGCGGCGAAGGCCCCGTAATTAAAAAATAAATTAAATCAACCGCGGCTCGACAAGCGGCCCGCGCATTTTTTCCCTTGTAATTTAACACCCGCTTTTTTTATTTTAAATCCGGAGAGCGCGCCGTTATTTATTTTAAATTAAACCCGATTTATACCGCGCGCGCGCGCGCCACGAAAAAGTTTATAAACTTTTAGCTCGGCGCGTCGCGCGAAACGGCAATCAATTCTCGGCGCTAAAGAGCTGCCTGCTGCTGCCCCTTTTGTGTCTTTGTGGCGCGGCTTTAACGGCGGCGCGAACGACCGGTATAGACTCCTTCATGCGCGCGGCGCTGAAAAATTCTAATTAGCTCGTTTTGATTCATTGTTATAAATTTCCATAAGAGAATTATTGCGCCGCGCGCGCGGCTCGCGTTAAGTAATGCTTAAAATACACATAAGGATAATCGAGGATTTTATTGCTCGTAAACTATTGATTTATAAAAGCTCGTGATTTACACTTTTGGCTCAGTTGTACTCTCTCGCGCGGTTACATTATACGAAGAGAGCTACTTTTCCATGCAAATATAATATCGCCCCGCGCGTCCGTCTCCCTTTCGGCTGTTTGGTGCACGGCTCGGACGCGCGGCAGCACTCTGCAGTGCGCGGCTTGATTCGCGGCCGGGATTAACGATCTTGCGAGCGACGTTTCAGCTCGGAATTCTACGTTTAACGGTTACGAATCGCCGTAAAGCGGGGAGAGAGGGAGACCGCGCGCACCGGGTGATAAATCACGTATTAACCGGGCGACGTCTCATCGCTTTCATTAGCAGAGCCTGTCACTCCTATAGAAATCCCGAGCCGGCAATCGCTTTGTTTTACGACTCCTCCATTGGCTCGTTAGCTCGTCCGCCGAGGCCTCCGAGGACTCGACTCGCTCCTTCTCTCTCTTTCGCCGAGAAATCAGCGCGAAACCTGCACGCTCATCGCGAATTACATGCGCGGATACACACACTCGACGACTAATACTCATCAGCTGACACTATTCATTTATACAGGCCTATCATTATAATCAAAAACCTTCTCTATTTAAAGGACTCGGCAAAGCGCGGGATTTATGTGCGCCGAAGAGAGGACGGCAGCAGCATCCATTCTTAATTACGAAAAAGCATATTCCGCTTTGGGGAACAAACGACGCTCTCGATGTTTATAAGCGTTGCAATTACTCCATTAACCGAGGCACGCTTCGTTATCTCGTTTGCACAACTCGGCGCGGCGGCGGCGGCGGTTTCCTTAAATTTATACATTTTGTAACGTTTCCTTAAAGTCACGTGGCGCGCCACGCTTCGCCGCGGCACAAATTTCCCAGATAAAGCTTTTAGCTTTATAATTATCGGGAGAGAGAAAAAAAAGAACCGTATCGTCGGCAGATAATTCATTTTTCTCCTCCCCGGAGACGCGGCCTTTCTTTTTTTTTTTTTCTTTTTTTTTTCGAGACGCCGCGACTTACGCCTTTCTTTTCCGATATACTATTGCGCACCTCTCGCGCGGCTTATCGGCGAGCGGGCCGTTATCCGCGAAGAAAAAAATTCAAGTAAATATTAATAAATCTTATAACATTGCATTAATAAGCGATAAGGAGCCCGGCGCAGATAACGGCAATTGTTTATCGCCGCCGAGCACTTATTTATGATAAATTGTCAGGCGGCTAAGTAATAAGCAGCCAGGCTCGAATTTCGTTTTTTCGTTCGCGTATATATAATAATTGCCCGCGGAGAGCGCGCCGGTAAGTAGAAGCAAGAACGAGGGGCTGCCTATTAATAAGAAAGCCGCGAATGGCATTGCCGCTTTCCAGCGAATCGGATCGATTACCGATTCCTTTCTCCGGCGCTTTGCAGAGTCGCCGGGCGAAAGAAGTTAGTGGCTTTTGCTCCGACTGTTGCTCGTTCGAGAGCTCGACGGCTCGATATCCCCTGTCCCTCGTCGCTCCCTCTCTCTTTCTCTGCCTATCGAAGCCTATCATTTGTTAAGCTGGACAGCTTAGCCCCGTCATTACGAGCAATCACACTTGATTATTTTTGTCTACAGAGTTATACCACCGCGCCGAGATTATCCTCTCCTCTCTCTCTCTTTCTCTCTCTCTGCAGTTTCCTCTCTTCCCCGATCCGTGCAGGATTCTTAAAGCCACACGTATGCATTTTATTTTACGACTCGCCTCGAGAAATCTACGGGCAAATATTCCCCGACTCGTTTCAATATTTCGGAACGCTCTCTCTCTCTCTCTTTCCCTCCGCGCCGAGCCTCGGCTAATTATCGCAAACGCGTCTAGGGGAATAAATAAGCCACGAAATAATATAATAAGAAGCAGGGGAGCGAGAGATTCGCGTTCCCCCCGCTCGCGCGCGCTCCGGGGTAAGAGGAATAAAAAGGGTAGGAAGCATAATTCGATGATTGCGCTGCTTATATACATCCCACTCGAGAGAGAGCGAGAGCTGCCCCGAGAGATATCTCGCGAGCGAGGCGTATACGAGGCACGCACGCGCGAATTCAAATTGGAGAATTAGGCGTCGGAGAGATCGACGATCGATCGAACGAACCACTTGCCCGATTGATCGAGCAATCCTCCCGAAGAATTCCTCCGCTAATGCACCTCACCCCTCTCTCTCTCTCTCTCTCTCGAGCTGCAATTTCCTCGACAACCTATCGCCTGCCCTCCGCTATTCCCCGGGCCGTTTTTTTTTCCAACCTCCCTTCGCATCCCGGACACGCGCTGCACACTACTCCTGCCTGGAAAATTCATTCGCGCGCCGCCGCCGCGGCAGCTTGTAAATAAATAATAGGAGTCGCCGCGCGCCGAGGAAAGCTAAGGAGCGAACACGGCTACCGGCTACGATTTTAATGAAGGAGAGCGGAGGGCGGTGCCCGACTCCGCACCGGCCAACTACTGGTATCGAAATATTATCGGGAACCCGTAATTAGGGAGAGCCTGGCCGCGTACGCGCTCTCTCCTCTATCCGAGCGTAACGACCATCTTCCCCGTCGGCTCGACCTTACTTTATCGTCTATTTCTTTCGAGACTTTCTTTCGGGCCCGATTATTATTAGCCGACGCCGCCGCTGCTCTCGTTTCGCGTTGTATTCAGAAAAATCGGCTGTATGCGGGTACTTTTAATAGCGATCCCAGCTGCGCTCTCGATAACAGAGATCCGCAAGTCAGATACGTACGCGACACGTTCGTTGAACCGACTTGAGGCTCTCGGCGCGATCTCGAAAAAAAAACTCTCGACTCGACCAGCTAACGACCGCTGAAAGACGCGAGATCTTGAAATTCAAATGAAATTCCGAGGAAAATGTGCGAAACTGTATCGTGCGGCAGTTAGTCAAGTCGTTCGCTCTGAAATTGCGAGGAAGCAGGCGTAGCCTCGAGGCTTAAGGAACACCTGGATGAGTGGATCTGCAACGATGCAGGTCCGCGTGTGCATGATGTGCACGCGTAGATATTATTCCGATTAATATTCTTCCTTTTTTTTCCAAAAGAAAAAGTATATATTCGAGAAACGTCGGCTAGCGAAAAATTTCTCCCGCTAAAAGCCGACAATTTCGCGTCGGTCTCTGCCGGGGAGATACGATATTAGCTCGGGTCACACTTGCGTAAGCTCGCACTCGTGCACTTGTACCCCAGAGAGAGAGAAGTCTAATTTACGCCGGCGTCGGTCGTCGCTTCGTGTATCGCACGTGCTTCCTCGGCAGGCAGGAAGTTAGGTGTATATACACACCCGTCGAGCGAGGCACATAACATATCCGTTGTACGATTGTGTGCGATGCGCGGCCGGCTCTCCTCCTCCGCTCCGATGCGGAAGCTAACCGTCATTGGAAATTTTTCGGCCGGGCAATTAACGTGAGAAACGCCGAACGGTAAGCTGTATAACCCATCGAACGCGTTAATACATCCGCTTCGGCGAGCAGCGCGCTTGTTGTGGAACTGTCGCGGAATTGGCGCGGAGAGGAGATCGCGTGACGATTTCGGGTGATCGTGGGAGAGAGAGACGGGGAGCAGCAGCGGGAAGAGCGAGCCCGAAGGTGGTCGACTTTTGAGAATCTTTGGCAGCAGCGGGGGGAGGAGAGGGAGGCGGAGGAGAGAGCGAGCATAGTCGCAAATTGGAGATTCCTCCCTGGTCCCCGCGATTCTGCGGTTAATGACGGTATACGCACCGCCCGGAGAGGCAGCGGGGCAAACGGCAAGAACCCGGACCGGAAACCACCAGCAACTAATTTTGCGATATAAAAAGAGGGCCGGAATGCCGCGCAAATGGAACGAAAACGCACGCCGCGACTCCTCTGCTTTAAAGCTTTGTTTTTCCTAAACCAGCGGCGGCAGCCGACGCTTTTTGCCGTTACTCGTTATAGTCTCCGGCGTTTACTCGAGAAATATATGTCGCTCGGGTTCGTTTATGCATTACAAAATTTGCGAATTGCGAGAGAGCGGGCATTTTTCGCAGAAGCGGCTCGTACAACCTATTCATTAGACGATAATTCGACGTACGTGCCCCTTTTGCCGTTCCTAGGTTCGTATATGTAATTGACGATTGGCAATCTGTAATGCGACCAACTAATTATGACTTGCTTTCTCGCGGTCTTTCTGCATTTCCGCTCGGGCGCTTTTTATTTGCTCGGAGGCACATAAAAGTGTGTGCTGCATCGGCCATCGGAAGAAACGCCGCTTTTTAATCTTTTTCGAGCAACCCTCCTTCAGACGCAATTAAGAATCACAGAGAAAGAGAAAGAGAGAGAGAGAGAGAGAGATGCCCAAGGACGGAAATGAGCTAATGTCACGAAATCGGATATTGCAACCTCGCTCCGTCAACATTTTGTATTTAGTCTCTTTTTATGCGATTCGGGGAATAAACGAGTTTTCACTTAACCTCGATCTTCGCCTTAAATAAAAGATGTTACTGCAAATCGGAGTATAATTCAAGTGCTTTCAAAATAAAAATACACGCGGCTCTTTTACAGATTTATGTAGGTATAAGTAACATGTTTCTGTTCGGGAAGAAATATTTACTATATGGCATCATTTTTAATTGTTTTTATTAATTTTCTTTTTTGATTAAAAAAAAATAAAATACTCTCAAAGTTTACTCAATCAATGAAGCGTAAAACGCTGTTGAAAAAAGCCGAGTTTTAAATTTATTTTTACGTCCGTATACAAGAAGTGCAAAGTTAATTAAAAAAGGTGTAGAGCTTAGAAAAAGAACAGTATGGTAGGCAGACTTTAATGGATAACTTGTAAGAATGACGCGGAGGATAATACGGCTGCAAGGTTGTCCAATAAAAGCGATAGCTCAAGCAAGAAATGCCATCGAGCATGAAAAAAAAGAGGTTTGTCGTTCAATCTGTGAATTAGTGATGGTAAAGCCTGGAAGACGATGAAAAAAGAAGGAAAAAGAGGAGAAGCCAAAAAAAAAGAAGCCAAATAAAAAGGAGAAGAGGATGGTGACCTGGGCCGCACTAATGGGGATAATTCTTCAACGCCTTACTCATTGGCGGACGCTTCGGAGCTTAAAAGTTCGTGCCGTGATATTACCACTTTCCTTTAAACATCGCGCCGTTGTAAAAAACCTCCCGGAGCGCTGCCAATAGTATAGAGATGTTAGTTGGCTTGGTGACGCCTGTTGGTCACGCTGTCTCTTGCTGAGAAAAAAAAGAGGAGCCAACGGACGCTCCGACTGAACAAAAGGACCCCGGCCTAATAGGATGCGCGCCTAAGAATGGACTTTAAAAACTGACCATTTTTTATTGGCGAGTTAACTGTACAGAAATGAATTTGTAACTTTATTTGAAGATAATTTAAGGAAAATTAGCAGTATACGTTGTATAAGCTTAACAATCATCTCTAAAATGTACAATAATTCATCTTATACTATTAGGAAAGAAACTTGGCAATAATGTACATTTACATTTCAAATAAATTTAAGACTATATAGATTTGATTGTAATTGGCTATTTACTTGAGAACAAACGATTAGGAATAATTATTATTATTATTATCTTTTATCTGTTAAAAACTTTATAAATTGTTAAGACATTTGTTTATTAATACATTTTTTTGCATTTTACCATTGATGTAATCATTTTGTTTATTGCAAATTTATCATATTTTTCTCTACGATAAAATTCAATGAATTCTGTTCAGTCAAAATAAGTTAAAAAGAGCACACAATTTTTTTACTTTTCACGCTCAAAATGATAGCAACTATAATAATTTCTTTTATTATAATCAAAAATTTCATAAATCGTTTTTACCCGAAAGTGGCGACATCTAGTCTACGTACAATCAAATTTATCGTCGACACTGTTGTCTCGGTCTCGGTGGATTACAGATTACAGCTTCATTTCCGCAATTTCGTATGCAAAACTTTTTTTTTAAATAGTTACGTTTTTAAGTTTTTTAATACAATAAACAACAGAAAAATAAATAAGAAATACAAAATGTAGACTAGATGTCGCCACTATCTTAAATTTAGCAAGAAAATGGATTTTCTTAATGTTCAAGGCGAGATCTTTACTTAATTCTTTTTTTAATTTTTGGCTCACAATAATTCAGAAATGACTACTAGTATTGATACAGGTTTTAATTATCATTTAGATTTTGAAGAAACTTAGGAGTGATGAAAACATTTTTGAGACAAATCAGGTTTAAAAACAGTTTTCAGACTTTTGAAATTTTCAGAATTTTTAAATTTTTTCATCCGTTTGTAATTTGTAATTAAGAAAAATATCTGATTATTTTTATTTAATTTATATCCCCAAAAATATTTAACCGCCCAAAAATACATTTTAAAGAAGTCAATATGAGGCAAGATACATCCTGATAAGTGCATATTACTATCCACAGTTTCGTGCATTATTATACTGTAGCAAATTAAACTATCTTAAGCCATTACTTCCAAGTGATCATATGAATATCGATTTGTTTTGATGCCTTTTTACGTTCAAGTGGCCATACGTTTAATAACAGGTTCAAAATTATAAAAATCTTTCTTCATATTCTGAAAAAACAGGCTTTTTTTATATAAAATATCATATTTTGCTTTAAAAATTTTAAGTTTCTCGCGTATTTTTTATCTAAAAAACAAATCGATATATTCAAAGGGTCTGTTGGAAAGTATAGACTTTCAAAATCGTTCATTCAAAAAGTAAATTTGACTCATTTGAACATATAGAATCTTATTTAATCAACTTTCATCAAAGCTTAGCAGAATGTCTTAGATCTTGCAGACTTAACATCCACTACGTTTTTGTGTATTTATTATTATTAACGAAAACTTTAAAATCAATTAGAATAGATTTATTACAACGTTTCCCTGGTAGAGATAAAAGTATCAAAATTGGACAGGAAAGTAAAAAATAGGTATTTTTAATTCCTAGTTACCTAACTTTGATGTAACTTTGATTTTTTGGATCATTCTCGCACTATTTTAATAGATTTAATATAACCAAGAAATATTCGAATCAACAATCCGTTCTCAGTTATGTAATACAATACACAAAAGATTTTAAATGTTCTAG
>JAWWEO010000045.1:19850112-19860877 GCA_035582975.1 Ormyrus labotus | reverse complement strand
AAATACCTATTTTATACGTAAAATTTTTGAAAATACCTTATAAATAGATATTTAATGTTTTCCATCTCTACCAGGGAGTCTATAATATAGTTTAAGATTATTTAATTGGGTGCACTTTAACATTATCTGAAAGTATTGCCCCTAGTAGAAGTCTTAACCGGTTTTTAGTTAATTTTTGAGCGGAATAGCTAGTTTTGTTTTAATTTTCGTAATAAATAAAAATTCCGCTAAAAATGTCACCTTTTTATGTATGCTACTTATACAGTTATCGTGTAGTTAAGCAGAGATTCATGTTTCAATACCAAATGCGCATATATTCCACGGCCAGTTTGTCCAAACTAACAGAGTGATTTGTATTTTTGTTTTCAAATCATTGGCATGAGAGACATAAAATTAAAAAAGTCCATTTTATTATACGATACAAATACAAAAGTTATCATCTTTTCGCATTGCAAACAGTATCGCTTGATATGCTTGTTAGTCGCTTATCAGTGGATTCTAAATTTTTTAAAGAGTTTTTGTGCACTTTGATAATAAAGTACTTTTGCCTTCGTCTCAAAATCGTTAAAAGTTTATTTGCAAGTACATATGGTATTTTATTTGCAATTATTCATTCTTTTATTTCTTGAACGTCTATTCGTTTGGCGATGTCGCCATACAACTAAAGAATAATGTCTTCGTTATCAATACAATCATTTTCGTAAGTATTTTTATCAAAATCACTTAAATTCAGAAATGTTAATTTTAAAATCACTTAATAGATCGTTTGTCATTTGATAAATGATTTTTCTACAAAACTACAATACAATTAAAATGTTCAGTTTTCAAATTGGATCCTAATTAATCTTTTTTTTTGAATTTTTTTCTTTCGCTGTATTCTTTGCTTTTATTTTATTTCTTTTTATTATAACTTTCATTTTAAAGTCATTGTAAAAGTTAATTTTAAATTCACTTTAAAAAGGGTTTTAAAATAACTACTTTTTAACCGCAAGTTTAAGTTAACAGTTAGTTAATTTACTGTTAATAAATTTATTAGATATTGCTTAAAATCGTTACGAGTAAAAATGGTTCGTTTTCTACTAGAGTAGTAGAAATAAACACTTACTGCCTATTAAAACTCCGTAGAAAAACCTTTTTTTAAATATACTAAATTAGATTATTCTATATTATATATATATATAAAATAACATCTTTTCACTTAAAATATATTTTATCAGGATGAGATAAGCCACATTTATTAAGCTACATTTGAATATTGTTAGAAAATGCAAATGTCTATTGGCGCAAATTATTTTATGAGGAAAAGTCAGCTATATTTATGCTTATAATACGTAAAGTCCACTTTTTTCATTAAGTTTGCTTAACTTTTTCAGCAAATTTTGCTCCGCATTTCAGTAAATTTCACGAATGATTTTTATCCATGAAGATTTAAATCTAAATTAAGAATTAAATTAATCAAACAGTTAACTGTTTTCAATTTCAAATGAAGAAATATTCTTATATTTTTTAATACTTTAACATATAAGTTTCTCCAATAGTTACTTTTTTCTTATAGTTTAATAGTAATTAAAACCACATTTTTAATTCAATTTTATGTATGTAAGAATTTTCGAAAATAAGCTAACTTCCTGAATGTTTATCGTAATGCACAATGTATTACGTTTTCAAATTACTTAAAAGACACTGCGTAATATTCTTATTATAAGAACATTCACAAAATGTAAATTTTTGTAATGAAATGTAAATAAGTGTAAATAAATATCAATGTTTCTAATTACCAAAATTTTTAAAGCAAATATGATGAGGAAGTAAATCCGTATTGTAAACAGAAAATAAAAAAAGTGAGTTTTAGAAGCTAAAAATATGATATATTGAAGAAAAACTAGAAATTTTTATGATACAATACAGAGAAAAATGTTTAAGAAAAATTACTATACTCGCCAGTAAATCGAGGTCAGTCTTTCAATTAGGGTAAAAAATTACTATACTTTACATTAAAATTTACTATACGTTTAGTCATTTTTGCTAAACTTTTAATAAAAATTACTAAAAATATAACAAAAATTAATATAAACTATAGCAATTTTTTACCCTAATTGAATGACTGTCCTCGATTTACTGGCGAGTATAGTAATTTTTCTATATGAAAAATTGTACAAAACACCCAAATGTTTCTTAATTGTAGAGTATTTTAACTCCCGACATTTGAAAGGTGAGATCAAATCCTATCGATTAAAAAAAAATTTGTCATTTGTTCCAAAGTTGTTCGAACAAAAAATGACCATTAAAGTAGCGTAAAAAATCCACAAAAATTCATTGCCGTAATTTTTTAGCTTTTTTTTTATTACAAATTTTTATTTAGCTACAACTTTTAAACAAATAAAGACTTTTGAACATCTTTTTGTTTATTTAATCGATAGGGTTTGATCTCACCATTCAAATGCCGGGAATTAAAATACTCTACAATTAACAGTTGAACAGTTATATGTGATTAAACAAAAATCAATTTTTCTTAACTTTTCGCTAAAAAAGCTCGTAACTTATGAAAAATCGAGCTTTAGGCCGAACGCACGCGGCTTTCTTCATATTTTAACATTAGAAAACATATCTCAAAGTTTGAACAAAATCCGTGACCCAAACAAATAATGTCTCGGAAATTTATGGATGAATATTTCTGTCCAAAGACCATTCCAAAGGTATAATGAGTATCTTTTTAAGAAATTAATTTTTATATTTTCTGAAATTGTTAACTGTATGAAGTTTTGAAATTTCAAGTGAGATATTTTAAAATATTTGAGATAAAAAATAAAAATATTTTCTATAAATTTTTGGTACCTGAGAATTAACGTGCTACAGATATTACAATATTCTTTTAAAAATAGAACAGATTATTATTCATTTATTCATAGCATAAACAGTTATATATAATATTTAAAATAAAAAAAAAATTCTAAGATTTTGTATTACATTCGGTACTTATGAACTTAATTATTTTTTAAATTATAAGATTATTTTAGTAATATATTTTAAATAATAATCTTATCTTCATAGTAGTATCTATGCATCGATTTTATTTTTATTAGTAGCTTTAAAAATGCTTATCTAACTAGTAATTAGTATATAATATAAAGTAAATTATGAAATAATTGATTGGAAAATTTTAAATTGTAAATTGTAGTTAGAAGAATTAGTAATTTTTAAATTTATAGTAGATGACATTATAAGGTCACATTTGCCCTTTTATTACTCTGGGGTGACAAAATTTGTCTTTGAAAAAACTAGTGTAAATACCAGCAAGAATATTTACGAGCTAAGCCGAGTGCTGCTCTTATATATACAAACAAAGTTACTTATCCAGTATCTAATAGTTACTCATGCTTATTTAAACCTTTCTCTTATGCCATGATAGTAATTAAAGTGTAGTTAACCATTGTCATTTATCACACCTGTGTCATTATTAATGAAAACGACCTGAATATGCACATCGGTGTAAAAAGAAACTTTTATTGTCTCTCGTGGAAAATTGTCAGTTCGAAATCGGGGCAAAGCTCCGCGGCGAACTTCCGGGGCGTGCTTTTTAGCGTAATTATTCATCTCCGAAATGAAAACGAAACTGGCAATCATCAGAGAGAGAGAAAAAGAGAGTCGGATAAGACTATCTCAAGAACGAATCTTGAGAATCCTTCTCTCTCCACCTATACGGGCAGTACGAAATTTCACGCTCTCCGGGATCTTCCAGTTATTCTTTTTTTTTTCACTCATGACACCGCATAGCCTCCCCGATAATTAGTTGAGCTTTAGAGCAATCAGAGACTGACAATCGCTTCATCCACACCTTCGTCACGCGCGCGTAACCCGAATTATGGAAAAAAAAAAAACGCACTCCTCGACTGTTTACCCCGGGGTATACACTAATCGTCGTACGGCGTCACTTTCGACGAGGAAAAAAATTATTCACCGACGTTCGGAGCAGGAAAAGTTTTCCTAACTTCTCCCAGTTAATTTGGATAACCGACTGTTTTTGTGCGTCTACACTAGTCGAAATGACCGAATTAATCTTCATTAGGAGTGCTGGGTTTTTAACTTTTGACAGTGTAGCCTCGCTTGTTCACGAGATCCTGGAACGAGTAAAACAGGAAATGATCCGTTCTTCTTGAAGCTTCTCATGATTAACAATTAATAATTTTTAAGTGCCAACTTCCAGCTTTTCGAGTGAATATCATACATGAATTATCGAATGAGTGCCTCTTAACGGGAAAATCATGAATTGCTAAATTTGGGATGTCGTATAGGTGGTAAGCTGGCCGGATTATGACTCCGGCGCGGTAGTAAAAATCAGCAACGTAACTACAACTGGCAGTGGCCATTAAGCAGCTAGGTAATAATATTTAATTGCTTTTTACGACATCCCTATTTGTCGGTAATTGTAATTGCTATCAACGCGGCTACGTTGCACGGTTAACATACATTGTACCGGCGCGTTTCGAGATGTATATCTTGCAATCGAGGTAACCATTTTTTCATACAAATTATTCATATACTCTTTCTTCAGCAGTTAATTAAAAACTGTATACGAGTGTAGCACTTGCGCAAAATGATTCCTTTGATTGTTCTACTCAACAAAATTAACTTGATTCATCATACCGACATAAAAACTAGACAAGTTTTATTCATTTTTTATGCAACCGCGGTTTCCCAACTGAACTAAAACTTCGGAATCCGCGTGGTAAATTTTTATCCGTAACGTTTTTCGAGTAGATAAGAAGCAAATCTTAATTTTGAATTAAAGTATCATTTGAGAATAAGTGGAGAATTTTTTACAGATAAAATTTCAACTAACCGATTACAATAATTAAAAATAAATCTAGAAAAATATATAGTACGTAAAACACTTAATGAAACTACGCGTAATCGCTTATTTTATCTGACGTGTTTCTCGTTTCAATATCGACTTTGTAGATACAGGCTTCAAACCAGAAAATAGAAAGGAAGAAAGTAATCGACAGGGACGGCAAGGATGGAGAGGTATAGACTCGCACACAGACTCGGGTGTTCATTTGGAGAAATTTCGAAAAAAAAAGAGCCTCGAAGCAGCTAGAGCAGGGAGCAGAGCCTAGCGGCCGGCTAATGCGTATATAATTGCGCCGGCGCACATTCGTACATTCGTACATATAGGCTTTGGACTGGGAGTCGCGGCCAGATCGGGGAGATAGGTGAATCGAGGGAATAAAGCCGCCTTCCGCGCACAAAACTCGCGTTATTACTCGGGGGCACGAGAGCATGACGAAAGAAGCCGGGCCGCCGCCGCCGATCTGCGCGCGCACACTCGAACGATCATTCTCGGAAATTTATTATTGTAATATCGGCGAGCATAATTCTTCAATTAGCCCGATGATAATGCACGCCGCAATTTATTCACCGTCCAGCCGCGCAAAACTACCGGCTTCATCGCGCGCTCAACACTTGTAGCGTCACACCTCGCGGGGCTCATCGTCTATTTCTTTATTATTTCTCCTCGCCGCCGACTGTATTCATTATCGAGAGGCCAGCGCCGTCGAGAGTGCCGCGCTCTGACCCAATTGTCGCCCGGCTAATACGAACAAGGTCGGCCCCGCCGCTATATACAATAAACAGAGATCTACAAAGTTGCCCCGGCTCGCGTGCCGCTCCGCCGTGTACCCCAATGCTAATTGCAGCCGCGCTAACTCGCCAAGCTCGAACTTAACCGACCTTTCCACTCGGCGTATATAAGGCCGATGCTTCCGCGAAAACGATTTTAGCTCCCCGGCCCCCTTTGGCTTTTCGAAGCGCGCCGCGGATCTCCCCTAATTGATATCGCGACGAGCGGCAACGGTAAATCTCGCGTAAAACTCATCTCGGCGGGGCCGCGATCATTGTCGTCGTAAATAGAGGAGGGCTTTTTGCCCCCCCGGCAAAAAGCCCGACTTAATCGGGCGGCTGCACCGGCGTTTTTCTCGAAATTTAGTGCTTTCCAGGTAAAATTAAAATCAGTTAGTCCCCGGGGCCGTTTTTGCGCTCTGTCACTCAAGGCGTGTAATGAACTCTATTACGAGGCAGCTCGTCCGCGCGCCGTATACTCGCGGCCGCGATATTAATATCGCGAAATTGCCTCGAATAAATTTTAATATTCGCCCCGCGCGCTCTTCCCCCCTCCGAGTTCGGATCGTGATCAATTTGTCGAGCCGTAATCGCTAATCAGAGTTTGCGCGGCGGCGAGTCGCGATTAAAATTACCGGCCGCCTAATGCACGGGCGCTTTGCGCTAATTATCCCTCGCTATCCCTTACAATTGCCATCCGTCAGGAGAGGAGCCCGTTTAACGAGACCGAGGCTCCGCTCCTTTTCCCCCCCTCCCCCAGCTTTGTCAACATCGAGCCGAGAGCTCTAATGAGTATACTTTGCTACTCGGGCTTTTTATTTGCGCAATTCGCCGATGATTTATTTCCCAGACCAGACGCCGAGTGAGAGAGAGAGAGAGAGAGACTGTGGCGAGCAGGCGAGACAAAATCTCGTAACGCGAGATGCGCCGGCGACCGCAGCTAATGCAAATAACTTTTCTACTTAATTTCGCTCGGCTGCACGGTGCGTCGCGAGCGCTTTTTAGCCTCGAAATCAATGCTCGTTTACTGCCGCGCTCTTACTCTTTAATAAATTGGCAGCAACAAAGAAAGCCCGCAATCGGTCAGTCGGCGTTCCACTCACTGTCGTCGGCTCGCAATATAGTGCCCCGGCCGGCCCGATCGCTATCCGACACAATTATTGCCGACGATCGCTCGCGATAAGCAACTTACATTACACGAGTCGCACTTTGCTCTCGGCGGCTCTTTTTCTTATGCGCGCGGCCCTCGTTTCGTGATGCACGCACGCGGGGCTTTATTCTCGATTACGCCCGAGCTCATTAGGCGGCGATTAAAATTTCCATTCTTAATTCAATAACTAAGCGCCGCCGCCGCCGTCGGATCGTTGAACCGAGGCGGAGAATTAATCGGCGACTCCTCTATATCGGCGGTCAATTTTCAATTTTCGAGCCCCGACAATTTGTTCCGAGGCCAGAAAGACCGCGGGGGGCTATCAGGGCCGACGTGGTCATTTGTTTGGCCCGATAAGAGCCGGTCGTCATCGCCGGATCCAGTCTCGCGGCAGCCGAGCCTTTTTCTTCTCTCTTATTCCCTCCTTTCTCGCTCTCGCATTCGATCGGAGCGCGGGCAAACATGGCGGCAGCACTTAAATGCCTAAATGGACTGGACTTTATGCCCGAAGATAATTTCATAATGATTTACAGCTCGTTTTTTCCCCTCCTCGACTTTCTTTAACGAAATCTTCCTCGGGCTTTTTGCTCTCTCTTCTCTCTCTCTCTCTCTCGCGACGCGGCTAACGCGACGAGGCACACACCGAGAGAGAACCCCGCGACGGGAGTACACACCGACCACGACCGCATTCCGCCACGGCCGAATAAAGTCCAGGAAGAAAATTTACAGGAAATAACGCTTTAATATAGAAAATATATAACCCCACCGGCGCGGCGGCCAGATTGTTTCCCGAATATTGCCTCAACCCGCTTTACGATGTCTCCACTCTCGAGTCTCTCTCGGGGCTTATTTCGATCGTTCTGTATATATTCATGTAGATTATGTTCCTTTATGATCCGGCCGTTTTTGCCCGAGAGCAGCCCCGGAATCCAATTTATTTCAATGAATGTAAATCTCGCCGGCTTTTTTATGCACACCGACCCAAGAGAGAGAGCAGCTTTCGCGTCTTTGCGTAATTTTCAATATTAAAATTAGTATATAAGCCTAACGAGACGCGGCCCATTAGGCCGGGAATACACTTTCAAAGTCGTTACGGAGAGTGACATTTCTAATTACTCGGAGCGAGAGCCTATATATGCCCCGCTACAGATAAAGACATTTTTATCGCTCGGAGCGACGGCTTCGGGCGCCGCGAGCAACGAGCCCGAGCAATTACGAAAGCGCCGCCGCGGCTCTCTCGAAAAATTAGAGCCTTTGTTTACGCGGCACTACGCCGATTGCTCGTAATCGAGCGTCGATCGAGCCCCCGCGACGAGGGGGGGTGTACGTACAAAAAAATTTCGTCCAATCACGGGAAAGCGCTCCGGCGAGGGAGGCCGCGGGAAAAAAAGGTCCCGATTGAGCGGTCCAATCAATTTCTCTCTCTCTCTCTTTGCCGGTGCGACGCTATTGGCATTCGAATCGCGTCGCGTCGCGCGGGAATTCGCGGCTGCAATTACTGTTAATTGAGCCGCGCGTCGAAATTCTTGGACGTCTTGCACCGTCCCCCCGCGCGCCGTTCCCTGAAACGGCTCGGATCTCGCGTAATTTACAACTTTCCGTTTCGAACTTGTCACCTTTTTGCGCTCGGGGAGCGAGCGTTTTCTTTTGCCCCTTATGTGCTCTCGAATTAATCCCCCGGACTCTCGTGTGTTTCCTCTCGATGCAGCTTTTGTTGGAGAATAAAATTTCACTTTTACTCCGCGGCGATCGACCGCTAATGATGCTATTACGTTCAATTCGTCTAATTGCAGGGTAGACCTGACTGCCTCATCAGCTGTAACGACCCAATTCTTATTAGCTGCTTTCCAAAAATCTCGTCGAAAGTATAATGAAGAATTTTAGAAAACTACGGGACAAGTAAACATTGTTCTTATATAACATTTGGGTATAATTACGTCGGTACGCTCGATCAGCTACCGAAACGCCTCTGTAAAGAATATACCAGTATAGGTTTCGAAGGATGATGGGCGGAGCGAGTCGAGTAGTATCAGTGCCGCCCTTTGCACATAAATTCCGACAGATTAAGTACGCGGGGCAAATATTTTGCGCGATGAAAACATCATCTTCCAGTTGAAAGAAAAAGAAAAAACAATTAATTCCGCCACTAATATACCGAGGAAGCACAGTGTATATAGCGATAAAAACGACTCCTCTTTAAAGTTTTTACATACAACAGCAGCTGTTATTTTGAATCCAGGTAGCAAATTACGGCGGGGACTATTATGTAAAGCGCGTGGTCTTATTATAAAGCAGAATCAGCGGCGGTCGTCGATACCGAAGAGTCATAGTCGCTTAATTAAGGCGGAGAGCGCGATCACTGATTGGATATTCTATTAAAGATACAAGCCAGAAAAAGCGGCGATCCGCGATATGGGTTTCGTTAAATTTCAAAATTAGCTCCCGCTCGCCTTTTTATACACACGCCGATCGCTCGCGAGAAAATCGTTATTCCTCCGAGTGCCGGTACGCGCGCGTCTCTGCACTTTAAACCATCCAGCGAGCGAAAAGGAAATACGTATATCCCTAAACGGCATCAGCGATCGGAAGTAGGCAACGCTCTACAAATGAGCCAACTAATGAAAGTAGAGACTCGAGCCGGATAAGTTAGCCAGAAGGCGATGTTAATAGGCTGGCGGTCCCTCGATGCGTGACTGTACTTGTAGCTAACGGTGCAGAATGGCGGCGCTTCCACCCGGACTCTCGGGCCGTCTGCCAGGTATATATCTCGCGTTATCGACGCCTCTTCGAATCGAGGGCCCGCAATATGCCGCACCGACTTCGATATTTTTCACTCCGCGCCCCCTCCGCAGCCGGAAAAACGACCGATCGAGACGGCACTCTCCGAGCCTTCTCGAGTTTTAACGCCAATTCACGAGTGTACTAATTGTCTCTCTCTCGCTCGGCTCGCTCCGCTTTTTCGGACTAGTGGTTATTTTATTATATTATTTATGAGCGCGCGATAGCCGAAGCGCTCATTAATCGCCGCGGGTGCATCTCGGATTGAAGAAAAAAAAAAAAAGAAAGCGCAAAGGGAAAAATTATCCGGCGGAGCAGCTCGAACGCGAGGCGGAGAAAGAGAGCCGCGAAAGGAGGGAGAGAGAGAGTCGGCCACGGCTCGGCCGAGTTATTAATTACAAGAGCGCGAGCTGGATACTTCCTTCGGAGGGCGATTACGCAAAGTATTACATTATACTTGTCGTGCGCGCCCGAAGAGAGAGAGAGAGAGAGAGAGCTGATACGAGCGCGGGGATGACGAAGGGCTATTTTTCCCGAAAGGGTAAACGCGTAATTTGTTTGAACGCTCTAATTATTCGGAATACGAGAGAGGAGATATGCATCGTCAGGTCAATAATTTATGAATGGGCCTAGGCTGGACAAAAAAAAGCGACGCGCCGGGAAAAAAATAAATCGGCCGATTCTCTTATACCGACGCGAACAGAGACGCGCTGCATTATATCGAACTGGAAAAGGCGAGCTTTTCGACGGATATTTTATCGAAATTATTAATAACGCAATAACGCGAAAGAGCCGCCCGGGAGGTGATGCATCCGAGAAAGCGAGGAAGAGGGGGGGGGGGGAGGGGAACGAGGCTCGGCTCGCGATAAGGGTGTGAGTGCTGGAAAGCTACAATTCACCGCATAAGGCATCTCAATGTTTCTCGTGTCGTTGATAGGAAATTAATCACGCAAAATAGGTTCTGGGAAACCATTAAGCTCGCCGCGCGCGCGCGCGCGCGCAGCACCCACTGCGAAATCGCGCGGCCGCTGCACTCGCGCACATACACACACACGCGAGCGGAGCCGGGCGCGCATTATTATTGCCCATTTAGCGATATCGTCATTACCGGACCTTAATTTGAGAAACTGTAACCGTCGGTACACGCCACTCGGGGCTCGACTCGACTATTTTCTCCACCTCTCGTGGGGGGGGGGGGGGGGGGGGGGGGGGGGCGGG